>CM021108.1:467850777-468180909 GCA_007115665.2 Sequoiadendron giganteum | reverse complement strand
CCCCCCAAAAAATTTAGCCAAACTGGTGAACCGAACCCCCGAACCGGAACCGGAACCGGAACCGGAACCGGAAACTTAGTTTCTGGGTTTTGTGCTTCTATTCAATATCTTTCTAGAATATTTTGAATTTCTGAATTTCATTACGAAATGAAAAAGATATCACAGTTTTAGTGAGACAGTGTTAAACCACCATATTTAAAATCAGTACAATATACCAACAACTGAATGGTGCCTATTAAGAACATGATTCTTCCTTTGCACAAACTGAATATCCATCAAATAGCAGCATAGTAAATCCTTACCAAACTTCAAACAATGAAACCCTCATAACTGAAAGATAAAAAACTTATTATTCTCAATCATCTTAAACTCCTACACTTTTCTGCAACACCTTACATCTTTGCAACTTTGAATATGAACACAATGAACATGATGAAGGAAAAACTGCGAAAAGAATGTACACAATGGAAGAGAAAGGAGATGCACATAAATGGTGGGTGCCAACAGGATTGCTGTGAGGTCCATGGTATCCGCTAGTACTGCTGACAAATATGGAAGAAGGATGGACACTATAAACTCCAGATTTCACGTGAGGTCTGTGGTATCTGCTAGTCCTTTGTTTGCACCGTTTGAATTTAGAACAAATGGATGGGCACAGAAAAAGGTAGTGGGGTTGCGGAGGTCCATGGTAGCCATAACCCATTGCCTTAATCAACTTGACAAACAAAGTAGGAGTGGGTGAAAATTAAGAGGTGTCTTTCAAAACTTGCTCTGATACCATATTGAAATGGTGTCATGAGAGAGCCAAGGGCTCAAACCTGTAAATTATTCATTCAACAACACACATTATTACATTGGAATGGCTTTATATAGCCTTCTAACTTCTACCTACCCAACAATTAACTAACAACTAACTAACAACTAACTAGTAACTATTAACTAACTAAAAACTAACATATAATAAATTACGATTAACATGTTAATTTATTATTTATTTCATTTCTATGTCAAACACTATAATTCCTGACATGGTTGAGCAGGGGTTATTGAAGATTTTTTGAGGTTTCTTATAAAGAATTAAACATCTTCATTTTGGTTTGTGCTGAGCTGCAAAAAATCATGGTTATTAAAATTGTGATGTTTTGAAGACATGCTTTGTAGGTTTTGGAACACATTTCCTAGTCTAATGAGCTTTGTTATCTTTGGCTAAATTAGTTATATTTTTTCAGTTGCATTTCCAAGCTTCTTTTGGTAACTTTATTGTAGGTGCTGAAGTTAAATGTATTTTATTTATAGAGGCACCCTGAAATCTGTAAAATAAGTGACTGGAAGAGACTTGAAGTTATGTTATTGTAGTTAACGGGTGTTGGAATTTGATGTTGATACCTTAATATAACTGCATATAACTGCTATGGATATTCCATGGTTTTGCATATGGCGTAGAAGATGTTCATTTTGTATATGAAGCTTTCGGCTTCTTTGATATTTTGGTGTTTACCATGTATTATAATTTAGTCATGAAGTTTAAGTTTTCATAGTCTTTGTGTGAATGTTCGTAGATTATAATCTTGGGAGATCCCAAGATTTTAGGTAGTATGTCATGTTTCCTCTTATGTTAGATTCAGGGCTTGCTTGTGCTGTCAGTACTTGCTCATCACTTCCTGTATTATTTTCATGTTCCATAAATATTGTAAATCTGTTTAATAAGGTATTTCTAATTTGAGTTTTACATATTATGTTTCTCCAATGAAATAATTTGTATTCTATTTTATCCAGGAAAATGACAATTCAACTGTTGCTGGCATTACTTTTTATGTATCTGATACTTTTGGCGAGGAGCTATATAACTCTTGCAAAGATGTCAAGTTTGGTTCAATGAATACTAGAGCGATTGATTTTGTAGGAGGTGGTGCAAGGGACTATAAAGGTGAATGTTTGCATTTATTGTGTCAAGCAAGCCTTGTTAACATCTAGCTTGTACAAGCTTTATTTTTAATATTTTTCGTTCCTTTTTAAAAATATTATGGGTACTGTGAGTATCAGGGCAAAAACAAATCCGAATGCCTCTCTTTTTTGAAACTTGAGGAGAAAGGTGGAACCTACTGGCTACCAATATACATTATATTAATGTTTACAATGTGTTAAAGTGCTCCCTCTATTTTCCCACAATTTGTGTGCTGGGAGATACTGTGGAGTCAAAACCTAGGACCTCAGTCTCACCAGGACAACATTTTTTTGCTACATCCCAGGCGTAAACCCTTCTATTTTGTGGTTTTGAAATGATTTATTAACAATTTTTTCTTTCAAGAAAGTTAATATTTGATTGTGCAAAAGGGAGCATCTTAATTAGTGATACTTCATATGATATATCTTAATCTACAAAGCATATGCATATATGAAATATAATAGAGCCATTCACAGGCACTTCAAAGTTATTCTTATCATGAGACTAAGAGAATCACATATAGGTAACTAAGTTTGACTATTAGAGCTAGGGAAGTGTGATGTAAATTATAATAAACAGTCAGTAGTTTTGTTGGAAAGTTTACTTACTGACGTCTGCTATCATAGGGTCAAACTAGGTTGTCTGATAATTTTCAACTACCAGGTAGAAGTCTTGAACCAATATTGCTTTGTAGCCTCGTAAGCTCATGAGAGATAAGTTCAATGTGTGGTTTTTAGAAGATACAAATTTAGTTAAAAACATCACTTTCAAGGTATTAGTCACTTGATTCTTGTTGGGTGATTTCAATGTAGGAATGCTATGGTATGGACAATATACTACTGAGGGATTATGAAGGGGAACATTCTAATTGTTTTATATCATCATGAGGCACTGTAATGTGCTTGTTTTATCTCTCTTTTCTAGAATGTTTCTCTGCTGAATTGCTCTTGCTTTGTTTTGTTTATTGATCATGATAGACAATTGTTGAATATACAATTTTGGAAAGATTAGCCATGCTAGACAGATTAGCCATTATTTTGGTCTTTCTTGATCTTTGCACATATGCCTTATCACTATGCTTCCAAATTTATATATCTTGTCAATTAGTAACATCCATATGTTTGGTGCAGAATGGTTTGAATTCATTGGCAGAAAAGCAGGACTTGATGAACCAGGCTCACCATATTCAATTGACTACAGAACAACAGTTCCATTATCTTCTCCCATGGAACCAATGAATGTAAGTGTTTTTTCATGTGGAGATACATCACTGGGATGTTCGTGTGGAGATTGCCCCTCCTCAAGCATCTGCTCTGACTCATTGCCTCCTACGCCACATGAGAAAGATTCCTGCTCCCTTCATCTAGGTTCTTTTAAGGTGATTAATTTTATTAGCATTTGTATTCTAGAATATAAATGTTCCATTTATACTAATCTTAAGGACTGTAAGCAGAATTTTACTTAAATATTTGTAATAGCGAGTGATGAAACTCTAGTAATTTGAATTTTAAGTTTGGTTTGATCATTTATTTGGATAATTTCTCCTTCTCAACAATTAAGCAGAATGAATGAAATTATGGTCTATGATTTTAATCTGTGTAGTGTCTGAGCCTTAATGGATTTTGCAAAGCAGTGCTTCTGGTTTTAACTTTAAATGAGATTCTTATTTCTTAATGGTATTTTCTTATTTTCTCCATATGTGCAGGTGAAATGTGTAGATTTTACAGTGGCCATTGTGTACATTGTGCTTGTTTCTGTAATTTTTGGCTGGGGTTTCTTAAGCAAAGCTCCAACATCCAACAGGCCAACATTGAAGCCCCTTTTGCACACTGAGGAAGAAAGTGAAGATCGTTCTGTAAATAAAAAAGAACATGTTTCACTTGCTGTACAAGTATGCATCTTTTTTTTAAGCTGGAAAGAACCTTTTGATTCTTAAATGAAACAAGCAATGAGTTTAATTAAGTTTAACCTTTGCACTTGCATTATAATAAGCAATGAAACAAGTTTTTGATATGGTTAAATAGTTTAAATGTTCTTTGAGAGTTAGGACATGTATTGATTGAAAAATCTGACGACCTTTTTGGCCTGTTGAACATTATTTCATTTTGCACGTCAATATTTTTGTTTATAATTTAACATTGACAATATTACTGGATTGCTTTAATGCAGGGGCATGAAGGGGTTCCTATGTCAAAAAGGGGAATCCGATTGCCATTTATCCAAGCTTACATATCAAAATTCTATAGGTTCTACTCACAATTTGTACAATCATACTTTTGTATCACTTATAACTTAGTGCTTGCTAAATAATGCATCTCATTCCATCTTTTTTGTATGCAGGAGACATGGAATTTTGGTTGCTAGACATCCAAGCCTTGTGTTGGCGGTGTCAGTTGGAATTGTTCTTCTATTATGCATTGGGTTGATCCGCTTGAAAGTTGAGACGAGGCCTGAAAAGGTTTATTTTAAATATCAGATCCCTTACTGTTATTTTTAATGTGACACAGTAGGTGGTTGGTGTAATGGTGAGACACATATAATGTGGGTGCAAGCTTCGAAACTATGATGATGCCATTTTAATAAGTAAATGCAAGGTTTTCTTTTGGTCTTTTAGACAAACTGGTATAAGTCTACTGGGTGATGCCTGGTCGTTGTTAACTTATGGCATTGAGTTCAACTTTCTTTGTTTCATATTGCTTGTCCACGCCTCAGTGCCATCAGTTAATTTAGATAACCTAGTGCCTAATTCCTTGACAAAGCTCAAGCTAATGTGATGTTTCTTATATGGCTTATTGATCCTGAATGAATTCAAGTGTTTGAAAGAAAGAATGGTGACATTTTTCTATGGAATAATCAATAAATGAAAGAAAGGAAACCTTTTCTTGTTAGATTAGAATGCGGCTAATATGGAACTTGATTTGAACATTATTAAATCATGTAAATTATGCATTATACTTGGTTTTGCAGCTTTGGGTTGGCCCTGGAAGTAAGGCAGCGGAAGAGAAGAAGTTCTTTGACACTCACTTGGCTCCCTTTTATAGAATAGAGCAGGTAATAAAATATGGATGGTAAATTATTCTTTTAGAAGTTGACCACACAAAAAATAGCATTTCATCAGTTGATTGTAAGTCCTTCATATCTGTTATTTGAAAAGAGTATTCCTTTAAAAAAGCCTCTGGACTTCTGTAGTGGATTGCATTGTAATCTTTTTAAATAAGTGGGATTCTTAAAAGGTAGGTGAAGCTGTTGTCCCTGATTATCAGTTTTGGAGGTTATATTGGGATGAACCATCATTTTATAATGTCTTTAGCTCTTTGGGGCTTCTTCGAAAAGAGCCCTAAACAAGTACTACTAGAAGTCTAGAACTATCAACTTTTTTTCACAAAAGTAAGAGAAAATAGATGCATTATTTATGATACAAAAAAATGCTTGAGAAGGAAGGAGGTCTTTTGTCTCTTTCTTTCACTATTGGAAGGCCATGAGAAGGATGCAAGGAAGGATAAATGTTATTGTTTTATAGCTTGGAGTGTCTTAAACTGCATAGTATTAAATGCTGAATTTCAGGATTTATGACCCCTATGAAGTAGTTACATGGAGATCTTTGAAGGCCTATGTCAAGATTTTTCATCAATTCAACCTAATTCTGTGTTTAAGTCTCTTTAAGTTGGAGAATAGCAATGCTAGGGGAACTTCTGTTGCAAGCAAACAAGATGAGGTTGGATTGTGTAAATACTCTGTTACGGATTCATCCCCGAAGCTTCGTGGCTTCTGGTATGTTCTATGGCAAGGTACTTGTGCAGGAGCAGCCTCTACTGGTCATCCACGTCATTGTTGTCCACTGTAATGATGATTTTGTAGATGGTGTGATGGTTTTGAATTCCTAGTATCAATGAATGAATGAATATTTTTATAATGCCCATGAGGCTAAAATAGCCTATGGGACAACCAACCTTACCATTTTTGATCTCTGTATTTCAATTCATTTCCTATTCAAGGTGATGATGAGCTCCCGCAACTTCTCAATAGTACTTCACGAATAAACTATACGAAGAAATAGCTGTCAAGATATTGACATGTTTGTCCTTGATGTCCTTGAAGGCATCACGATCCATAATAAAGTGATTTTTTGATTCCATGGCTCCAATAGTGCAAAAAATACACCCTTTTTTGCCATGCTTCTTTAGGTCTTTTACACTTCTCTGTTTCAGATCGGAGTTGATAAGAGTTAGTTCTTAATTGAACAGTAAGAATCTTGGCTCTCCACAGGATACTAACCCCTATGTATGCCTTTTTGTTGATGATCACATGTGTGGTTGAACTCCTCAAGGTAATATTTCTTCTTTCTCCCTAGCACTTTACCACATATACGCTTGCAAAATTTATCCATAACAAAAACCTTTATCTCTTTGCTATTGGTGGGGCATGCATTCAAGTAGATATTCCATTTTCTCATCCATTTGCTGTTTTGCTTCATCCATGTCTTCTTTCTTTTACTCAAGCTATCATTGAAAACAACCTTAGGCCATCTACCTACTTCCATTTGTTCAATTCTTTTTAAATATCTTATGAGACACACCATAGCAATTGCTTCAATAGGAGCTGCTCCTCTATCATTCAACATAATTTCATAAGGTACCGAACCTTTTATTTTGAACTTGCTTGTGATCAAGCGTTTTTGAATTTTTTGAATTTTTTTCCACTTTGAGGTTGACGTGCTGCTAGACTGCAATTTCACCTTCTACTACTCGTGTCATACATAAATTCACATGTACATTTTTGAATTCAATAGCAAGGCCTAGGATTCAAATTACAGTTTTTAAGTTTGGGAGATGGGCAACAAGAGAGATTACTTCAAAGAATTTTTATGAGTACTCTCTTTTTGTCACTTACACGCTTTATACAGAAACACACATCCACTAACAGGCTTATACTTGAACTGCAAAATCTGGGTCGAAGAATTTAAGGATATGACAATGTGTGCATGTGCAGCTATATTTTACTGTAATCTTATTCAGTGGTCTGTAGTGAATCCACAATAGCCATTTTAAGCACTAGGCCTCTTGTGTCCTTTTGTATACACTAATCAAATCTATCACTTTTATCATTGATTCATTTTATTCTCAAAAAACGAATTGCTATAGAGGGAAGAACCAGGTAACAACAATCTTGGTATAATGATTTTTGTATTCTTCCAATATTTGATTCTTTTATCCCTGCCCTATCGAGTGAGCAAGCCTGTATTTGTGGACAGTTGTTATTTTATGACTAACCACTTTTACATTTTTAGCGTTGATGAGTGAAACCTGGGAAATACTTTTGGTGTTATGTACCTTTATTCTTAGTGAACCATTGGAACACATCCTTCCCCATGAACCATTGGCTCATTTTTTTTTGAGATTTTATCAATGCTGGTATGAGTGTCCTTGTGGCATTCCCATTTGGGGAGGACTGTCTTGAGCTGGTCTCGAGTTTTGGCTGACTGTACTTGGGATATCTTTCCCAAGATTCCCATGCATCCCAGGGATGCTGAGTTGCCCCTCCCACAATCTTGGGGATATACAGATGTCCACAGCCCCCTTTGGCTGCCTAAACCATAGTTAAATAAACACCTAGAAACATACCATTTGAAAAACGAGAGTGGGGGACCCCAACTCCCCTCCCTTTGTAATCCTCACTCCCTTTGTAGGCCTAACCCTGAAAACTAAGAACTGGACAAAAAGAAAAAAAGAGAGCTGATTTTCACATTAGATTAGAGAAGAAGCAGCTGGAGAAAAGAAAGAAGAGGGTAAACACTAAGCTGGGAAACATTGGATATGCTTATGCACCTATTTAAGGAGCTATGGAAGCCATTAGAGGAGCTTAGACAGCCATTCAAGCAGTTAAAGAAAGGCAACACAAACAAACTCGACGTCTGCATAAGAGATTAGGAACCCTAAATTATATTCCCCTTTTGTTTTTTAGTTTTTTGGCAAAAAGTGTATTCCCTAGAACAAATTTCTTTTTTTTTTCCTTAATGAAGTGACCAGCATTTGAAAAACAAAACAAGTGAACAGCATTTGACAAAGAAAAGAAGTATTCAGCATTGAAGAAATTTAAGTTTTAATGGAGGACGATAATACAATTTCAAGTAGAGGATCATTAGGGGCAGTTAGTTTTATGGAAAACATTTGGAAGATAACTTTTAATCACCCTTTTGTAGCGTGGGTTACCACTAAAAAACTAAAACTGAAGTTGTCCTTAATGTCAAACATCAAGGTGCTCAAGAATACATCTGTACAAAAAGCCATATAATAATAAAATTAATAAATATATACATATTTGTAGCCTAAAAACATGAATAAGCTCAGACAAAGTATATAATATTATACTATACCCGTCAATATCTAAGTATATAATAATATAATATACTAATTCGAGCATGGGTCAAAGTATATCAAAGGATATATTATTCTCACACTATTTTATTATATATCAAAATATATATTATTATATTTTACACCACGGGTCAAGGTATATATCAAACCACTATTTTAGAGATGTGATAATTTATGGCATGGGTATAGCAAAGGATATATTATTATTATAGGGTATATATATTATATATTGATATACTAGATATATCTCATACTGATACCATATTAAATTAAAATATCAAAAATAGAATTTATGGCATTGATGGAGATGCGAAATAATTAGTTTATGGACAAGGGTTTTATCTGTCTGTCACAAAATAAAAAAAATGCATTAAAAAATCCGCTCATGCTCACCTGGATTCAACTTAGATTAGAGTTAAGATTGCTAGCAAAAGAAATCTGAAACCTGCTTGGTTCTGCAAGTGATTCTGATTGGTACCTGATTCTGGTATGACTCATAACTGGAAACAGGGATATATCTAGTCGATTCAGTAACATAGGAAAAAATTAAAATGGCAAGTTGGCAATGGGAAAAAGGATGCATTTTTAAAAAGATACGAGTGTCGGATACCCATTAGCTGAGTTCATTCTTCAGGAATTACAAATGCTAATTCTGGATATGGAATTTCACTGTATAGCAGCAAATTATATACACTTGAAAAATAAACAAGATCACAGATGAAAAAATGACATAATTCAATGAGGGGTGTTGATTTTCCAAAGTCAGGGTAGCACTTTGTTTGCTGAGCTGAATGGCAAGTCTTTAATATATACTAAAAGGGGATGGCTAGACAATAAGATGTGGGAATGAACAGGCCAACACATATTAAGTCATCCTCACGAAATTCTGTCTGCTGATAAAAAATGGCAATCTCAAGAAAATCAAAATTTGGCTCAAAATCAAATATTTTCATGTGGCTTATCCATCATGGCAAAGTACTCACTGTTGATTCTTTGTAGAGGATAAATTGGGCAGGGCACAGATGCTGAAATTGCTTTAAAGCCTTGGGGGTTTATTGGCCACTTGTTTATCCAATGCTCATTTGTGAGGATTATTGAGGAAAGATTTACCTCTTTTCAACTACTAGCTACAAACCTGTCCTGTCCATTGGAGATTGTATAATTTAATACCAAGTGAGCATGCTATGTGCATACCTATTAGTGCCCACACCCAGTTTATTCAAGCTAAATCAAGGCCCACTCTCTTGCTATGGACTCCGGCTGGTGGTTTTTTACTTTTCATTCTTAAACCACATGCTTGATAATTATCATGTATGCTCAAAACTTAAAAGTCATGGTCAAGACCCCTTACTTTTTGAAAGACTTTGAGCTTTTCAACATACTAACATAGAGCTCAAGATACTCCTTAGCATTCACACTTTTTCAATCCCCTTATCACTTTGTGATTCATGATAAAAGAACTCAAGCCCATGCTAAACACATTGAATGCTAAGTTTTGTACATTCACCACCTGGCTACCATTTCCCAAATGCAGGATGCACTTGTCAACCATTGAAAATATCCTTGTGAAATGGGTTATCGAGGGTATGATGGATGCTGCTAAGAGCGATTACTGGTAATTAATTGAGCCTGCTAGAGAGATTTTTGTTTCCTTTGCCATTACTTCTGCAGAATAATCAAATTTCAAAGACCATTTGGTAAGTAATTGCTGTATGTTGGTGGGGATTTACTCATTTCCTTAAGGCTAACTGGCTGCAAGTCAATGGAGAAGTGGTGGATCTTCTCATAGAGCTTTCATATGGCAGCCTTTGCAGAGGTTTGTATTCTCAGAGAGTACAAAACTTTCAGATGATTACCTTTCCTTTTCCTCATTATCCCCAGAAAGATAGAAGGAAAGAAAGTATATTAATGTGCACTTTGACAAAAAATAAATCAATGGTACTGGAATGTACAGAAGGTACAAAAGCAAAGCACTAGGGCAAGAAAAGATGCCCTAGACATAAGGAATATACACATGGGTGCCAACCTAAAAAAGGCATATGCCCAAGCAAGTACAAAAGGAAAAAAGTAGAAGACCTCATAAGGTAATAAACAGACCTCATAAGGTAATAAACAGAAGAAGACCCTGCAGGCTGGGAACCAAAATCTTGAAATGTCCATGTTCCAAGAGCAAGGGCAGCTTCTGCTTATATTTGGAAGTATTACTTCTAAATTCTTAGCATGCTTGAGCATTAAGGATAGAAGCACAAATTTTTGAGTGTTTGAACACTGTAGTGTAATGAATTGATTTTTCTTTTAAAATTTCAGTTCAGTTTTTCTATTACAGAAGTGGTTGCAAAAGATATAATTGCTTTTTTTAATTCATTTACGTACTTGAATTTTATCAATAAAATAAGACAAAATGAGATTCACTTTTTGAGAACTTAAAATGAAATGTCATGTTAGACTCTTCTTACTTCTTGGTGAATCTAGTGTACAAGATCCTTGAACTGAATGATTGTTTTTGGTACAGCTGATCTTGGCTACTGTTCCTCGTTCAGAACACGAACCAGCTCCGAGTATTGTGACAGATAAGAATATCCAGTTACTGTTTGAAATTCAGAAAAAGGTTAGGGTTGCACATTTTAAAGTTTGTTTACCTTACCAATAGGTATTTTAAATGGGTAGACAGAATTGAACGTGCGCTTAAAAGCATAATAATAGATATATTCAAAATAAAAGACTTACAAGTTACATAAGCCTGAAAACTAATTTGGTTGTTTTATGATAAAAGATTTTTTATTGACTCAATTGAGTCGACAGTAATATACCAGTTTTTAAGTTGAAAATCTTATTGTTCTTACATGCCTAGAAATCCCATGCTTTTCTCAATTGAGTTTCTGTCTAATGACTTTGTGGTTTTTTGAGCATCAGGTTGACAAAATTCAGGGAAAATTTTCTGGATCATTAGTATCTCTAGAAGATATTTGTTTGAAGCCTCTGGGTTCTGACTGTGCCACTGAGACTGTTTTACAAGTAAATTTCTTTTCCCTGTAAATTATTTGGAGAAAAATGAAAGCTCAGTTGACATATCTGTAGGAAGAATGGGTTGCTTTTATTTCAGATTTATATTTTTGCTGTTGTTTTTGGAAATCTCAGATCCATAATTAAATATGGAATTGGAAGTATATTGCAAACTAGCTTGTGTCCTTTTTAGTGCATGTATGCATGTGTGCATTATTTTGAGACAATCCTTACGTTCAAATGTTATAAAGGTTCTACTTGTACAGAAATTATTTGCCAACATGTATTTGCCTAAAGATGCTATGGGCCTTTGGCAAGGTGTGAAGGATTTGGAAAATTACAACCTTATAGTTGTTCATGTTTTGACCACAATACTGTCCACAATTAGAAGACTCTCATTTCTTAATCTTTTGAATATTCTTTGCACCATTATTGGCAAGCTGTTAATTAGTCAATTGCTCTTTTAGTTGTAAATCAATGGCCTTATTTGCTTGTGCCTATAAATTATTCTCATGATCCCAGTAATTTTTAATTTTTCTTTGTGTGTGTGCATGTGCACATGCTTGTGTGCAAGTGTGCGTGTGAGCATGTGCATTAACCTTTGCTTCTTGTGTACATGGATTCTTAATACTATGCCAAATGCTATGGGTGCACATGCTTGTGTGCAAGTGTGCGTGTGAGCATGTGCATTAACCTTTGCTTCTTGTGTACATGAATTCTTAATACTATGCCAAATGCTATGGGAGTAGTTAAACCATCTAAATTATCTGTCAATGCATGGGTCACTGACAATTGAAGAACTTTAGACTAGGGCATTAGATATAATATAATGTTTATAACTTTATACTACTGTACACAGGCATTTAATATTTGTCATAATGATATAATAATACACACTAGTTATTTTGAATAAGGTAAGCTACACAATGTAAGTTACAACCACCAATGTAATTTTTGTTTACCTTAATAAATTCAGCGTACATACATTGGGTTGCATTTCACACATTTCCTCTCTTAATTTCTACATGTTCATTCTTCTAGCATATCTTGAAACCTGAAACTTAATTAAACATTTTTCTGGTAACATACAGAAGGAGCAACATTGAGAACTCCCTATGGTTTCAAGCAAGATCCTTATTTTAATTTATTGTAATTTCTTTTGTTTCAATAATAGGTGATACTTTGTTGTCTGAAACTGAAAGAAGCAGAAAATAAAGTTGGAGAATTTGTGAGAGATGTGAACTCATAAGATGATTCCATTATTGCCATTAACTTTTTAATTAAAAATGTTACAGATGTCCTTTGGCAGTTAAATTCCCGCAGAAGACAGTTGGTGGTATAGCTATAGATAATAGTTATAGACTACTGAATCTTCCTAATTGTAACAAACTAACATATGATAAAAGAATCTTTTAGTATTCATAACAAGCCAATAAATAACACAAGAACATAGGTTTCGGTTGTTATTACCCACACTTCCTGTTAACTGTAATGTGCCCACCAAAAAAATTCAACGAACTTGCTTTTTTTCTAATTTTTGGCTCACAGGCATTATGTCAAATAGTTAGTAGGAAATTGAACTTTGTGTATATATCAACCATGCTTGCATAAATGTTTGACAAAATGCAGATAACTGAAATTTCTTGTTACTTGAGCAATTTAGTAAAACTATAAACATAATCAGTAATACAAATGATTTCACGGAACATTTATTACACAACTAGCTACACTAAGATTTCAATAATAAATGATATAAAAATCATAGAATGCTCAGAATATACTAGCTGGCATAATGTCATGATACATGATGTTCATTAGAAAACTGAATCTAACCTCTAACTGCTGTTACAGACATTCTGGAAGTGACACTTACTGCTGCTTCCAATTAGAGTCAGATAATACTTTGCAACTTGAGTATACCCCCAACACTGCCCAGATATCGTATGCTGGATATAAGTAAATGATAATGTAAATAGAGAGCTACCAGTTGATTTCTGCACTTTTAATAGACCTGGATAGCTTCCAAGATCCCTGAAAATTCTGATATGCATCAATATTGCTAAACTGGGCTTAAATCAGCTACTTTACCAATTGTTTAAACTTTAAACTACCAAACAGACCCTTGATGCTAACAGCAATCCTTATACAAGTTCCAAACAGAAGATAAGGAATGCATTAGGATTTTGAGACTCTAAACTCCCATTACAACCTTCACAACTTGAGCGCTTAGTTCTTGCTCTCCCAAATGCCTCCCTTATACAACTTTCCAATAGGGTCTAAACCTTGATACCATAAGCTGCATTTCTTCACAGTTCACAATAAGATTCAGCACAATAACACAACAGTTTGAAATTTTTAATAATCAACATCACTGAATATTGGGCAGTTGTAAATGTAGAATATGAAACCCTTGTTTGGAACGCCTTACCAAATACTCACAATATTTGCACAACTTTCAACTCATTCCACAAATTTATTATTTGGCCTTTTAACTCTTGTGCAAATCTGCAAAAATATTGCTTTATTCCCACAAATACTCAAACTTCTATATTCAGCTTGTCTGCGAATACTGAGCGAATCCACCATGATATATTTCTTGCATTCAGCACAACTGTGATCCTGAGTGAACCATGTCATATCAGCTAAGGAAGATCTTTCACTTCCGAAACCAATTTTTGCTGTGGGGTTTTACTTTTTGCCTTAGGGCTGTTGTTGAACAAACCTACTCAATCTCTACACTTGGGTTTCAAGAATATGCAAATACCAAGAATGAGTTTTCTTTCCTCAAAATCCCTTTTTACAAACACTTTCTGGAATAATAAAATATTATAATTTGTGTACTTTTATTTATTCCCTCCAAAAAGTGACTTTAGACTCCTTTTAAATACTTAACATAAGTTGTCTTTTAATTTTTACTTTTTCGACAACTTAACATTTTTCTTTTTCGAGAGCTCCTTGAATGTTGAAACTACATTCGGAAAGTACCGTTGGTCTCATCTTGATCTCTTGAACCCATTGCTACTATCATAATTCCTCTTTGATAAAGTTGGTGCTCTCCAAGATTCTTGGAACTTCCCATCCGAAAAGGGACATTACATTAACTTCCAAATAAAAAAGAACATGATGTTTGTCTTTAAATCTGATGAACTTATTAGGTCCAAGCGGTTTCTTCCTCACATTAGTAGTCTATTCCTGCATGGGACAAAATGCGAGGAAAATTGTTCAGGAATGAACTGGTAAATTGCTTTCTTCATCTATTAACATGAAAAAAGGTTACATTATCTAGAATTGGAGAATTACTGTAGATATTAAATATCTACCTATTATCTACCTACTAGATATTGTAGAAACAGTATAAAACTAAACTAAACTAAAACATTCTAATATTGACCATTATCATAAGAATATAATATTCTAACACCCTCCCTTAATGGTCAATTTGTCTAAAACACCAAGTTGCCCCCTGAATTTGACAAACTTATCCGGGCTCAGAGATTTGGTGAGAATATCGGCAGTTTGATCCGTTGTTGGAACATACTACAGCTGAACCGATCCGTCTTCTACCAGCTTGCGGATGTAGTGACAATGAAGCTTGACATGCTTGGTACGTTCATGGAAGACTGGATTTTTGGCTAGTTTGAGCACCCCTTGATTATCAGTGTACAAGGGAGAAGGACCTGCTTGTGACATGTGCATGTCAGAAAGCATCCTGCGGAGCCAAACTGCCTCACATGCTGCCTTAACGGTTCCTCAATATTCTGCTTCAGTCAAGGAAAGAGCCACTGCCTGTTGCTTCTTGTTGGTCCATGTTACAACACCTGTACCCAAACTGAATACATACCCAAAAGTAGATTTTCTATCATCCACTGAACTTGCCCAATTTGAATCTATATAACCAATCAGCTTTGGATCCTTGCATCTGCCATATAGAATGCCATAATCTGAAGTGCCCTTAACATATCTCAGCACTCGCTTCGCTGCAAGCCAATGATCAAATTTTGGAGCTGTCATGAAGCAAGAAATGTAGCTCACGACAAAATTGATGTCAGGTCTAGTGATAGTGAGGTAGATGAGACTGCCCACTAGTTGCCTGAATGTTGGTTCATCAACCGAAGGTGAATCAGAGTTGGCTGATAACTTCAACCCCTTCTCCATAGGTGTGGAGGCAAGTTTGCAATCCTGCATCCGAAATTTGTCAAGCAGACTTCAAGCGTATTTAGACCGAGAGATAAAGATACCACCAGCGGTCTGCCAAACCTCAATACCCAAACAATAATGGAGAAGCCCAAATCTGTCATGTCAAAAACCTGACACAAGTCTTGTTTGATTGCGGCAATCAAATGTGTTGAACTGCCAGTAATGATCAAGTCATTAACATAGATAACAAGAAACAAAATATCATCACCAGAGTGTTTGACATACAAATTATTGTCAGAAGGACTGCGTTGAAAACCTTGATCAACCAAGTACTGATCAATCTTGATGTACCATGCACAAGGAGCCTGTTTCAGTCCATAGAGTGCTTTCACGAG
The DNA here is from genome assembly GCA_007115665.2 of Sequoiadendron giganteum. Lineage (NCBI taxonomy): Eukaryota > Viridiplantae > Streptophyta > Pinopsida > Cupressales > Cupressaceae > Sequoiadendron > Sequoiadendron giganteum. Next base: position 468,165,055 of record CM021108.1, on the reverse strand, counting down.
CCTACAAACTTGATGTTCTTTTCCGACAACCTTGAAACCAGGAGGCTGTGTCATGTAGACTTCTTCCTGCAACTCACCATTGAGGAAGGGACTCTTAACATCCGTCTGATGTACTGTCCATCCAAATTCGGCTGCAATAGCGAGAAGAAGACGAATTGTGCTCATCTTGGCAGTAGGAGCAAAAGTCTCCTTGTAGTCAATGCCCTCCCGTTGTGTGAATCCCCGAGCAACTAATCTAGCCTTGTATTTATCCAAAGTGCCATCTGCATGATACTTGACCTTATAAACCCATTTGCAGCTGATAGGTTTTTTCCCAGGAGGAAGATCAGAAAGAACCCAAGTGTGATTCTTCAGAAGACTATGCTATTCTGTCTCCATAGCCTTTTCCCACTCTGGAATTCCTTTAGCCTCTGAATATGTCTGAGGCTCATAGATGCTGTGTATGTTGGCCATAAGAGCAAAGTTGACTGTGTTTGCTGCTTGCTCTTTCTGCGAGCTGATCTACCCTCAATGAGTTCATCATTATGAAGATCTCCAATAGTCTTGAGCCACCACTTAGGCTGACGAGTAGAAGTACCAACATCTGGAGTAGGAGAAACAACATCTTCTGGGATCTTTGGAACAAAGTTATCTGGATAGGAATCTTGAGGAAGATCAGGTGGTGCTATATCATGACCGGTAGACTCCTCATCTTTAGAGTCAGAATGCTCTGGAGCCCTCCCATCAGGAGAACCAAGAGGAAGACGAACACCATCATCATGAACCTTCATAGGTTGATCCTTAGGGTTGGTAGTAGGACCAAATGGACTAGTAGTCTCATCAATCACAACATCACGACTGAATATGAGACGATCCATCTCCACATCAATCAACCTGTATGCCTTGTGATTGTTGCTGTAACCAGTAAACATAAGTTTCTGGCTCTTGGAGTCCAACTTGGCACGCTTGGCTTCTGGAATCCATACATGAGCTGTAGAACCAAAGACTTTTAGATGGCCCACCTTAGGCTTACGTCCTGACTAGGCTTCTTCTGGAGTCATCTTCTTAATGGCCTGTGTAGGTGACCGATTCAGGCGGTAGACTGCAGTATAAACTGCTTCAGCCCAGTATTTCTTGGGGACATTTCTGTACTCCATCATAGAACGAGCCATTTCAGTAATGGTGCGATTCCTACGTTCAACAACACCATTCTGCTGAGGGGTGTATGGTGTGATGAGTTGTCGTTTAATGCCGTGTTGAGCACAAAAAGTGGAGAAGTCAGCTGAACAAAACTCCCCCCCATTTTCTGACCTTAAAGTAACAATGTGAGAACCCGATTCTTTCTCAACCAAGGCCTTATACTGCTGAAATGTACTAAACACATCTGATTTATGTTTCAAAAAATACACCCACATTTTTCGACTGAAATCATCAACAAATAATAAAAAGTACCTAGACCTAGTAACAGATGGAGTGTTCATTGGTCCACATACATCAGCGTGAACCAATTGAAGTACCTTGGAAGCTCGCCAAGAATCACCATCCGAGAATGGTGTCCGATGCCGCTTCCCAGCCTGACAGGCTCCACAAACTCCATGATTTTGAGTTTGGATCTCAGGTAGACCAGCAACCAAACCCTCTCGAGACAGTTGAGAGAGATAGTGCACATTCAAGTGCCCATAACATTGATGCCAAAGTTTGCCGATGGAAGTGCTCCTGGTTGCTAGAGCGTGCTCCTGAGAATCATTGAAATCAGCAAGTCTATACAGACCATGATCCTCAAGTCCCATAGCAATCGCAGTACATGTCGCCTTATCAACAATGCTGCAAGTGGACGAACTGAAAATAACATCCAACTAGGGAGAATGCTTCATGATCTTGCTGACAGAGAGAAGATTATGTTCCATGCTTGGAACATAGTAGACATCAAGAAATAGTAAGTTTCTCCCTCCAGAGTGAATCTGAACATTGCCCTCACCAGCAACTGTGTACTTTCCACCGCCTCGAAAGATCACTGAATCAGTGAATGGTTCGTATTTGGTGAACCAATCTCGACAATGAGTAAAATGCCGAGAAGCCCTTGAATCAATATACCAGGCAGAAGATTGGACTGGATCTGCAGTTCTCTTGGCCATAAAAGCATAGAATGCAGAATCTTTTTGCTCAGTGTGCTCCGAAACATTTGCCTTTTGTTGAGACCCTCCCTGCTTCTTTTGTTCAGAAGCCATCCGAATTCGACAATCAACCTTCATGTGACCATATTTATGGCAATAGTTGCACTGAACATTCTTCTTCTTCTTCTTGTCCTTAGAAAAACAAGAACCTTTCGGTTGAGAAGATTGAGCCTTCCCTTTGTTCTTAGTAGAAGATTTGGCAGAGAACGCTTGCTCTGTGGAGGTGGAACTGGTACTACTTCCAAACTATTGTCGCCATCGATCCTGCTGCAAGAGCTTGTTGCAAAGATCTTCAAATTTGAGATCAACATTGGTGGAGGTGATATTCAGCGTCTCAATGAAATGCTCATACGAACGCGGGAGACTCTTTAGAGTAATGACCACCATATCTTCTTCCTCCATTTTTCGACCAATCGCATCCAACTGATCACGAATGTCCTTAATCTTCGTCAGATGTTCCTGTAAGGACATTTTCTCATCCATCATGATGGAAAAAACCATGTTCTTGAGAAAGAACGCTCTGCTCTTATCAGAGGTCTCATGAAGAGCTTTCAAGTGATCCCAGATTTCCAGAGCAGTTTTGCCAGACGGTGCCTGAGGTAGCTGCTCATCTGTGACTGAGAGTTTGATGAGCATGATGGCTTCCTGGTTGCGTTCATCCCATTTGTCCTGGTCCTTTCTGACTACTTTGGGGCGAGGTGAGTTCCCCAAAACGATTTGATTGAGGCAACGATATTCAAAGATCGTAAGCATGCGCTGCTTCCAGGTGTTGTAATTCTTCCTGTTGATCTTCTGGTTGCTTTCGAGCATTATGTTCATCAGAGATGCCATCACGTACACTGAGGTCGAACTAGTGAAGGCAAAACGAATACAAAAATTGCACAAACTCAAAGCAAAATCCCTAACACGGATTTTGAGGCACTTTGAAGACAAAACCCAGAAGATCTGAAAAGTACCCAAAAAAGGATGTTGAAAACCCAAATTTTGTTCTAAATACTTAGAAAATTTCGTCGACACCCACTTGCACAAATTTTGAGGCACAAAAATCGAGACACCCAGAAAAAACGGAAGACAACCCAGTTGATATCTCGAAAAACCCAAAAATAAACTGCAATTAAATTTTTTTTCTGAGTTGAAAAACAAGTCAAAAAGCCTAGTCGAGTTTCAAAAACCCTTGGCAGCCATGAAAAACCAGAAAAACTGTTAGTGTTTCTTAGATCAGATTAAACAATGAAAGCACTTAGAAATATTGCAACACATAAGACAATGAACACAACAAGATACCCTGGGAAAACCCTCCTCTTGAGGGAGAAAAACCCAGCAAATGAATCTCTTATATAATGTAGCACAAGAGCAGAAATCTGCTTACAACTCAGGCCCAGCAATGGCCAACAATGAATACAATGAGGTCGCACCTCTCCTAGATGCACAAGATACAAATGAATGTGTTCTTCCTTGAAATCGGATCTGCTGCTATGAAGTGCGAATTTTGCTCTTAAGGAAATGCGAACTTGCTTGGTGGATTGGATGATACAAAGACAAATGAGACCTTGTATTTATACAAGTGTGGCGCCTCTTCAACATAGGTCGGCCACATACAAGATAAATAATAAATGCATAAAGTCGGCTCAAGCCAAGACTAAAATATGTGAACCAAGAAGGGTCGGCCCTTTAGCATTTACATTTATTGTTTGATATAAATTAAATAGCTGAGAGGCTATCCATTTAATTTATCTTTCCTTGGGAAGTGCAGACCGAAGCTGTCATAACATCAACAAAAACGGCTTGCACAGATCAAAAAATGTGTCCAAATGAGGAGATAAAGTGGCGTCGAAACCCACAGATCACGTACAACAGAGAATGCAGATTTTTTATGAGCACAACCAGTCTCGTCAAGGGGCAAAACCAGAGGTTGCATGAATAAAAAAATTGGAAAACGCGGCTTTAATCTCAGAGAAAAAATGCGACATTAAATAGGGCAAAATCACGCCCAGATGCAGAAACAAAACGCGGCCTGAAGACGCTTCAAAGCGCAGGCAGGTACTTTCAGAAAACGTGAACAGAGAGAGCCAAAAAAACGCAGGTTTATGCCAGGAAGGAAAAAACGCAGGTTTATGCCAAGAAGAAAAACGCGGGTTCGTGCCCAGAAGGATTTAGGTGCGCGCTAGGAAGAAACATGCACCCAACACTGAGAAACCCTTGCACACAATTTGCAGCAAGATGATCAAATTTTTTGTGAGAAAATACTCATGAAAATTGTAAACAAGAACCCTCCACGAACTCATAGCTAGAGGGTCACAATTTTCAGTGAGGAATACTCACGAAAATCTCAAACAAAAACCCTCAAAATCTTCTGCAAACAAGCCCCACAAATTTCTTTCAAAAGAAAAGTTTTTCAGAAAACTAAAAAATTTCAAAAGAATTTTTTAGAAAAAATAAGTTTTTAATATTCTGTCTCTGATACCATGTTTAGGAATGATGGTAATTGCTTTCTTCATCTATTAACATGAAAAAAAGTTACATTATATAGAATTGGAGAATTACTGTAGATATTAAATATCTACCTACTATCTACCTACTAGATACTGTAGAAACAGTATGAAACTAAGCTAAACTAAAACATTCCAATATTGACCATTAACATAAGAATATAATATTCTAACAAAAATTACTCGCTCATCAACCATTTTCTACTCTAATGTCTTTTGCTTGCAATGTAGGAATATCTTCCACATTCAACATTCTAAGGCAGATGCTATGCATTGTCTTCTTCCAAAACATTTCCTGAATTAACTGCTAATGGTATTCTTGCACTACTGCTCCCTTAAAAGCGCTAGAATAAAACCACCAGCTGATTGTGCATTGTTTTACTCCTCACATGTTTCATAACACACATGAATACCCAAAGATGATTGTGCATTGTCTAATAAAATGGTGTTTTCTCATCTATTATAACACACCTACTAACAATGACCTTGTTAGTGCAAACATTGATTGATATAAGCCTTAGATCATTCAAATAACAAGAAGATAAGTATTGTTTACATTTTGCATTTTATTCGGTTCTTTTCTCCTTAGGATTTAGGGATTATTTTTGACAAGAAAAATGTTCTAGTTTATCTTGGGATTTCTTTCTGATCACACTTCTTCTGAAGTGATATCCTCCATTTCCTTGGAGGGACTGTAGTTAAGAAGATTCAAGATATACTGCTGTATGCATTGGTTCTGCCTGATAGTTGTATGACACTCTTGTACTTTAAAGCAGACATGATCATCTCAATGAAAATGTTGTTTCTCCTTCTGGCCACCCCTTTTTGTTCTTGTGTACAAAATGGTTTTGGTTCCCAATTTATTTTGTAAGATTTTTTTTAGGAACAAATCTGAAGTTAATTCGCCCTGTTATCTGATCGCGAGGTGCTTTTATGTGTGTAGTGAGATAAGAAATCTGAGTTTTTCTTCAAAGAAAAAACCCACCTTTTTTATTGAAAATTCTTGAACCAAAAAGTGAAAATAGTGTAAATCTGAACAGTTGAGCAGATCCTTGGGGGAGTTGAGTTGAGAGCTTAGCTGGTTAGTCAGTTAGAAAATCAGTTAGTTCTCTTCCTGAATTTAGTTTGCCAATCAGAAATTACAATTTAAATCTGAATATCTATTGCAAAATTAAACTTGGCAACTTGTGAGAAAATTTAAGGAAGTCCTATACATTTTTTTTTGAAATTTTGATTTATCATGTGCATTAAATCCAGACAATCTCAGGTTGAAAGGCTTCTTGATTTCCATGTGACTTTTTTTCTTTGAAAAGTGAACATCATCTTTGAAAGTCACGCCCTACTGCTGTGTTTTTCCCCTGAGGAACATGTCAGTAATTCAGTCACCTAATTACTGAGAATTCTGCCTCCAAACTCCATGAAAACACCATGAATTTGTGCCTGTTTATACTTATTCAGAATTTTAGGGTTTGAAATGTTACGAGGAGGATTATTTCTTGAAATTCTAAGTGTGCAATTCCTGTTCTACACCTCACGTTACAATTCCTATACTGTCAGACACCTGCACTCTAAGAGCATGAGCACACTGAATTAAATAGGTGAATGCATTCATTCTCAGAAATTGAACAGAGAAAAGCTTGCTTTATTTTCACCAGTCATATCAAAAAATAAAATTAGTGAATAAATAAAGTGAGAGAGGTAATGTACTGATTGTGAGTACATAAATTATAAGGTTGGTTAATAAAGCCTCCCTTATTAGTTATTACTTATATCTATAGAAGAAAAAAACAAAGAAATAATATTAATGCATGCAAGTGACTGAAATAGGTCAATGGGTCTTGGAAATGGAGCTGGAGAGAATAACAAGCTGGAGTCTAACAAGATGCTTTAAAGAATCTATAAACTGAAAGGTAAGTAAAAGAAAAACAAGAGTTGAAAAGCATTCCGATGAATAAAAGGAGGCGTTAACCTAGAGTGGGGAACCCAAGTGTAGTGAAAGGGAAAGAACCCACAAGACCATTAAGATGTCTAAATGTAGTTTATAAAAAGTTCAAACATCCAAGAGAAAGGACTCATTCCCAAATAAAATAGAGTCAAAGATGTCAAAGTGTTGGACTGGATCAATTGACTCTTGAAAAGCATTCCGACGAATAAAAGGATGCATTAACCTAGAGTGGGGAACCAAATCTAGTGAAAGGGAAAGAACCCATGAGACCATTAAGATGTCTAAATTTAGTTTATAAAAAGTTCAAACATCCAAGAGAAAGGACTCATTCCCAAATAAAATAGAGTCAAAGATGTCAAAGTGTTGGACTGGATCAACTGACTCTTGAAAAGCATTCCGACGAATAAAAGGAGGCATTAACCTAGAGTGGGGAACCCAAGTCTAGTGAAAGGGAAAGAACCCATGAGGCCATTAAGATGTCTAAATGCAGTTTACAAAAAGTTCAAATATCCAAGAGAGGACTCATTCCCAAATAAAATAGAGTCAAAGACGTCAAAGTGTTGGATTGGATCAACTAACTCTAATATGCATCATTTGAAGAGGAACTGGCACACTAGCCAATAATAGGGAAGACACCAACACAAGATTCTATGATGCCCCTTACAAAATGCATTTGGATGATTGTAGTGTCCCACCCCTATCTGGAATGATAAATTTTTTACGATTGTCCTCCATTTGACAATGCGAGCATATTGTCAAACAATTATCATGTAGATTTCCAGTATTTCCTCAAACATAAATCATGCAGTTTGCTTACAAAATGATAACACTCTTTAGCCCAACAAATATATTTTGCACAACCTTCAATGATATGACAACTAGCTTTTGTATGGTTTTTCCTTTTGAATTACACCACCCTCCATGAATGGCGATTACTCTAGAATGGTCATGTCGGCAGGATAGTAAGTGGCGCCTACTTGTATTGAGACTACACTCCATGCCAGATATACATCTTCCCTCGAATGAACAACAATCAATAATAAGTGCTGCGATGCAATATAAGCCAAAGACCTGCCTCAAACTAAAGCGGCTGATGAAGAATAGAAGTGGCAGCCTAGAGAGAGGTATCACCCAACTTGTGCATCTCAGTAATGTCGACCCTTATGAAAGATAACCCTCTGCAGGCTGCACTGCTATGTAATTATAGATTGGCAACAATGTCCAGTTATGATATAAATTCTGTCCTTTGTGCCATAGAATAACTTCACAAATATATGACACTTGATAATTGCATCGACCAATTTGAATATCAGAATACTCTCACTCTGAGGTATACATAGATAAAAAACTTGCCAAAAACTCGGCGAGTTTTTAAAAACTTGTGAGTTTTTTGGCTGGCCGAGTTTTTGGGCCATTTACTCGCCAAGTTTTTGACGAGTTTTTCAAAAAAACTTGGCCTCTTAGCAAAAAGAAACCTTAGGTCGAAATAAAGGCAATTTCGATTCATTTTTTGTAGTTTGTGTGGTTTTGGAGGTCTTAATTTGGGCTTGGTGGCGGGGGCCCCAGACCCCCATGAGGGGCGTTGCCCCTTGACCTCGCTGGGGGCGTTGCTTCAGACCCCCACAAGGGTGGTTGCTCCTCAATCTTGTTGGGGGTGTTGCTCCCAGACCCCCAAGAGGGGTGCTGCCCCTCGACCCCATTGGGGGCGTTTTCTCTAGACCCCCACAAGGGGCGCTACCCCTCAACCCCGCTAGGGGTGTTGCCCCTAGACCCCCATGGGAGCGTTGCCCCTCGACCCCATTTGGGGCATTGCCCTCGAACTCCCATTGAATTCATTTGATTTTCTAGGTACTCTCCAAGTCCAAGTTTCTAAGTTTGCCTACAAGTTTGGGTAGATCTTTCAGCACCAAAGCTAATCTTCTCCAAGAGGGTTTTCGTCCTTAGGAAGGCTAAGATGAACCAAGTCCAATCTCTAGAATGTAATGTCCCCGATTTTGGAGGTGAAGAAATTTAATTAATTTAATTGATTAAGTTGTCCAAATTAATGTTATTTCATAAGGACAGTTTAATTGATTATTTTAATTAAAGTATTAAGTTAATTATTTATAAATTTATTCCAATAAATTAATATCAAAAGGATGACTGTATATTTAATTAATTTAATAAAGTGACTTAAGTGAAAAATAAAATAATATTATAAAGTCACTTAAAAGAATAAAATATATCTTTTATCCCACATTGACAAGAAAAGTGTGTGAGCTCTCCTAGGAAAAGAATAAAAGGATCTTAAGGGCTCATTTTTGGGGATCATGTTTTGGCTTGACTTTTGCATATTGAGTTTATCTCTTGGCTGAAGACAAATTTCAGTCCATTCAAGGTGATGATCCCTTGATATCTTGGGTTTGGAGATGGCCCCATTCCTGCTTTGAGAGGTGGGTACAATCAATGTTCATCATAGAGCTTATTGAAGGATTTCTATTGAAGAATAAATTCACTCAGGGTTGGATCTGCATATCTATCTTCAGACTTTTGGTTGCATAACTTGCATATTGCATCGATTGGACTTGGGCAATTGAGTGCTCCATTGTGGGAGGCTAGGGCATCAATTTTGGAAAACTTTGGAGGCTTAAACAATGTCTGCAAATTTATTACAATCTGCTGTCATAGGGTTGACCAGCCATGGAGGACTTCACATTTGCACTCATTGCACTTCATTGAAACATCAGATTTTTGTGGGTATTGGAGGGATAGATTCCTCTTGGGCTGACAATCATTTCTACACCAATTTGGGAGTCTTCTCTTGCTGCATTTATTTTTGGTGATCATTGCAATTCTAGGGCAGGGGCGGCTTCTTCTTGGAGGGGCGATTTCACTTGAGGAGGCACTCATAAATGCTGATAAAATCCATACAAGGCTGCCATCATACCAGCAATCAGTTACAATCATCTATTCCAGGTTCCATCATCATTTGGGAATGTATTTGCATTTTCTTAGTCTGAAGCAAGTCTGAATTTTTTGTTGCAGCCTATAAGGCAAATTTATGAAGTCATTGTTAGGAGTCTTAGGGTCTAATTGGTCATCAATTATTGCATTGTATCAAGATATAATCATTTGCAAATATACTAAGAAGTATTTGGAGTTTGGCTGCCAATTGTTTGACAAAATTACTCTCAGCTGTAGAAGTAGATTAATGTCATTTTCAGTCACTCATATGCATTTAAAAATACAAAAGCAAGTTTTCAATTCATTCCTTTTGCATTAGTAGACAATTTGCATTACTTCAAAGGCACTCAAACTTCCTTGGCAAACTTCAAAACCAAAACAAGGCAAAACTGAAATCATTACCAGCACACTCCAAGGTTGCAAGCAAATTGTTTGACAAAATTCCTAAGGCAGCAAATCAGTGTATTTGGATCAGATTTGGCAAGGATTACTTCAGTGGTATCAAAGCATTGAACTCCAAGCTTTGGGTAGAAAGACCTTTCTCCATCTAGGTGAAAAATCCTAGAGGTGCAAGAGAGAACTCTTTCCCTAAAATTTGTGAGTCACTTTGGTATACCAATTGAAATATGGAGCCGACCTAGTAAGGTTCATTACATAGAACCACAAGGGTTTTCAGACAAAGAGATAATAATATTCAACATACCAAATGAGCTCTCAATTCCCCCTTTTATAAGCTTTTTAGGGAGCTTTCTAGAAACTTCTTTTTAAAATCACTTTATGAATTTATTAAACCTTTTAACTCCAAAAAGTGATTTATTTTATTTTAAAACATTTCCGGGCATTGGAAGTCATTTTTCAACATCCCAACAATTAAAGCTTTTCATCCCGATTCCAACGAGCTATAAGACTAAGGTGCCCCCTTAAATATTTTAATTTAAATAACAACCTTAGTGAAATTAATTAAATAAAGCTCAATATTACTTCCAAATTATGGGAATGGTCAAAATGTGTTGAAATCGAAAATTGATTGCGCAGGAGTGGTTCCAATGATGAAAGATGATAAACAAACTTGGTTGGGTGGCTTACTAAAAATAGACACTCCCTCCAAGAATCTTGGAGCCCTAACCGAAAGTCGTAAATAACATCTGAAAGCATCATATAATTCCTCTAAACCATCTGAGTTCATTGGTAACATCAAATTACTCCTTTGATCAGGTTGACACAAACCTAGAAAGTCAAGTCCAATTGCAGGGCAAGAGGACCCGAAAATGGGGACATTACAGTCCTCCCTTCCCAAAGATTGCTTGTCCTCAAGCAATGCCATCACAACCTTCTGATCAACAGGCTGAACCAAACCGAAATTGAGAATGATCCCAGGGTCCGAAACCAACCTGGAAGATGTGAAGCACCCTCTGCTCAAAGCATTGTCTTGCAAGATACTAACACAAGAGGCCTCCTGAATACTACCTATAAGTAGAGAAATTAGATGCAACAAAAACTCAATCAACCCCTCAGAGAATTGCTCTTCTAGGAAACCAATCCAATGCACCATAGGAGTAAACTCCTGAAAGTAAAAACTGGCTCTCTCATCCTTATCAGTTGTTGTACTACCAAACAATGTAATCCCAAGGTTCCAAGTTGGTCCCAGAAAAGAACCACCATGCTGACGCTACACCACTTTGATCATAATTGTTTGACCATCGTGTCCAGATTGCATTCTCCTCTTCTTGGAACCCCAAGCTGAAATGCCTAAAAGGGCTAAACCCACTACCATGAATCATATCTTGCAAAGGCATCTTAGTGAAGACAAAGGCTACAAATCTACTGCCAGACTTGATCTTGGGTATTGGAGAAGAAAATCTGTTCTACCATATAGAATAAGTCTCAACATCTCCTCTCATGACATTGCAAAAATCAAACAGACCAATCATTGTCACAACTTTGTTAATCATTATCAAAATTTGAAGCAATCTACCAACTAGATGAATTCCTAGATCCCACAACCAAATTGAAAGTCCACCATTCCTAATACCTACTGACTTTCATTGTGCCATACTGATAACCGTTGGAATCCAAATGAGCCAAGCCTCTATTTTTTTTGTTCTTGTATGCAACCATCTGGTGGAAATAAAGTAGGAGACCTGCAAGAATTGAATTCACCTTCTAAAGATGGAAGCACATCATACCAAACTGATCTATGTAACCTTTTATCCAACCCACCTTTATGTGCGATCAGAAACATAGTCAAATCATACGTATGTGGGCTGAAAGAAAATTGATGAGCATACCTCACCATGCAATCAAGATATACGCTCCTTTGTGATAGTTTAATCAAATAATAACTTATAATTTAGATATACACTCCCTCATACTATTATAATATAACATATAAAAATGAAATTTTGTATATATAGGATAAACTAAATTTATCAATATGCCACTATTTTTCCCTTGATTAAATATATCAATTATTTTGATTTAGTTAAAGTATTAATATAAAAAAAAAAAAATACTTAAAAATTAAATAATTAAAATCACACTACAAACTAAAGAATTTCAAATGTTTTGTAATGAAGGTAAAATAATGATTTATACTATAAGTTAGATGTCCATCCTATGTTTCCTTAAAAATAATTATAATTTAAAAAGGAATGTAAGAGCATATAGATATTTGATCTCAAAAAAGTTTAGATTTTTAAGTAGTAATTTTATCTCTTTATCACCGTAGTGAAATCATCATTTATATCTTCATCTTCTATATGTTCTTGCATGAGATTCCATGAATTTTTTTTCTCTATATTAAGACTTGTGAATTAGCAACACAATAAATAAATTTAACAATATTATCAAGTTGAACCTTTTATAATTAATATAAATAGAAGGTAAATATAATACCCATAACGTATTTATTAGTAATTAAAAATATACAAGTACATTAATTTTAGAAAAAAATCTTAAAAATTGAACAATTAAAACAATACTACAAAATAAAATTTTTAAAATACTTTGCAATGAAAATAAAACTATGATTTACACAAAAAAATCTAGATTTTTATCTTTGATTTCTTTAAAAGTATTTATAACTTTAAAATGAATGTAAGATCATGTGGAGATTTTATCTCCAAATTTTTTAGCTTTTTAAAGTAGAGATTTTATTAAATCTAGATTTTTATCTTTGATTTCTTTAAAAGTAATTATAACTTTAAAAGGAATGTAATATAATGTGGAGATTTTATCTCCATTTTTTTTAGCTTTTTAAGTAGAGATTTTATTTCTCCATAATATGCATGTTCTTTTCTCCCAAATTTATGCATTAGCAATACTATCAAGTTAAACAATTTGTAATCAACCTAAATATAAAGTAGATATAATAACTATAATATATTAATTGATAATTTAAAATATATAATTACATTAATTTAAATAGAGAGAATTCTTAAAAGTTGAACAATTAAAACAATACTAATGATTTAAACAATAGAAATAAAAAATTAGCAGTACTATAATGTTAAACAATTTGTAATCAATATAAATAGAAAGTAGATATAATAACCATAATATATTTATTCATAATTTGAAACATATAATTACATTAATTTTAGGGAGAGAAAATTCTTAAATATTGAACAATGAAAACAATACTAATGATTTGTAATGAAAGTAAGTTATGATTGATACAATAAGCTATATGTTTATACTTTGTTTCATTAGAAAAAATATAAATTTAAAAAGAATGGGAGAACATGTAGAGATTTGACTTCTTAAAAATAATAGCTTTTTAAAGTAGTTATATTGTCTTTTGATTCATTAGAAAAAATATAACTTCAAATTGGGAGAGCATGTAGAGATTTGATTTCTTAAAAAAAAAAAGCTTTTTAAAGTAGTGATATTATCTTTTGATATTAGCTATTTTTCTACATTGCTAAAATTGTTGAATGGATAGATCTTTCTCAATGGTCTTGCACTCATTATAACACATTTTGAACCTTTGATCATAAAAGTTAGCCGATTGAGTTCATATAGGAAAAGCCTTCAACGTAAAAATCACATCTTGTTTGCTTGCGACTAATAAAATTATACTATTATAATATATAAATTAATAATATAATATATAAATATTAAATATAATAATATTAATAATATTTTTCTAATAAATATAATATTATAATATTATATATTATATAAAATTATTAAATATTAATAATATTATTCTAATAAATATTATCTTATAATATTAATATTATATTATATTATAATATAACTCTATCATGGGCGAGGCCACAGATTGAACGTGGAATGTTCTCTCTTCAAGGGATTTTTTCAAGAATGAAACTGATGAAGGGGGATTTTTTTCAAAAACAAAAAAGGATCTTCTCAATCAACATATGGGTCAATGAACCTTCCCTCCTTTCATAGGGGCATTTGCAACCTCCATGAGCATTCGAGTAGCAAGGAAGACTAAAAAAGTGTAAAAATCATTTTGACTTCAACTCCAAAAACTTCTGATTTTTTGTTGAGTTCCCTAGGATTTTGAAAGAATTTGGTTGTGTTCGAAGTGGGTTTGTGCTAGTTTGTCAAAATAGAACCCATAGGAAAAATTCAGAACCCTTGCCAACTCCATGGCTAGACCACATTTGTACTTGAACCAGGGGTGGATTGTACCCAAATCTCGAGGTTTTTCAAAAGAATTGGTAACATAGATGTATTGTATACATGCATCCTCTTCTTGAATATTTGAGTAAACAACAAATAACTATTGGAAAATTACAATAGTGCCCATGGATTACAACAAAAGTCACTTTTTTCCTCTCAAATTTCATTTAGATTCTAGAAAAGTAAAGTTAAAGTGAAAAAGCTAGTAAAAAATTTGTATAGATTGTCAAAGCATAGATGGCAGACTCGATGAGTACTTGCCAACTTTAAAAAAAGAAGAGAGTAATCGCTAAGAAAACACGCATAAAAAACTTGCCAAGTTTTAGGCGAGTACTCACTGATTTTTTGGCGAGTACTCATCAAAAACTTGGCAAATGCTGTAAAAACACGTGTTATTGTGCCCTAAACACTTAAAAACATGATTTTCTACTCTTTAAAAACACCCATGCCCCTCACACTTTACACAAAGCAATCGTGCATCCTTGTTGGAAGATTGGAACGATTGTTTGGCAATTTTGAAGGACAAATTTTAAGAATTTCAAGGGCAGGTTAGTAATTTTGTTTTTGTTTTTGTTTTTGCAAGCATTTTAATTCATTTAGGCTGCTAAAATTTAGTATGTAGGTTAAAAATAATTCATATTTTCCTAAAACCAGATAGCATTTTTTTACTTCCAAAAAATGGTTTCATCACCACTTTTTGATCATTTTTACAGATTGTTTTAATAAATTTGCTGTTTTTGTAAACACAAGTTATGTTTTTAATATTAACCTTTTTTGGGGAATAAAATAATTAGGTTATATTGAATTTATACTGATTTAAACTAATTTGTGTTAATTTAAATATTTAAACTAGTTTTTTGAATGCTTATTTATGCTGATTTTAGTATTTTATGTCGAATTTAAGCTAATTCTTTTGTATTCAAAAATTAAAATGTTGTGTTTTCACTTTGTACTTGGTAGGTTAACTATTAGATAAAATGTCGAAAAAAGAGGCTTCTAGATCAGCTTCAAGTTTAGACTCAGCCCAATTCAGGTTGATTACAGGTACTCGTCCTACAGGAGCTAGAGACCTTGCTTGTAAATGCGTTGTATAACGACCAACACCTAGGACAATTGTTTGCATAAGATGCCAGAACCTATATCCTAGAGTCATAAATCGCCTCAAATACCACCCTGCAAGCATTACTCATCATAATGCCAAGCCTTATATCAACACCACAAAAGGGATAAAAAGAGAGATGAATGCCCACCTTACATTGGGAAAAGAAAAAAAATTGCAAAGGGAGAAGACAAGGGAATTCATAACTAGTGGTCATGGTCCTCAAAAGCAAGCAAAAACAAATGAAGATACATCTGAAGCAGTATTTTGCTTCCTTTGTGGTCAACATATATGAAGCACATCAACATCCACTTCATCTACTTCGAGTAGAGCACCAACACCTACACACACACCACAACTTTTTTTTACTCAAAAACATACCTAAATCACAACCGTATTTGAAAGCTACAAGGTGGAACATGGAGGTGCATCAACAAGTAGATAAGGCATAGGCGTTTTTTGCTATTTCAAGAACCTTCCCTTCAATGTGGCGAGTAGTCCTTATTGGGAGAGTTTGGTAACTGCATTGACAGTTGCGGGAATAGGCTACAAGGCACCTTCTCAAAAAGACTTAAGTCGAAGGTTACTCATGGATGCAACTAAAGAGGTAAAGTTAGTAGTGAAAGAACAAAAAAAACAATGGAAAAATATGGCTGCACTATTCTTTTAGATGGATAGACTGATGAAAAGAACAACACCATTATCAACTTTTTGGTAGTTTCAAATGGTGAGGTGTTTTTTCTGAAATCAATTGATGTTTCCGACAAAGTAAAAAATGCAAAAACATTGAGTCTAATATTGGAGGAAGTTGTCATGGAGGTGGGCATAAAGAATGTGGTTCAAATCATAACTAACAATGCAGCAACATATGTAGCGGTTGGGACTTGGGAGACTACTCAAGGATAGGCATTGGTCACTTTTTTGGACCCCTTGTGCAACACATTCCTTGACCTTCTTTTGGAAGACAGGCAAACTTGATTGGGTGAGACTGATTGTAGATAAAGCAAACAAGATTAACAAAATTTATCAACAATAACCTTTTGGTTCTTAATTTGATGAGAGATCACACCAAAAGGGAAAGAGTTGGTCTGATCAAGTGTCACAAGGCTTGCAATGATTTTCCTAACGTTGCAAAGCTTTATTGGTTTCTTGAATTCCTCGAAACAAATGTTTGTGAGTCAAGAATGGCTAGACTCATCATATGCAAAGAATCTTGAAGGAGAGGGTTGCAAGCATAGTCTTTGATAATCTTTTGCCACAAAGAGCTACAAAGATCATGAAGGTAACCTCAAAACTTCAATCTTAAATTCAAATTGAATATTTTAAGTTTTAACTTAAATCTTTCATAATTTCTTTATAAATTTGTAACTTCAATCTTTTTGTAAATTTTATTATAATTCATCTTTGGTCTTACCCTTAAACCTTGGGTTTTAGTAGCTTGTAGACTCCTCAATGCGTTCTTTACAAAGATTAGTTCCTCATTCAGATCTATATTCTTAGTGTCACTCTGTAGTTGATATTCCATCTTGAGTAATTTCTCTTGAAGATTATTTTCATTCTTCCTGCTGTCCAAAGCTTTTTTTTACCTATAGTCTGATAGATAACTGTCCATGCTTTAACATTGTTATTCCATTTATCAATGGCTGATTTGTCTTTCAACATCCATCTATTGATTTATCTAAGGGTAAAGAGAGCTTCATTACAGTCCTCATCTTTTAACAGGGTGGTGTTTAGAAGGTATTTATGATCTTTTCTAAATTCTTTAGGTGTCTCTTTAGATATTATGATCTTAACAGTGTCAAGATTGTGATTAGACAGAGAGCAGGGATAAACTTTTACCCTACTACCATCAAGAGTTTGATCAAAACTGAAGAAATCCATGTTAGCATATAATCTATCTAGCCTGCAATATATTCTCTTACTCCCTAATATATATATATATATATTCAATCCTTTTAGAGGATCAAAAAGATTGAGTTTATTTTTCATTTTGTACCAAAAAAATTTCTCATTTCCTTTGCACTCCATATCTATACCAGCAGTTTTATTTTCACTGTTTTCTATCATATTAAAGTCCCACCCCACAATCCATGTGATATCCTGAAGATTATATATTCATTTCCAAAGCTCAATTCTATCCCTGTACTCATTGGGAGCATAGATTGAGCAAAGACCAAATTTCTTGTTCTCCTTTTCAATGAGTATCCAAACCGCCCTATTACATAGATAGCCTCCATAATCATTCACAAATTGAGCCCACTTATTAGATAACAAGATGGTTGGGCCCCCTTTACCCTTTTCTTGCTCTGTAAGAAATAGAGCAGATTCTTTCCATATGAATTTGAGGTTCGTTTCCAAAGTAAAACTAATAGATTTTACCTCTTGTAGCAAGACAACATCTTTGCATTTGTCAAGATTTAGGTATCTCCTAACAATGTATTTCCTATCAGGGGATTCAAGTCTCCTTACATTCCAATTGGTATAGTTAAAGATTATTATCAATCATCATTTGAGAATTGTCATTGGGATTCCTAAATCTATCAAAGAAATTAAGAAGTCTATCTTTATCTTTTCTCTTTGAACAAGGCTCAACCTCCTCTTTACTCTTTTTCTCTTTTTCCTCTCTATTTTTACCCATCCATTTACTAACTGGAGGGTTCCCTGTTCCCTTGACAAATTATTTTCACTTGATATGAGATAAGCATCCAATTTAGGATGTATATTTCCTTTTGTGATCTCCTCATTTGTCAAATACCTTATAACCCTTTCTAGATACTCCTCTTTTTTCCACATTCTTTTCAATGTTATTAGAGAACCTTTGTCTAATCTTGTCTAAGACTAACACCTAGGCAACTTCCTTTTGTCCAGGATTAAAGTTAGGCAAGGGAGATAGTGGATTTATTCACATCATTATGCTTTGTATGTTTCTCCTTATTGAACCACTCTTTTTTGACTATGGAATTAGCTCTACTTTTTTTTTTGAAATGTGCTAGACAATTTTTTCATGGAATTTTCACAACACAACCAGCACTAAGCCAACTTATTAGCATTAGCTCTCCAAAATAATAAGCAAACTGAAAACACTCAACACCAAGAATGTGCCCTAAAACCTGATGTGGGTGAGGGGCTAGCATATGGTGGAGGTAAATGCTCACTAACTGAAAGTAAATTACAGTTGAAAGTAAAGAGGCAGTGAACCAGCCATGAACAATTTTCGCACTTCCACTTTTCAGTGGGGGGAAAAAGAAAAGAAAACAAACTAATTCATCCGCTGCGGCAGGCATCCACTCATGAGTGAGAATTCACCACTTTTCAGTGGGTACAAAGAGAGATTGACAAGTTCTTTTTCCACACCGGCGGTAAACCATCCAGGGGTTACAAATGTGAAAACTTAACAAAAGTAAAGCAGTAAAGAAGGACTGAAATTGTACTACTGTTATCGGTCTTACAATGTAAAGAACTACTGCAAATTGCAAGTGAATTACAATAGCTTCAAAGCTTAATGAACAAAGATGATCTCCCACTCAAAATCTCTCAATTATTGAAGTTATGTACTGAAATCAAATTCTGAAATAAATCTGATATAAAATCTGCCAACTGAGTTTTCAAAACCAGCAATCAACAACATATCAAAAGGATGAATCTCTTACCACACTTCACCCAAATTCAATGAGGCTGCAAAGTCTTCAATTCCAATGCTAGCCAACCAACTAACCTGAATTTAAACAATTCAAAGCAGCCACCAAAGGGAAAACTCGAGCTTCAATGTAGCTGCAATAGTTACTCTAAGCTTCTAAACTTAGATGTGAATTGCAACTTCCAAAAACTGAGCATAGAACAGAAAATGAGGGTCTGATTTAAATTTTCAATAAGCCAATTCAGACCAGCATGCTAAGACTCCATCGAATTGCTCATATCTTCATCTATGTCTCACCAAAATCAAATGAGACTGAAAAATAAACTTTCTCAAAGGCTAGGCGTCCATGAAAGAACAATTTCAAGACACATACAACGCTGAAATCTGCCCAACAAACCAATATAAACTTCAAAGACAAGGGATGACTTAGGAAAGAAGTCGAACTTGTCAAATAAAATGGATACTTGCTCAATAAATCTGCCAATGTACAATTTGAAGCGCCTCTAGCATAGGTTTCATTAGGTCAAATACCCATTAGCAAATAAAAATTCATACAAGAGCTACATATAAAAATCACCTTCAGCCATGAATGAACCAGCAAGCTCAGAAACTAAGAAATACATCAAATTCTCCAACAATGAAGCTCAATGTGCACTTCTGAATGAAGCACACTCTCAATCCACCATCTAGGGAACCATCGTTTCAGGCTCGAAGAATTGAGTCAAATTGTTAAGCTTCCCCTTAGTCGGGTTCTGAATTCAATCCAACAACATTTTGTTATAATTTTCCAAAGGTGCCAAATGAATGAGCAAAGCCTCTCTTTTATAGAGTTAGTAATGACCTTTCAAATTCCCAACATTTCCCTCCAAGGGGACGCCTATTCATCTTCTTTGAAATATTTAAATTTTCAAAACACTTTATTCCACCTTAGTTAGCCGTCCAAACTCCAAGGCACAATAAACATTATAAAAAATCATTTTAATTTCTCCATGAGGCGTCCACCCTTGAGTACCACCTTTTCACACAACTTCAAGTCATTACATTAGGCCAAGGGGTCAATTTGGAAACATAACATTAATGATTTGAAATAAATTATTTTACCAAAATGTGCCTTTAAAAAGTTGAAAACCAACTATACTCTCAATTGCTTTGCCCAAAATGGAAACTGAGCTGGCTGTTGATGCTACTGCCCAAGATGCCGCTGCCAGAAATAGAATTTACTAAAAATAGTAAATTCTAAAACGTTGCTCAACTCACTTTGCATGTTATATCATTGCGAAACTCTCTGAAAACCAGAAAACCCCACTGGACAAGCATCCAAAACGCTAACATGCAAGCCATAAAAAATGCTTCAGAGTTTACCTCTGACAAGCCTACGGCTTCTGGAAATAGGCTAGCAGTGACCGAAAGGCAAATGGCTAAAATGGGGACATTACATTTTTTGACTATGTTCTGCTCACTATTGTCTAAGACTAACACATGGGCATCTTCCTTTTGTCCAGGGTTAGAATGAGGCAAAGATATCATAGTGGGGCTTGTCGTTTTATTATGCTCCAAACTAAGATTGCTAATGATTGGATACTCATCTGTATCCTTTAATTCCTTAACTTTTGCAGTTTTGGCCTCATGTTCTTGTATAAGTATAATATTCATAACCTTAGAGTTTGCATTCTTGGTCGTGTTATTAGGGTTTTTTTCAACATTCCTTATTGAATCATTCTCCTAATTTCCAATATCACCATTGTTTCGTTTCTCGATATTAGACAAGGGCTCTATGACCCTTGCCAGCTTCTCATTTTTGTTCCACTTACTTTTGTTATTATTATTGGCTTGAGCAATCCTTTGTTTAATCTTGTCTAAGACTAGCTCTTGAGCATTTTTCTCATGCTCAGGGTTATTGTTGGGCTCAGTTAACCAATTAGATTTGTTGTCCTCTTGGGGGGTGCTACCCATGGGGAGTGAGTTAGCAATTTCCACTTCAGTGGATTCTACCTCTACAGCTGGTTCACATTTCTCTCTTTTAAAACATTAGATTTTCCATCTTTGATTCCATGACTAGGGTTATTAAAAATGATCTTTGCTGAATCTTCCACTTGGTTAGCATTTGTGCCTTCCTTGCTTACAAAATTTAAGTTATTTTCACTAGGGTTTACATTATTGATTTCTGCATTTGCATTGTATTCTATTAATTTGGATGGAACTGTATTTGTATCATTAACTTTCTCATCATTCACCTTGCCTTTTGCAAAATTTGTAGGATTTGGATTGACAGATTTCGTGTTAAATCTAGGGTCTCCCAACTTATCCTTAATAATAGGGCAGTTTCTTCTCACATGGCCTTCCTTCTTACACAGGAAGCAAGCATTTAGACCACCTAAGTTCTCTATTTTGCATGACAACATTTTATCCCCATTATCAATTACTATTTCCTTAGGAATATCCATCCCCAGGGACAAATAAACCAATAATCTTGCATCCATATGCAAGCGGGTAGACTTTGTTTCTTCCATTGTCATTACATTTCTTAGCGGTGAAAGAAACTGTAGTAGAAATGCCCACAATTGAGGAGGAATTTTTTTGTTAGTAACCCAATAACCCATCTAGGGTAGGAGAGGGCCAAACCTCATTTAAAACTTCTAGAGATCAAGTAATGGCTCAAAACATTGAATTGCCTACATTCCAAAATTCCTTCGAGATAGCTTTTTCTTGCATAGAGTGATTTAAAAAAAACCAAATAAAGCCCTCTTTGAACCTTTCTACAAAATTAGATTTGAACCCCTAATTTTTTTTACCAGACATTATTAAAACCATTCATCCATAAATTTCCTAGTAGGGATTTTTCAAATACTTTTCTTCCCTACATAAGGCAACAATGGTATCAAAATTTGGAATGATGACAATCTTTCTAGGGCTGTTCGGAGGGCACTTACCTTCACCTCCTTTTGTCGGCCTATCTCCCCAAAGCTCGCCATCCACCACTTCTTCGAACTTTGCTGATGTTGGAACACTTTCACCACTAACCTGCACAACAATATCTCAAAAAGATTGTTCATTTCCATTAATGTTCCTTTTATTGCCATTTGCCCCTTCTGGGTTATTAGGAGGCTCGTCCAGTGCTTTGTCACCCACCTCCATACCCTGGGAACGACCAGGCACCCACAACAAGGCAGTAATAAATGCAAAAACTTTGGAGGGAGAAAAATCTAAACGTGCAAAGTGGGAAAACAAATTCAAAAATCATGAAGACAACACAAACACCAAACCAACCAAGAACATCCAAACCAAGATACAACGATTGGAATCCAGTAACACATGGATAGTACTTGAGGGATAGAGCACACTAGAGCCTCAATGGAGGACAACCATTAGCCTTCTCGAGAGTTGCAGAGCGCTCCTCTCGATTCTATTTTGAAAATTTCCCTTTTCACATTTACCCTCTGAAAATAATAAGTGTCCTTTTAAAATACTTTAGACACTTTATCATCTAATAATTTAAACTTAAGTTGTCCCCTTTAAACTGTAATTTCGTTTTGCAACATCCAATAGCCTACTGAAAATTAAAGATTTGCAAAGGGTCTTTTGTTGGACAATATTTGGGAAGGGTCATGATAGTCTTTCTGTCCCATAATTGCTTGCTCACATGCAATTGCATTTTAGGATTCTCCAAAACTTGTTCTCTTTCCCAAGTGGCATCCTCTAATGGAATATCTTTCCATCGAACCAAATGCTTCTTAATGCTTTTATTCCTCAAAGTTCGTTCCTTGGTGTCAATAATTTCTTTAGGAATCAATACCAATTTCCCTTTGTTGTCCAAAGAAGGTAATTCAGGTGAAGTAACGGCATATTTTCCTAGTGCCTTCTCAAGGCATGATACATGGAAGACATTGTGTATCCTACTATGTTGTGGTAACTCAAATTCATATGCAACCTCTGCAACTCTCTGCTTGATTTGGTATGACCCATAAAATCAAGGCTTAAGTTTTTTTGCTCCACTCCTCTTATGTGATGACTGATTGTATGGTTGAATTCTTAGGAAGACCATGTTACCAACCTCAAAAGCCCGTTATGTGCAATGCTGGTTTGCATACAATTTTTATTGATTTGGAGGATGATGGAGGTCATTCTTAAGAGTTTTCATTCTTTCTTGACTTTGCTCAATCAAATCCTTCACTCGAGAACCCTTTTGTCAGTGATAACCAAGTCAACAAAAGAGAGAGCCTCTTGTTGAAATGAAGCCTTGAAGGGGGTCATCTACAGACATGTGATGTGTTGTAGCAATGTTCTGCCAAATGGAGCCATTTGATCCAAACATTTTGCTGTCT
Organism: Sequoiadendron giganteum; assembly: GCA_007115665.2. Lineage (NCBI taxonomy): Eukaryota > Viridiplantae > Streptophyta > Pinopsida > Cupressales > Cupressaceae > Sequoiadendron > Sequoiadendron giganteum. The sequence continues at coordinate 468,141,814 of CM021108.1, read as the reverse complement.
TGCTATATAATTTCTTAGATAACCGTCTATCCACTTGTTTACAATTTCAGTTTGCCCATCTGTTTGAGGGTGATGGCTAGTACAATTATAAAATGCAATTCTATGGATAGCCCTATGAAGTTGTTGTTTTAACTATGGTTTGCTGTCCTGCAGATTTTCAAATTATTTTGATCTTTGTTCTATTCATGAGTGCTTAAATTGATCAAGCTCTTCTAAGGAGGCATTTGAATTTTGAACAAATGTCCAGAAAGGAAGAAAATGTGAATTGTTTTATTTTGAAGCCCCAAGCTTGACCTCCATACTACCAAAGCGATTGACCATAAAAAAGTTGTCTTAGTTTTCCATATTTTTTTAAGGAGCATGTAGACATAGGTTTTAAACACTTGTTAACTTCCAAGCACATCACAAAGGTTACACTTTAAAGCATAGTTGAAAAAATTGGCAAAAAATTGTTTTACTTGTGAGTATTCACAATTCAAAGGGGCCTGCAAGTAACTTGCTGAAAACTCATGAATCCGAGTTAAAAATTTGGTTGGTGATGGAATAAAGCAATCCACTCCAAAGAAACTGTCAGTTTCATCATTTTTTGCATTTATTTTTTTGAGCATTTGATCTGTTCAACATGTTGGAACATTGCACATTTGTTTGCACATTGACCAAGAGTAGCCAATTGTGCTTTTTTATGTTCAGAAAATTTGCCAAGCTTTTACCTGAGGCTTTGATCTTTTTTGTGCCTGACAAGTTTTTGCTGAGCCCAAGTTTTTCAAGTATGTGTTAAAGGGCCTTGGATGCTTGCTATGTATGGGGCTATCAGATTCTCTTGCCAAAAAAGGATCTGTGTTTCCCATTTCTAAACCTTCCATTTCCATGTATTTGACCTTAGTCACAGGGAGGGTTTGTCAAATTTCATCTATGAAATTCAAAATTTAGTGAACTTCAAAGAAATGCTAAAAATTTGTTCTCATTTGCCCTAATATTCATACAGACAAGGGCTTATCATTCTTTTCTACGATCTGTGGCTCAACGAGGACGGTTCATAGGTTTTTGATGCACTTTTGTTGGGTTTCCTTCAATTTACACCACGAAAGTTCGAAACCTGGTATTGCAAGCGAATCAGGCTGCAAAGGTAGACTGCTACTTGTTTAATATTGAGCGGTCACTAAATAATCCAAATTTAGAAAAGCTCCTCCTGAGTATGCGTTCAATGGGCTCTTGTGCAATTTTTTCGTGAATTGATAGAGGATGGAATAACTAGAGGCAATGAGGGGCGTTCGTGGAACTACTCCTTCATAGTCTCATAAATTTAATTTTTAATGGAAGGAGAGAGATTTTAATTTTTAGGTTTTGTTTTTATTTTCCAAATAAAATTTAATATCTTTATAGTTTGGTTTTTTAAACAATGTTTGATTTGTCTACCTATTAATATATTAAAATTTAATTTTTTAAATATTTAAATTAGTTTTTAAATTATAATATATTTACTATTGGTATATTAATATTATTTGAAGTAATATATTAAAATTTAATATTTTAAAATATTTAAATTAATTTTTTAATTATAATATATTTATTATTTGTATACTAATAATATTAAAATTAAAATTTTAAACATATTTATTTATAATGTTCTAAATTTTCTTATAATTTATATTTAACATAATATCGTTTTATTTTTGTGGGTTTTAAAAAAAAATTATATAAGGAAAATTTAATCACTATTTCTTTTCGGAATTTTTTGCCTTCATCGAACTTCATCTGAATTTTGTTGTTGCTGAACACGAATTCGAACTCGAACCAATGATCATTTTGGTCATTTTTAGTAATTAAATGATGAACCATTATATTCATGTTGAGCTTTTGTATTATTTTAGGAAGAGATAGATGATCAGTTGGCTGGTTATATTGTCATTTGGGTGTAGGTCTGATAGTAAGATAGTTATGAGGCCTCAAATGCAATATATGCTTGTAAAGACAAACTGGCCCTTATATCTTGCCTCGCTCTATAAATCTTTTGGCTTTCTGAGGAGTTTTTGCCTTATTTATGAGAATACAATTTTCTAGAGTTGTTTCTGTTTCAACATGTTTCTCAATTTTTTGGTAGTGTTAGATAAGAACTTAAATTTAAGGAAATTACTTTTATGAGAATCTATAATTTTGAGTTCCTGTGGCATAGATCTTATGGATGTGCAGGGATTCTGCTTCTTATCACAGCAATATACTGGTTACTTATGATTTATCATAATTGTTTTCTTCTTTTCAAGAGCAAATCCTTATTTTATTTTACATTTTTTTTCTTGGGTAAATATCTAGTTGCATTCTTGTCTGCTTCTATATAAGAAAAATGCTTGTTATATTTTACATTTTTGTTATTGGGTAAACATCCAGTTGCCATTCTTGATTGCTTCTGTAAATGAAATTCTAGATTTAGCATGAATTGCAAGGTGGTGTGTTTCTTATATTAGAGATGCTTCAATCAATATGATATGTCAATATGTTTGATCATGCAGTACTTTAAAATGAAGACAGAACTGTTTGATCAGTATGGGGGTGCATCGCATGCAAAGTTCTGCTTTGAGGTAGGAATCCTAGTATCAACTCAATGTTGAGATTTCCTTGATTGTTAACTGCTTTAATGCAGTATTTCACAAGGAATACAATTATTTTACCCAAAAATTGGCTTCTCTTGCTAGAATCTTTCTAATGATAATGAAGTTTATAAATGATGGTCAATTTTACACTTTTTTAACTGAAGTAACCGATAGGTCTTGATGTTAGTGTTGGTAATTTTTTTTTGGTCAAAATTGGAAAAAAGATAATTGAGAGAGATTGGAATTTTTATTCTGTACATGCTTCTTCAATATGTAAGAAATAAAGTATTTGAAAACTATTCATTTGTTTGTTCATTTTTCCTCACTCAGCATTACACATCTTCAGAACCGTGCTTGAGTGCATACCAAGCTCCAGTTGATCCAAGCACAATATTAGGGGGTTATTCAGGAAATAACTATTCACAGGTTTGTTAACAGTGGGTGCAGTTCATAAGGTTGTTAAATTATTACTTTAGTTTTATAGGTTAACTCCTTAGTTAACAAATATTTTAATGTATCAAATGCAAGTGTCTTGGCTCAGTATTGTTTTTGAACAGGCTACTGCATTTGTGATCACATATCCTGTGAATAATGCTGTTGAAGAGACAGGACATGAAAATGGTAAAGCTGTAGCCTGGGAGAAGTCATTCATTCATTTAGCTAAGGTGTGCTTTCATTGACTTTGCTATAATTTCTCAAGTCAAAGAGACTCAAAGGAGCTTTCATTTTGTGAGATATATCATGATGCCAAATTAAAACAAGCAGGATGATATTATAAGAAGCATAAGATACTTTCAGTGATATTTCTTAAAATGCACGTGTGTGTTTTTGTGTGTGATTAAGAATTCTGATCAAACTTGCAGAAAATATTTAACCATCAAGTTCAATCACCATGAACAATGACTTCACCAATTTTCTTCACATCACAGACTCTGTTGTAGTCTATCAGCCACATTTAGTTTTTTGACATTTTTCATGGTCAGAATTGCTTCCAAGGGTTCTATCTGTAGTTTTAGGATTAAATTAAATAATTTTTCCTTTTTTTGAGTGCAGTTCAATTTTATTATATTGACATGTATTATGTATGCACTGTGTGGAGATCATTCTTTAGAATGAGGATTGGTTTATCAAAAAGTTGGTTGATTCTCCCAAGTCTCAAGATAATGTTAATTGGTTATTTTGTACACACTAGATATTTTTCTGAGCTTCTTAATTATTAACTTGTCTTATAAAATATTTTGATAGGATCATCCTCTATTAAACCTCCTTTAAAGTTGTTGCTGAAAATAAGTTCAATGTCTGACTGCCCAAATAGTTTGTATGGTTAATGCCATTGAAGAAAAAATTAATGATTATTACCCCTAAATACGACCAACTTGGTTTCTTTTTCTATGTATTTTTATTATCTTTGAATACAGAAATTGTGACCTATGCACATTATGATGAAATCCGAAATAATACAAAATGAGGGGAATTCCATTTGGAGAGGATATTTTCTACCTTATCAGGTGTTCTGCTTAAGCAATCTTTTGAGAAATTCATGAACATAATTTTATTTAGGAAATATATTATTACACTAGTTCATAGCTTGTAGTACACATGGTTTATTATGGTTAGGCGGTGGAGATAAAACTAAATAATAATGAAATATTAGTATTAAGTATGTTGTTGGGATTTTGAATGGTCGTAACAACCACCACATAAGATAGGTTGAGATCAAAGGGTTTTCTAAGAAAATTTTGGATCATACGTTTCTTAGCCTTGCTAATGGTTTTCCAAAACCATGTGATAGTTTCTAGTTTGTACTTCTCTATAAATTGGTGCTTGGAGTTAGAGGATGTAATAGTTGTTTTATAGGTTATGTGGGTACCATTATGTTGTTGAAATTTAGAGGGATAAGTTGATGTATTGATGTAACTACTTTTCAAGATTAATACAAGCTTGCATCTCTTTGGTGTACAGTTTTTTTTTGTAAGGGTTTCCTCACATAAACATTATATGACTTAATTAAGAGAAGGTAGCCACAAGCCGACTAATCATAACCTGATACACACTGTAGGGGTAAGAGCATAACAAAACTCTGTTTTTAGAGTCTTTAATTGTGTTTTGTGCTACAATGGGAATGTGTTGTGTTTTATTGCAATTTTAGGTTTTTGGTGATAGAGATCATGGTTAACTCTTCTTGGTTGTAGATTGAAAATTTTAATGGTTTGGGTCTTGAACTTTGGAAGCTAAAGATGGAGGATCTCTTAGAAGAAATCCTTTAGTGGATTACTATGAAAAGTGGAAACAAACCGAAAATTTTGCCAAATGAACAATGTATAAAACTTAACAAAAAATCTTGATGCACTATATGGTTGTGGTTTGATATAGTTCTGGGATTGCCTTGAGTTCACCCAATGTTTGTCTTAGGCACCTTAGGTCCCTTGTCAATTTGTTGGGTCATATTTGCTATATATCCATGCAAAGTTTCATGATGACTAAATGTATAGAGGGCATCAAATATTAATTTCATTGTAAAATTTCATATAAAGTTTTGTCACCTATCACAAAGTTTTGACATGGATGGTTTTAATATTTTATGACCTAGAAAACAATAGTTGATTTGTTTTGTTAGATTGTTAGTAAGAAGTGCAAGTCTTTGGAAAAAAAGCAGTGAACCCCAGGGACACGTCCCCCCCCCTAAGCCCTAGCGTTCCCGGAACAGGAACATCCTGGAGACTTGGGATAATGTTCCCAAGTTTTTGGCGGCGCCACCATTTTTTTCGCCGCCGGAGACGCGGAAACGTCCTGGTGTCCCCCGTGACGGCCCCTTAAAAGACATGGTTTTAAAAAATATTTAACACATTTTTTTATTTTGATTTTGTACTTGTTTTGATATCATGCTACTCATTGTAATCATCTTTATGATCAGATATTTTTGATATCATATAATAGAAATCTTACATTTGCCGATTCAACAATTGTAGTATTGAGTATTCTAATTTCTAATTAGTAATTTGATATTGAAAACTTCAATGTTCAAGTATTCTATATTTACTATTTAGTATTTCAATTTGGCATTTGCAATTTTGCTATTTTACTTCTTAATAGTCTTATACATCTTTTCATAACTAGCATTTGAAGTACCATATGTATAGTATATAGTATATACAACCCCCACCCCACCCCCGTCGTCCCCCTGCCGTCCCCCCACCATCCCCAATTGAGGCCCCTTTGTTCCCTCGTCCCAAAAACTTGTCCCCCTGTTCCGACGTCCCCTCGTCCCCGATGGTGGTGTAACATAGAAAAAAAGTGAAATTTGTATTGTCAATTTGAAAGGTTATGGGACCATAAATGCCCTCAAAAGTATTTAGTACACCTATAAATATTGATCGAGTTATTTAGGCATAAAAAAACTTCGACATATTTAAAACTTTATAATCTTGGGCTTTAAACATTATAAAATTTTAAGCTCTTTGAAATGAACCTACACTTTATTATTTTTAGGTTATTTACTATGCTATGTTTTTATATATTTCTATTAATATTTATTTATATTATGATTTTTATATTTTTAATTTAAATTTTTCTTACATTTTTAGATATTTTTTTTTGGCAAAAGTGGCAAGCCACTATAATTATATATATATATATATATATATATAAAATATTAGAAAACCTAGTTCAAAAGAGCATATCGGCGAGAAAGAACCAGGAAGAAAACCTCTGGTTGTAGCTCGATTAAAACATAACGTACTTACAAAACTCAAATCTGAGCTAAAACTTGCAAAATGGAAGTGCAAAAGGTATTTAATAACTGAAACAATGAAAATACAATTTATAGACATACCCGAAATGCTCCAGATTATTTAAATAAGAAAATAATTCCAATTGCCAGCCAAGAATGGTGAAACTGAGAGAATTGGACGCAAGAGCTACAGATCTGACTTCTCCCCAACAAAAATTGGATACAAACAGATGTGAAGGAGGGACGCCAAGAATGGAACACTGTTTGAAGCCAAAAGGAAGGCGTTGTTGCAAGTTACTTCACATGCCTAACCTCCAGAGTGACACATTTCCCAAGACAAATGGTACGGCCAAGGAAAGAAGCTGAAGAACAAATGCTGAAAGCTGCAGAATAGATGAAGAAGACCTCTCTGGTGTAGAAACCCTCTTCCTTATTGTAACTGGTAAACAACTTAACAAAACCTCTGATTAAGCTCAATAGAACCTCTGAATGAAGCCCTCATAGATGCACTAATTCGACTGGTCTCTCACAGTCTCAAAAATGCTCAACACTGAAGAACAACTCGCTCTCCAATGGAAGAAATGCTCAAACCCTTGTCTCAAAGAATAGCACAGGAGAAAACCAAAATGGCAAAGTCAAATAATCATGAATGAGTTTTATTTGCCAAATATGCCTTATATCCTCAAGAGACACGCATTTCAAGAAAGTGACGCCACTTTGAGTCATTTAAATATTTTAGAAAATATTTAAATCACCTCTCAATAGTTTTATTTTAATACTTGGGCGCACTTTATGTACTTTAAGTGATTTAAAATCACTTTATTATTTTTATAAAGTAATACTTCATTACTTTATAATATATTTAAGTGGTTTTAACTTTATAAAGTCAATTTGACTTTATAATAATAATCCATTTAAGTTAAATATTAATATTTAACTTAACCACAAAATATTTCATAACTTCCTCCAAACTCAGTATCTTTCCGTGCCGTCAGAAGTTGGTGAACACTGAACTCCAAATGCTCGTACTGAATCCCATACTAAAGCTGAAGGGGTGAGAATGACAAACCCAACAAATGGCCACTGACCCTCTAACCAGATCCTGTCAGCCTACAAGGGTCCAAGAGATAAGCTAACTCCATTGCTCCTGAGAACTGACTAGAGCAGGGACATCACATTCTGCTCATTGGAAATCTAGTCAACCACTCAACTCTTGCATTAGTTTTAGCATATGAACATAAAAGCCACTCTTCATTAACAAACATGCATCTCAAATCACCCTTTGATTGAAACAAAAATTTCAATGTGATAAAGTCCATTGTAAAGCAGGTTATTTCGAGACTAGCCAACACTTTGACCTTGTTTTTCCTTATTAAGTTGAGAACCCAAGCATGGCTGTCTATGTATTTGCAAATTTTTTGAGCATGCTCCACACTTGCTTTGACCCATTGCATTTTCCGAAAACCCTGCAATATAAGGGCAAGGCAATGAGCAAAATAAGGAGTCCATAATAAGGATGAGCACATATCCATGGTAAGTTTGCCTACAAAAACATAATTAGTTGCATTGTTTGTAATTATCTACAAAATATTTTATCACCCACCTCGACCATGATTTAATCTAAAACATCACAAAGAAAGTCAATGTTTTGAGGAAACTTAGACTGCTCGAGGAATAAACAAGGAAATTCAATAATGTTCAGTTCCTCCTATTTGTCAAACCAATAGTCATTATAGAGCAACCCTTCCTGCATATCTCATGCTACTCATCAATAGTGGCCTTCATATCTACTGCCTATTTGCTCAAAATTGAGCCCTTTATGTTTTCATCATTAGGGGTTATGAATCTTGCTCAAAAAACATAAATGGTGTCCCCTATATTTTGTCGATAAGGTGGCCTAAAAAACATAAAATTTAAAAGAAACTATTCTAAAATTGTGAATTTAAATTATAAAAATTCCAAAGTTCAAAAATTTGAGACAAAAAAATTAAAAAGACATTTAGACAAAAACAGGAATTAATCACCTAGTTGTGTGAAATGAAATGGAACAATAAAATCAAAAGTCCCTGGTTGCACTCCTTGTTGCTTCTACTTATTCCAACCTATCTCATGTTATAATGGAGAACCTTAAGTAGTGCATGGTGTAATACATGAATCCAATTTGGATATGTGAACTCTAGGCCCGATATGAGCATTGCCGCTAGTAGCACTCAAGGTTCACCTAGGGTCCCTCCTGGGCACCTTGGGTTCACTATTGCCCCTAAACCTCCATGAGGGGTGTTGCCCCTCAACCCCATGGGGTCTCCATTACCAAACCTCCACAATGAGGGGGTGATGAGGAATTGGTATCTAACTCTTGAGTGTGTTGACTTAGATGTTGTTCCACAGCTTGCCAAACATTTCTTTAAATGAGGCAGCTTGTACAATACATGGCTAGTGGAAGTGGCATTGTAACTCATTGCGGGTCAAGTGAAATGGAACCAAATGTTGACTTTGATGATTTTAATGAAGAAAAATATGAAGATTATTAAATAGTGATTGTAATTTTCACTGTGTATTGGCATTTGACAAATTATTGAATTATGAATTTATGAGTATTTATTTTTGTAAATTATGAATTTATTGTTGGCAGATGGTCAGCGCTCCCCTCGGGATTTGTGACATGGACTAACTGCCTCCCATGGATCTGTTAACTCTGTCAGTTGTATCGGGCATTAACAGGTCGATCTTTTGGTGCAACGACAACTGTGGGCCAACAATTGGTATCAGAGCCAAAGGTGCCGGGTTCGAATCCCCTCGGGTAATGCTGGGGGAGAGTTTGTTGGCAGATGGTCAACGCTCCCCTCGGGATTCGTGACATGGACTAACCGCCTCCCGTGGATCCGTTAACTCTGTCATTTGTATCGGGCATTAACAGGTCGATCTTTTGGTGCAATGGCAATGTGGGCCAACATTTACGAGTATTTATTTTTGTAAATTATGAGGTATTTAAATATTTTGTTTATTGGCAATTATGAGTATCACTGTATGCATATAAACATCCAAACTTGCACCCATACCTGTGGAATTTTTTCGCCATAGTGCCATATCTAGTACCCGGTGCCTGCATCCGCACCCGTACCAAGACCAGTAACTTAGGTGTATATTTACTGTTTCTTATTTGCAGGTGAGGCAATGGTACAACCTGCACTTTTGTTGATGTTACTTGGCATTACCAGCTTAAATCTTTGGGCAATTAAAATATTTTTGTAGAACTACCAAAGTGTTATTCACCACAAAGTTCCCTGCTATGTGGTTGAAATGCACTTTCCAAATAACTTCTGGTGCTGTATATCTGCTGCATGAAAAGCTGGATCCACCTCTGTGTAGTTAGCATCTCTTACAATTGTGTCCAAAGTTTTTAGAGCTTCAGATAGTTTGTTTACACAGATGAACAATTGTAAAAGTATCATTTAATGATAGAATTCTGTAATGCTTCCATTTGGATAACACTAGCTGAGGAATGCTATTTAGTGTAGGCTATTTCAACTTTTTGTGTTCTATAGAAATAAATGCATATTTATCTAAACGCTACCTGAGAAACATTATAAATTTTACTTGTACACTACCATAATGACTGGAAACCTTTACTAGTATTTTGTCTATTAATTTATTAAATAATTTTCAATCTTTGCAACATGTTTTATATTATTGGCAATCTCAATTCTAATTGTATGGTATAAGAATGGCATTGGATATATGATAATATGCCATGCAAATCTGCAGTGCCTTGCAAAAATGACTCTTGACAATAGTCCTATCAAGACAATTTTTTTTTTTGTCTTCTAGGATGTTTATCCTAACTACCTGATGACCTGTACCCTGACCCTTCAGGACTTGTGTCCTGTACCAGAAATATGTCCCTGTATTAGGCACACATATGGGTACATCTCCAAACATTAGGAGACTCTGAATGAAGTTTTGTTGCATCTATATACAGCCTCTGAAATCATCCTTTGGAAATTGGGAAACTTCCTATTGAATTTCCTTAGAGTTATCATAGAAATTACATTAGTTTATTTCAAAATTGCTGATATCTGGTGACATGAGCTAAAATGTCTAATGAAATACACACTTTGTAATTTTGTGTATTTAGGATGAAAATTTATGATTTATTTTGTAGCATATTATTTTCTTATGAAAGCCGAATAATGTACGAGTAAGAAGAGTATGAATGAAAAGCCATAAAATGTCTAGGTGAACTGAAGTTTTACCATTTGCTTGAAACCATAGCCATCTCCAAATATCTCTGTACTGTTTTTTAAAACAATAGCATTCCCTTCCTAGTTCCCATCTGCCATTTCCATGTGAGTAAGATTTGGCACTCAACTGTTAATGTCATAATAATGATTGTAAAATATCAACATAATTATTCATTGCTTCTGTTGACATCTGTATTTGTACCGTAAAATGCTAGTTTTTAAATTTTTAAGCATTTCACGCTTTTAAAAAACTTGGATAGCCATTTTATAACTTTTTTTATTTACTAAATTTAAGTAATATACATTTAAATATTTACTTATTTGTGTTGTCTTCAAGTACCTGTCTTCCTTTTTTTTATGAAAGATAGTGTATCGATAGTTGTTTCCATCTCATGTACTAGTGCCAGTCTCCATTTCTTGTTAATTGTGATGTTTCTCTACATGTCATCTCATTGTGAATTCTAGTAAGTGATTGGACTTAGGGACAACACGTTTACATTCATTTGTGTTAAATGAGTTTGAAAATAGATCAGATCTTATGTTACAGGGTATTTAGTATTATTGCAAATTATTACATAAATTCTATGTGAATGGGATAGGTGAACATAATGGAGTTTTAGGAATGCAAGTTTACAGCCTTGTATCAGCTATTTTTGACCAGGGAAAGAGTGACTCTGTGGAGTGTTGATTGGTACAATTTCCAGTTATCAATGAGGACACTTGTGATTAGCACATGGTTTTGCAGATACAAGGATTTTCTGTCTGAAGGCTTAATAATCTATTTTTTTTTAGTGTATTTTTAACTTGGGTATTTGAATAGTCAGTGAAATGTCTAGGCTCTATGTACTATATTGTATCAAATGTTTGACAGAACTTTTTCTTAGTGTATGTTCAAGAAAAGCAATTTTGTCAAAATGAGTTTGGAATTAGCCATGATCTGCTTAAGAGCATTGTTCATTCTCTTCCAAATGCCATTTGAATAAAGAAAATAACTTTTTTATTTGACCTTGTAATTTAATGATTGATTTTCTGCCATGGGTTGTTGTTTTGTGTTTATTGTTAGATTGGAAATATGGAAGATTGAGTTGTAACTTCTTTTATAATCTTTTCCATTCTGTATTTTACAGGAAGAGCTCAAACCTATGGCAGCATTACATAATCTGACTCTTGCATTCTCAGCAGAAAGTTCTATTCAAGAGGAACTTAAGAGAGAGAGTACTGCTGATATTGTAACTATATTGGTTAGTAATTTATAAATGTATATAACTTATTTTCTGCTATCAGAAGTAATACTAGTGCAGAATTGCTTTATTACTTCATCATTGTCAAATTTTGTGAAGCTATTTTTTTGTCTTGGCATTGATACAGATCAGCTACATTGTCATGTTTGCATACATATCTTTGACACTTGGTGATATTTCACCACATATATCGCCTCTCTATGTTTCCTCAAAGGTAAGTTGTAAACATTAAAATGTTTATTTTGTTTGATTAAGACAACAAATATAATGCAGATTACTATTACTTCTCTGAGCTTAACCATGCATCTTTCTTAGAAAATGCATACAAATCTTGTTTGCTAGATTGGATAATTTCTTTTGTAAGATACATTCATGCAATAGAAAGAACACAAAATAATTATTTGAAGAGTTGTGGAGTTACATCTCATGACATTTGTTATACTTAATAACAGTTTTGCAAATATTTTTTCTGTAGTATTGTTTGGGAATAAATTTAAATATAATTTTTGTTAGTATAAGATCAAACTATTTATAACTTCTAAAGAAAAGGATTATTTAAGCTGGGCACTATTTTCTCATTGAATTCTTTTCATTAGTTGCAATATTTATTTCTCTCATGTGAAGAAAAGGCTCTACCAGTAGCTACTCTCTGACTACTTAATTCATAGGTCACAAGCTTTTATGCATATTAGTTCTATTCTTCATATGCTGTGTTATCTTCACATGTTTTGTGTCTATTTTATCATCTTCACTGTGGAAAAACTTATGGTGCACTGACTGGTAGTTTTTAAGTTGACTTTGTTGGTTGTTTGAATTGTAGGTACTACTTGGTTTGTCAGGGGTTCTTGTCGTTGTCCTTTCAGTTCTCGGATCCATCGGGCTATTTAGTGCTGTTGGTGTGAAATCAACTCTAATTATTGCTGAAGTCATCCCATTTCTAGTATTGGCGGTGTGTTTATTCTTCCCAAATTCATTTCACAAACTATTGTGTATTACATGATTTAAAATATTATATGCTTAGGATATCCAGCTTTAAAATTTGATTCTAGTATTTCAATCTCCTTGTTAAGAGTCATTCATCAAGCAAAATTTGTCTCGTTATGTTCTATGTTTGAAATACTGAGCAGATTGCTGGGTTATTCCAGGAATGGCACTTGATTTCCAGGTTAGCTGTAGAGAATGGACAATTGGTTGTTTTCTTGATGTGATTTTGCCATTTGAAGTGTTTGTCAGTAGTCATTGACTAAGGAACTAGCCCTTTATTAATGACCTCTCCTTTTGTTAGTGATCTCAGATGTGTAAGATATTTATCCTGAGAATGACCTTGGCTCTTCCTTTGTTTCTAAATGGTAACCTATGTCACAAGGTTCAAGTTTGTGTTTGTGTTTGGCAACAACGAAATTCAGATGATGTTTGGCAAGAGAAAAAAGTTTAGAAAAAAAATAAAAAAATTCGTGATTGAATTGGCCTTAAATAAATTTGATTTAAAAAAAATATAAGTGTAATAAATCCATAAAAATAAAACAATATTATTGGATTTGACTGCATGAATATTTTCTATAATGTTTCGGATCATACTCTATGATCCAACATCAGGTTAGTGAGCTAGAGAAGAGAAAAATATAAGTGATAAATCCATAAAAATAAAACAATATTATTGAATATGAAAGCTTCTGGATTTGACTGCGTGAATATTTTTCTATAACGTTTAGGATCATACTCTATGATCCAACATCAGAATAGTGATGTTTCTCTTCTCTGGCTCACTTTCTTGATGTTGGATCATAGAGTTTGATCCGAAACATTATAGAAAAATATTCACGTAGTCAAATCCAAAAGTTATCAAATCCAATAACATGGACTGAAAATTTAATGTCTTTAAAACAACATTGTGTTAAATTTGAATACATTATAGTAAATATAAATATAAATACAATATAAAAAATTAATTTAAATATTATTAATATATAAATAATATATATATATATATATATATTTTGGTAGGTAAATGCTTTTGACTGGAGCTATGAACTAGTGAGGCCACATTTGGGGGACCTCATCCTTGTCATTCTGACTCCATCCTCTTGTATCTCCCTCCTCTTTCTTCATCTCCTTCTCTCCTCCTCCTTACTCCTCCACTCCTACTTCTCCTCCACTTCCAATTCCCTCATCTCTTTCTCACTCTCTTCTCCATCTTCTACCTTACATCCTCCTCTCCTCTACTCTATCGCCTCCACCTCTTGCAACCGCTGCCTCCTCTAGCCTTATCGTTGTAGCCTTCTTGCCTCCTACCGCTGCCTCCTTCGCATCTACAACTTCCAACTACAACCTGTTGCCACACCTCTATACTAATTCCACCCGCCAACCTCCACCTGCAAACCGTTGGGCACTTGCACACCAATGACCCTTGCCTCCGACTCAACATCGTCCTCCGTCCTTGGTTCTTCGACCTTCGTCCTCCAACTACCATCCATTGTCCACCGTCCTCCAACTTCCTGACGTCAATGTTTGACCCACCCCCCACACTCCGTGGGACTCAAACACCTGATGCAGTATTTAACATTGCCTTGCAACAACTATTGCACTACAAGGTCATCCCCATATAAATAATAATATATTATAATTAAAAATCAAATTTAAATATTTGAAAATATTAAATTTTAATATATTGAATTGAAAACAAAATTAAAAAACAAATCAATATTGTTTAAAATGCAAAATGTAAATATATTAAATTTAGTTTAAAAATTAAAATATAAAGAAAACCATGGGTGGTAGGGCGGGCAACTTGCCACAGATTGTGGTGGCAAGTCTGTCGATTGGTGGGTGCGATTTGAGGTAGATCGGTGTGGACCGGTTGATGTCTCCTCTTTGCATGTGCGATAGGGTGCAAGGTGTCTTTATGACACCATCATTTTGTGGTACCGTTGGTGGCTTGTGAGGATTTGATCGCTTCCCAAAACAGTTGATATGACTGCTCATCTTGCTTATACGCGTACTCATTCACTTGAGTGATGGCGGCATCGACATTTGCGAAGGTTCATGTGGCTGGCACGTTGGTAGTGTACAGCGTAATAAAGGTGGCGATCATTGTGGTGTGGCTCCATTCTTGTTTGTGGGTGGTGAGGGTAATGCTTATTTCCTTCCTTGTGTGAGCTTGCTTCTTCGTTTCATTTCTGGTGTTTGGGCAATCATGCCTGAGTGCACAAAATTCATGGTGGAGATTTCGGTGGAGTCAATTGCTTGCTTTGGGGCTGATGCCCCCTTAGCCCTTGATTGCAAGGAGCGCTAGAATGCCTTTCGAGAGATAATAGATTAGCACTTAAAGCACATTCTACTGAATATCGATCCGCTAACGGTCGTGGTAGTGAAAATGGTGCTTGGCAAGAAGCACCTGGAGCAAAAAGAGTACTTTTGAGCGAATTTGCAGGTGGCGTCGCGATTTTTGGCATCCATCTTGGACAATCGAGTCCCCAGGGTGGAAGCTAAAATTCTGAAGGGTAAATTGTTCAAGAAGGAGCTGTTGGGCGGTTTGGAGGAGATTTTAAAGGTTTCCATTTCTGGCAAAGGTGCTCCACGCTTTTGTGATTTGAAGTTGGTCAAGAAACTGAGGGAGGTTATCAGAATCTATCCCTTCCTCCTTGATTTAAAGGGGATGGCCCTTGTGCGACACAAAATGATTGTTGTGGTTGTGGTGAATTTCTTGAAGATCTTTTGATTGGTTGAGGTCATTGATTTCAAATGGGTTAAAGAGTTTGATGCCTTTGCAAAAGCAAATGGCTTTCTATAAATGTTGGGTCCCTTGTGCTATGGTGTTGGGTTTGGGGGTTTAGTTTTTTCCTCTCAGTTTCTTTCTGGTGGGTGGTCTATGCGTGGTCAGGGGTGGCTCACAGTAGGGTTTATGTAAACTCTCGTTTCTTGCATTGTTCGGTTGTCTGCCGAAGATGGGCATTTTGCTAAGCTAAGCCCATATGTCTCTTTTTGGCGATGGTTGCATGGTGGTCTGGTATGGTTGGTAGCCATTTTTGTTTGTTCCTCAGGGGTTTGGTTTGGGCGGATGTTTCTGGTGTTTTTTTGGTTTAGGGCACAAATTCGTATCCTGCGCTTGCAAATGCTTATATATATTTTTTTCATATGAATATAATCTCTTACATAGCAAAAGAAAAATATATATATATAAACAAAACCTAAAATTAAAATCTTAATATTAAAAGCGCAGTGGCCTAGCTTTGCTGCTTGCAGCTGTCCACTGGCTTGCGACACTGGATTTCAAACTTTTAGTGACCTGAACATAGACTCTCAAGCTCTCTCGAATTGTTCAAATTTGTGAGTTCAAGTGGTCAACATATTGGCCAACTAATTTGAACACAGGCAGTGTAGATTATAAACATGTTGTTGAAATATCGTAGCTTCGGTCAGATATAACTGATCGAAATCTACTATATTCCAAGTATATTATCAATCTGCATTTAGAGGTTATTACTTGCAAATTATTGGTTTTCCATGTTTCATATAGGATCCCGATCGAGCATTATTATCGGTGATCATTTCCAGATTGGATATTATTTATTTGTGCAAGATAAATATTGATCGAACTTGGTAAGCATTTATGTTTATTAAGTAACAAACCCCAATTAGAGATCGGGTGTTTAGTTAAGATGAAAAGGCACAATTCATGAGACATCTCATGAATGGACATACCTCCACTTTGTGGAGACATGTCCGCTCATGGGATGTGTCTCTCCCTTATATATTTAATACAGATCCGATCCACAATGAGTGACATCGAAATCAATAAATGTTCTGCTCTTGTAGATCAGAATTGAATAGATAGATCAAATCTGAAGGAACATAATCATCATCAACACATGTAAAGAGTCATTTACACCTAGAGACTCGTTTTCAAAATATATTTTAATAGAAAAATTTAAGCCCCATTTCGTACAAACTTTTGGGCATTTGAGGATTTGTTTTCTTGTCACTCTACCCATATTGGAATTTCAAACATGACTTGCTGAATTCTTGTCCATGCTTGTGCTATATTGTCATCAATAGTGTAAATCAGCCTACCAAAATTTGTGGTCTGTCAACTGCCTTAGCTAAAGCTGAAAATGAAAGACAGTTTTTTAAGAAACAAAAAATTCAAAGTATTATATTGCTTTCGTGATGGCCCCATAATGGACACACATATATCAAGGTTACATTATCTGAAGCAAAATTACATAAAGCAGGCTTGGTAATAGTGGAAATCCAGACAGGTTTGTTGTGTAATGAATATGAAATAATGACAAGTTGGGAACACACTTATTTCTCGGTAAATGGTATCAACATCCACTGATAATGCACCTTGAATCCAGGGTAAAATAACTATCACAATAATTTTGGCTGAAGTTCTAGACTTGCAATGGGGAGTCAAGAAGGATAACTGTTTAAATTTATAGACCTTTTCCTTTTTAATATTAAATGACAGTGGTTTGAATTTTCTTTTTGGATTGAAATAGTCACCTAATTGTTTGTTGTTATCGATTGTCTTTCCCTCCTTTACTGTACATGGGAAAATGCAACAATTAGAGAGCATCTTGAATTGCATAAATTAAATAATCTAAAAGTTTGTTAGTATAGTTATCCACATGATTGTCTCTTGTGAGAAATTCTTTTAAATCCTTCGTGTAAGTTATGAGGTATGTTCATCATCAATACTATCACATTTAAGTCCTCCCTTTCATTGGATTTTTTTGCTTGCTAGTTCAAGCCTCCAATAGCTTGACCACAATTTTCCATCATTTGAATTATATTAGTTCAAGTCCATGATTTGCATCCTAGAAGCACATATTCTGCTTCAGAAACTTTGCATATACTTTTTCTGATGTAGTTTTCAACAACTTATCATTCCAAATAGGATGATGAGAAACAAAACCAAAAAACTGATTTATTTCTTGCTGAATTGAGTTTAGTGAAAGACTTTGGTATATGAATGCAGCCTAAATTTTGTTGGATTTAGGATCAGAAATTAAATAAGCAGAGAAAGAACAATTTTAAATAATTTGACACAGAATTGTACCCTGGGAAAACCCTCCAACTTGAGGAAGAAAAACCCAGCAACAATATGTCTCTTATATATTGATTAATGAAAAGCAAATTGCTTTTACAATGAGGCCAAGTACAAGGCCGAATCAAACAACATCACACTTGATGCGATCTTCACAATAATATTGATCTTCTCGAATGATATTGATCACTATAATATTGAACTCGAAGATCAAATATCTGTAGATGAATTCGCACGATCTCTTGTGTAGAATAACTTGTATGTGTGAGTGAATGAACAACACCTCTATTATATACAATTCGATGAGGAGGACTCCAATAATTGCGTCCCTTCAAGATGCAAAGTCGGCCATACATGAAAGGTCATGTCTCATACAAGGGGTGGTGAATCAACATGAAGTCGGCCACATAAAATAAATATTATGTAATCTTTAAGTGAAGTGCCTCTTCACAAAATCGATAACAATAAATAAATAGCCAACGGCTATATGCCATTTATTGTTCATTAATTAAATCGTGGAAGTTTGGAACTTGTGGCTATAACATCAACACTCCCTCTTAGCTAGGGAGGAATACTTCCAGATATCCAATGCCATGGAGTCTCTCGACATGACACCCACAATGGCTACACCCATATGTGGAAAAGAGCTCATCACGGAGTCACTCAACACGATATCGTCCATCATGGCTACTCCCATCTATGGACAAGAACATGTGCACAAGTGCCCATCATGGAGTCACTCAACGTGATGTCGTCATCTCAACATGACGTCCACCATGGCTACTCCCAGAGGGTGGATAAACACAAATAAAATCATCACGAAGTCTCTCAATGCGATGTTGTCATGGAGTCACTCAACATGACATCCACCATGACTACTCCTAGAGGATGGAAACAAGGGTTTTCACCTCAAATTTCTCTCACAGAGAAAGATGCATTAACAAGGGCTTCCACCTCAAATTTCTCTATCATAGAGAAAGATGCATTAAAGCAAATCACAAAAGATCATTGATGCTGAGTCTCCCTCTCAGCTAGGGCTTCATTCTCCACAACTTCAAGCTTGTCTCGAAAGTGCACAAACTTTACTCTGGAGAGAGGCTTGGTGAGAATATCAGCCGTCTGCTCATCAGTGCAAATGTATCTTAACTGGATAGCTTTCCTCAATACCATATCTTTGATATAATAGTATTTGATCTCAACATGTTTTGTTTTGTCATGAAACACTGGATTGACAGAAAGCTTCACACAACTTTGATTATCAGAATGAATAATAGTAGGCTCCAATGATTGTCCAAACAATCCTGCAAGGAGCTTTCAAAGCCACACTGCTTCTCGAGCTGCTACATAAGCTGCAATATACTTTTCCTCTGCAGTGCTTAGTGCCATTGAAGACTGCTTCCTACTACACCAAGAAATCATCGCAGACCCCAAACTAAAGCAACATCCAGAGGTGCTCTTTTGATCAACCACACTCCCTGCCCAATCAGAATCAAAATATCCTTGCAACTGTAGATCTACATTGGAAGAATATCTCAAGCCATACCGAATTGTGCCACGTAAGTATCTCAAGATATGCTTAGCTGCAACTAGATGTATTTGCCTTGGTTCACACTTGAATAGACTAAGTGCATTGAAATATACTCTCTCAATTTTTTTTTGATTTCTAAATGAACATTTACAATGTAACCAAGCACCCATTAAGGTTAGCATAACCCAAAGCGTGCATGAAAGAACTCTAACCAAGAATGCGCCGTAAAACCACTTAAGGAGGAGGGGCGGGCATATGGTTAGAGGATCTCTAGGATCTATTGAATCAAATAATACAATGATTACACTGAAAGAGAGATTAAACTCGACACCAAGAATGTGCACTCAAGATCCTTTGACAGGCGAGGTGTTAACATATGGTGGAGTACTAATGCTGAAATTGAATGTAACAAAGGCGGATAACCAACCAAAAGAACTTTCCACTCTACCACCAAACAGTGGGGGGGAAAGATTACAATTAAAGACTTCTTTTGTTGCGGCAGGCATCCATTGAAGAGTGGGAATTTAGCACTTGAAAGTGGGTATGAAAAGAGATTACAATTCAATTTATCCTCATTGGCGGTATACCATCTGTTGACGTGCTTTTTATGACAATGCCAACACAGAATAAAGTTGTCCAACGGTCACTCTATTCTCTCTTGATCAAAGTGTCCCACATGCTAAGATTGCTTGAAAGTTCATGTGTTCGACTCCAAGGTTCCTTTTATCGCGAATAGACTCAGTTGGTTGATGTGTTTTGCTGGTTATTTCAAGGGGACTTACGTAGTTGTTCGATTCTGTGAAGCAATTAGGACATGAATGATTTGGCAATATTGTTCTGGTATCTAGACTGACTCGGAAAATGCAGAATTTAAAGGGGATAGGGATAGGAATTCTACAATCTACTCCTAAAGGGTGGAATGTAAAGATCAATTCGAACAATCTTCAAACCAGACTCCGCTTTGCCTCCCTCCGGACAACTTCCACAAAGTTGGTGCAATCTTCAAAGGATGAGAAAATATTCAAACCATGACACAACATGTTCATACCATCACAACGATGCATATGGACATATGAGTCACAATCGAAGTTAAGCGCTATTACTCCAGTTGACCACGCAAGGCGAACTCACCGTCAGCCAGTCCGCTAGTGGTTTGGACGAGAAGACTTGCTCAAATGAAACATCACATTCCACAACTAACAACCACTTGCATGAAATAAAAATCTACTTTACTCTATCTACCTTGAATTGGAAAGACGAAATGGCCTTGCTAGCTACTCATAACAAAGAAGAAATCACCAAACAATGAAACTCTTTGTATTATGAAAAGTGTTCACAACAACCTTTTACAAAACTTTCAAAGGAAAGTTTTCTTCCCTCCTCAATCTAAAGCTAACTTCTAAGCTAAATGCTATACGCCTTCTACTCTCTAGCTCTGATCCAATTCCAATTCTAATCTCTATCTAATTATTTTACAAATGAGGGGGGATGCCCCTTTTATAATAAGTCCAATTCAGTGGACGGTTTAGATCGAATTACAATGAAGGGCTCAGATTGAGCCACCTATGCCCTAATTAGGGTTTCTGCCCTAAAAACCGCCACAGAGAGGAGTGGGCAATGAATGCACAGAATATTCTCCACTCCCCTGTAGGAATCATAATGAGCAATTAATGCCCACTACCATCATCAAGAAGATCCTCATCAAGCAGCGCGTTCCCACTGGCCTTCTCCCGGATAGCAAACTCGATCAACCGGGCCAATACTGCTTCAACCTCTTGTGCAGAGATCGGTGGAATATGGTTGAGCTGGAACTCCAAGACTGCTACCGTCTGTCCGTATCTGGTGTAAGATTTCCTCCATGTCACTAAGGCGTCCTGGGTATGCTGAATTATACTAGAGAACGTGGAGACATTCTCAAAGTCATCCAGGACAAGTGACCTCGCAGCTGAGAAGAATGGAGGCAGTCTACTTTTCAAGCCATCAGCAGTTATCTCCTCTGGGACCAACTTTCTAGCAAATATGGCTTCTAATGTATTGAGGACTCCCCCCAAGATGTTGCCCATTGCTTTCCTCACTTTAGCTGAATCTGCCCTTGCTGCGTCGTGAAATCCACGGCCTGTGACCACCGAGGAGTACCAACTGGTGAAATCATACCTATCACCTCTCTGAATTACACCTCCATCCACCAAGGTTTCTAGAGGTATATGCATCAAAGCCCCCAAGCGAAGTACAGTCTTCGTTTGATAGATGCGAGTATCACCCCAGGCCTGATCTACTATATCCATCCGTGCCAAAATACTTGAGGCTTGTCGATAAGCATCGGCGAGGTCCTCCATGAATTTCCCTGTCTCAGTATGAACACGGCTAACCCACTTGTCTGCCTCCGTTTCCATTTTCTTCAAATCCTCTAAGGCAACAACTGACTCCTTCGGAAGCTCTGATGGACGTTCTACTGCTGGGTTTGCTGGTTCACCTGGACGTGCTAGATTTTGCACGTATCCTATCAAGGTTTTGTGCTCCTTCAATTTCTTATACTTCCCCTCCGTGCGGAGCAACTGATCCTTCAATGCCTGATAGGAGTTATCGAACTCCTCGATAACTTGGGCTCCCGTAGGACGACCCAACTCTACTGTGGTGATCACATAATTTTCAGGCCTCTCCTCGGTTCGATCACAATCTTCCCTCGGAATAGCCACCTGAAGCGTGCGAGAGCCTGACTCGTCGGTCGAGATCTTTGAAAACTTTCGGGCCCTTTTCTTCTCTGGTGGCGCACTGATCCTCTTGAGGAACTCTTCCATCTCAATGGCCGGATCCGTGTCATCCTCGGGTTCTCTCCTCATTCTGTCGGAAAGCCAATCAGGCACTGTCTGCTGTGGATTACAAATGACAAGGGGCTGTTCTTCTGTTGCCTCCATCTCGTGCACTTCCTCTCTTCTTGCACTGGTTTGCTCGGGCTCATCCTCCTCTATAAGCTGGGTATCTCCTGACCCTTGGGTCCCCTGTTCTGTGTTTTCTTCTTCTTCCAAAGATGTGTCCAACATCTGCTGAAAATGGGTGTCGGCCATTGTTTCCTCTTCCTCCTCCTGTTGGCTGCCCCTGGATAGACTGACACTAGCTGATTCCCGGGCGTTGGGCTGATCTACCTCCTCAAGTCCCCGCTCTTCCTCCAATCCTGCCCTCTGATCGGCAAATAATGAAACCACTCTCAAACTCGAAGATTGAGTTTGTGAGTGCACGGGTGATGCTTGTTCTATCCTCAGCGGTATCGGTTGGGTTGGCACTTCTACTTGTGCCCTCGATGTCTGAGCAATTTGTTTCCCCCTTTTTACCGATAACGGCCTTGGGTCACCCATCAAGTTATAAGTAAGGGCGATCGACTTGCTCTTGAGTCTGCGTACATGTCTGTCGACCCAAGTCCTGGTAAAAGTCATCACCGGGATAGAAAGCGTGTCCAAGTCCATGATCTCTGGCTCGGACCAATTAGGTGGTGGGACAGGAGTATCCCTAACTGAACCATAGTCGGGTTGCATAACGTTGACATCCTCCTCCACCTGGTCGGGAACTGGAATAAACTCACATTCTCTAATCAGCTTGAGAGGAAGTCTGGAAAACATCCTTCTTCTTATCTCAGCCTCATCCACTGCATTTGCCCAAAAGTCCTCCAGATGAGCTCTGTGCCGGTATTCAACGTTCTGTATCATCCGGATGTTCCTGTAAGGATCGAAATCCTGCCTGCCTGTGTGATATGACAAATGATAAGATTGCAGCTCGTCCTCTGCCTCTCGGGCTGCCTGCAAAGAGGGACACACCTCAATGGAATTTCCCATGGTGATAGGGAAATCAAGTCCACCCTTCTTTTTCCTCTTCTGAATCTTATCGTAGGCAATCAATTGCCTAGATACCTCAAGCATTACTATGTGATCAGTGGGGTATCGTGGTAACCGATACGGATACGAAGTGAACCCCTGCAGCCTAATATATGTGAATTTCGAGAATTGGATGAGCCAATACCCATATTCCTCAATCAATGTCTGTGCTTCTTTAGATATTCTCTGCTGCGTCCTCTGCTGAAGTGTCCTCACAATGTGCATTGTGAATGCATCATTTGCCCGTTTGTAGTTGGCAATGTTAGTTAAATGTAGCTGTGTGCAGGCTTCGTGGATTTTGAATTGACCAGGGGCACAGCCGATTGGCTCCTTGTACGAAATCCCTCTGTACTTAGTCATTCTGGCCAACATGTAAATTACATATGAGCTCATGTAGAAAGTCTTCGTCACCTTCAAGCTCTTGAATTGCTCATCGATGTGGTTGCTAATCATCCTAGCCCAATCGACACACTCCTTTCCCTCCAAGATAATCTCGATGAAGTAGAACATCCAAGGCTCGAAAATGTAAGCCTGTGCACTCCCATTTACCCGGCTCAGCATCATTATCAAATCACAGTATTCTTGTTTCATGTCCTCGGCAATTATCTGCTTTGGGAGCTTAGTGTGGGGTGGCCTCGGCTTCTGCATCCAAACTCTGTTGATGACTGCAGTGACTCTTTCGAAAGAGGAAGAGTACATCTTATCTGCCCCCTTATTTGTCCTGTATAACATCTCCTCAGCAGTCGGGATCCCAAATGCCTCTCCGATGGCATCCGGTGTGAAGTTGACGAGCAATTTACCATCCGGAGAGACAATCGTCCTACGTTCTGGCTTGTAGTGATTGGTGCACTCCATAATTAGCTCCGGACACTGAATTGCTGGCGGAAAACCAGCAGCTGCGTAGATTCCACTCTTCATTATATTATGTGTCGTGACTGATGGTTGATGGCCCCCTAGCCCGAACATCCTCGATTTGAGTGCATTTAGATTAAATGAACCAAGGTTGGTGTCATTTAATCCCGCCAACTTTGAAACTATTGCTGACTTTGGGAGAAATGGCTTAGCGAGCCTTTTAATCATTGCCTGCCGGGATGAGCTAGCCTTGCCTGCTTCAGTGTTTGCAGCTCTGCCTGCGGCTCTGCTTGTTCCTGCAACATCCTTAGCTCCGGCCATCTGCAAAATAAAATAGAATAGCAATAAGCTAGGCTGCAGATTTTTTTAAATAAAATGAAGTAACCTCCGAGACAACTGCGAATGTGGAGTTAGCTTTTTGAAAATAAAAACTCTCAGCATAAATTACTAACTCCAAACTTCGTACTGTATAAAAAAAACTCCAAGCTTATAAAGAAGCTTTCAACGACTGCACTTCCGACTGGCGAAGAAAATTGCAGCCAACTACCAACTTTCAGCAATGTGGATACTTTCTCAGCACAAAATGAATTTCTGCAACTCAACACTCCGAAATAAAATAAAATCTCAAAGAATTTCTCTCCTCAACCACTTCGAAAATATTTCAATTTCTTCTTCAGCAACTTCAACTTCAAAAAAAGTGAGGAGAAATGAGAGAAGAGATTGTTTAAATAACTCTTCTCGGAGAATCCTGCTAAGTAGTGCTGGGGCTATTTTTAGCACCTTCATCAATTTTCCACTCTCTTCGTTCGGAATCTTCTAATTCAAGCGCAGTAGTGGGCTAGTCGTCAGCCAGTCATTATGGGAGTCGCCATTAATAATGATTCCTTCCTTGTAAAAATTCGAATTTTCCTCTTAGTCTGCCAGTTAACTCTTGGCGATTTAAACAACTCGCGAGAAAAAGAAAATCACCTGACTTGATTTAAAATTCCATTTTAAAATCTCGCAGTGTTTAAATAAATTCATCTCGAAAAATTTCGTGGGAGTTGTAAATTTATTTCCAACTTTTTAAAATGCCTGTCATTTAAATCCTCGATTTCGTAAAATTTGCCTTAGACATTTTAAATTTTCTCTTTAAGATATTCAACTCCGGGTGATTTAAAATCACTTGCATGCTCGAAATAATTCATCCTCTGAGATTTAACTTCCGTCAGGAAAATAATCTAGGCAAAACGAATTTCCTCTGAAAATATTAAAATTTCCCTTAGGAAATTAATTTTCAAACTCTGTTAACTCATGGGTGCATTTTAAACGGGTTCATTTGATTTTCACTTAGAAAATATTTGATCAAGTCGCCAACCCTGTTTAAATGTCTGGAAAATTTTAAAATTCATCAAATCATCCTTCCATGCCAAGGGCGTATTTTTCCCTAGTGAAATGTTATCTCACTTAGAAAATTTTTCTAACATTTTCTCTTTTGGCGTACTTGACCCTTGGTATTTTTTATTCTTGCACCCCTCACCCACATACTTAGAAATAAATTTAAATCCTCACTCCTTGGGTGTATTTCTTTCTCATTCAAATTTAAATTTCCAGGCCTTAGGAATTTTTAATTTCATCAACCCCTTCAAGGGCGCATTCTTACCTTGGCACTTTCGTTTTCAACACTTAGAAACTTTTTCTAAGTCCTCACTTTCAACTTGGGCGTATTTTAGATGTTGAACTTTCAATTTTGCCTTAGGCGTTTTTCAACCCTCTTGACCCCTTGGGCGCATTTAACCTTGTCAACTCCCACTTTTGCCTTAGGTGTTTTTAGCCTTCAATCCTCCATGAGCGCAAATGAGGGGTGGTGCTTTTGTTTTTGCCTTAGAATATTTTCAAACACCTTTATAACCTTGGGCGCATTTTGAGGTATGAGCTTTCAATTTTGATGACTTAGAATTTTCTTTGAGGGTCTTCACTTTACCTTGGGCGCAAATACTACCTCAAGCTTTCATTTTATGCCTTAGAAGAATTTCAAAGCTTCCATTATCCTTCTCAAGGTGAGGGCGCATTTCACTAGGTGAGCTCCTATTTTCAATGCCTTAGCTGCTTTTTCTCCAGCAACCCTTTTACACTTGAGTTGGGCGCACTTTGAAGGGTCTACTTTTATTTTACACGCCTTAGTTTATTTTCGAACCTCTCAACACTTCCAATTACCTTGGGCGCATTCACCACTTCCAGCTTTCAACTTGGGCGCATTTTAGATGTTGAACTTTCAATTTTGCCTTAGGCGTTTTTCCACCCTCTTGACCCCTTGGGCGCATTTACTAGGCCAAGCTTTGACTTGAGGGTGCATTTCACAGGGTGAACTTCTATTTTCAATGCCTTAGCCGCTTTTCACTAGGCAACATCTTCCTTGGGCGCATTTTGATGGGGTAGCTTCAAGATGAGGGCGCATTTGAGGTAGGCTACTTTTATTTTCGTGCCGTAGAAACTTTTGAACTCTTCTCAACTTGAGGGTGAGGGCGCATTTGAGGGGTGCCACTTCCGTTTCATACTTAGAAAATTTCAAAGTTATCAACCTTGAAGGTGGGCGCATTTTAGAGCTCTTGCTTTCATTTTCCCATACTTAGAAAAATTTTCATGTCTCTGCTTGCTATTGCTTTTGCATTCTATTTTTAGTAAGTTGTGCTATTTTTAGCAAGTCCCTTGATTTTCAACCTCTATGGCTCCGTTTTGCCTGAAAATTTCATCATATTATCTTCTTCACCTTGTGAACCTGTTTTGCCAGTCCTCTGCCTTGACCTGCTATTTATAGCCACCTGCTATTTATAGTAAGTTTTGACTTTCTGACTTCAGTAGCTCCGTTTTGCCTGAAAGTTGCAACGCTTGATCTTGATAGCTTGAGTGTCACTCTGATGCCAACCTCGGGTGCAGACCTGCTATTTATAGCCGTGCCCCGACTTACTAAAAATAGTAAGTTCTCCGATTTCGCTCAAATTTTGCCAGCAGGTACCTTGAAGTGTGCTGACATTGGCGGGGTGCTTCGTTTCGGCTATTTTTGGATTTTACCCCCTATAAAAGTGGAAACCCTAATTTGACCTGTATGTATCCCGAACGGTCTCCGTTTGACTTCGTTCCTTCTGCATGTCGTTTTGTTTGCTGAACTGGAGTGTTGGGGGCGGCTGCCAGAGTGTACCTGCTAAAAATAGAAACTGCCTGAAAAAGTGACTCATCCACTGCCGGATGGTTTGGCATGTCATATTGCCCGTGGGATCTCAAAAAACCCAGAAAAACCCAGAAAACTGGTCTGCATGCATGCACTGGCTAAAAATAGTAGGTCCTCAAAACTCGATCTTCTCCGCTTGCATGTCACACCGTTGCGAAGCTCTTGAAAAACTCAGAAGGAATACTCGGACATGGGTTGAAAAACACCGCATGCAAATCCTAAAAATAGCCTCCGAAGGCTGAACTCTGAAAGTGGTCGTCTCGGTTTGCATGTTACATCACTGCGAAGGTTTTGGAAAACCCAGAAGGATTCTCCAGACATGCATCTGAAAAGCTCATGTGGAAACCCTGAAAATGGCTCTTGAAGCCTGAACTGCCAAAAATAGCAAGTTGTCTGATCTGGCTCAAAATTTACGTGTAGGCAGCTTGATGTTACCTGGATGCAGTGGAACTGACAGAATTCCAAAATCTCAATAAAATAGTCCCAAATTGAATACTTACTAAAAATAGTAAGTTGCCGGAATACAGTGAAAATTTAGGGGGACTCTGCTGGAAGTCTTCTGACTGCTGTACCAAGCTTAGATTTCAATTTTATAACTCAGTTTGACCTTTAATAGCCTGGATGGCGGGAAACCCTAATTTCACAGATTTGAACAATACTTTAACCTGGGTCAAACGACAGGACATCCCCGGAAGGACCAGAGACCAGAGAGAGAGCGAACCAAAGCCAAAAGACCAGAATGGAGCAAAATTTAGGGGGTCCCCATCTTGATGGGGTGATGTGTGAAAAAGGTCACAACACCATCCAAGGGTGCTTAATGTGAAGTTAAATAAAGAATGCAACAATGTTAAAACTGAAACAATACTACTGTTAACAGTTTGTACAAATAGGAAAGCTGCAAATTACAATGTGTTACAATGATATAATCAATGCAAACTTCTAAAGAATGTTTATTACAATATATGATCTTCTCAATCACCAATATATAAGCCAAAATCTGAATGTTTAACAATCTGATATGCATAAACAGCAGGCTGAAAATGTCAATCAGCAAACATGTAAATCAATGAAATGCTCATAACTCTCCAAATATACCTCCGAATGATGTCAAATAAATTGCAGAAGTATTCTAAGAGGTAGGCACCCAATCTCCAACCCACAAACTGCATTAAAGCTTAGAGAATGATTAGGCACGAATCCCAAAGCAGTCCCAACATGGTATGACCTTCTTGAGGGGCGATTTTCTACTTAAAAATCAGAAACAACAAACTAAAATCTGCAAACTTCAAGGTGGGGTCGCCTCAAGCATAGAATCATGATGAACAAATACCCATAATCAAATTAGAATTACCCTTAAAGCTGTTAATGATTTTCACCTACAGCCATGACTGAACCAGCAACAATAAAATTTGGAAATAACATCTGAATCTTCAACATTGAGGCTCAATGTGCACTTTTGAATGAAGCACACTCTCGATCCATCATCTAGGGAACCATAGTTTCAGGCCTGAAGAGTGGAATAAAATTGCTAAGCTTTGCCTTAGCCGGATTCTGGATTTCAAACCAACAACATAACTTTGCTTTCCAAAACATAATATAATCAACTCTCCACAATGCAGCAATATATACGTTTCAATGGGCAATTGAAACACTTTGAATTCCAAGAAGTTGAATCACTTCAACATCCCAAGGGACGCCACCTTCAACCATTCACTTTATTGTGAAATAATAAAACATTATTTCCCTTCCCTTTAGGCGTACATTTCTATTTGCAACAATAAAGCATTTAATAAATCATTAAATGCTCAACATGACCCCTTAATGCCCCCTCTTTAAAACAACATGAAGTTATCACTCCTAGGCGTGGGAGAAGAACTTAAAAACATAAAATTAACTAAGTATAACACTTAGTCCAAGGAGATAACCAAAACCAAACCCAATATTGAAACTGATGGATTACCACAAATAGCATGATGACCTAAGCTGAACTGCAGATGATGATACTGCCAAGATTAGACTTACTAAAAATAGCCACTGCCAAAAATAGTAAGTTCACTTCAACTCAACAGAAAGCCAAACTGAACGGCCAGACTGAATTGCAAAAGATTGAGTTACTACTAGTGTGATACTGCTATAAATATACTTACCAACAATAGCATATTGCTATAAATAGTAAGTTTGCCAAAACCACATCTGTATGCCAACTCAGCAGTATCATGACTTACTATAGATAGTAAGTGTTTCGAAATATCTTTTAAGCACAAACCGAACAACAATCATGACTTACTATAAATAGTAAGTGCCCGGAAAGGATGTCAGATTCAGATGCAAGTTACCCCATCCTGAAGCTCTTCAAAAACCCAAAAAGCTCCACTAGACATGCGTCAGAAAAACACACATGCAAGCCCTCAAAACTGCATCTGAAACCTCCTATAAAATAGGAAACCCTAATTTCCCATTCTGCTTAGCCTACGAGTTTTTGGAAATAGGCTAAAACCAATTGTAGAGAGTAGGGCTAAATCAGGGACATTACATGCACTCATTGCATAACAAATATCTGGTCTAGTATTGACTAGATACATCAATGATCCAGTCAACTGCCTGTACATAGTGGGATCCACCAAATCTGAACTAGCTACAGACTCACTCAACTTCTTCAAATTGGTTTCCATCGGTGTAGACATGGATTTGCAATCCATCATACCAAATCTCTTCAAGATGTCTATAGTATACTTCCCTTGACTCATAATGATCTCATTAGGCCTCTGCCATACTTCTAATCCTAGGAAGTAATGCATGTATCCAAGATCCTTCATCTCAAATTCATAAGCTAACTCCTTTTTGCATTTGATAATGAGATATTCTGCTCTTGTAAGAAATAGATCATCAACATAAAGAACCAAGATTAATGCCTCACCATCAACTACCTTGAAGTAAAGATTTGAATCAACATCATTCTTGGAGAAGCCCAAGCTCATCAAGTATCGATCAATCCTCTCATACCAAGCATGAGGGGCTTGCTTAAGGCCATACAAAGCCTTCTTCAATTTACAAACATGAGATTCCTTCCCATGAATCTCAAAGCCAATAGGTTGCTCAATGTATACCTCTTCTTCAATCACACCATTAAGGAATGCTGTCTTCATGTCCATCTGATGTAGCTTCCATCCCTTAGTTGTTGCAATAGCAATAATGGTCCTGATGGATGTATAACGAGCAACTAGAGCAAAGGGTTCTTCATAATCTATTGCCTCTTTTTGAGAGAAACCTCTAGCCACAAATCTAGCTTTGTACTTCTCAATGCTTCCATCAATCACATGCTTGATCTTGAAAAGCCATTTAGAAGATACAACAAATTTCCCTTCTGGTCTAGGTACAATATCCCAAACACCCTTTTTAATGATAAAATTATATTCTTCAGCCATAGCATCTCTCCATACTTGTTGAATTGATGCTTCCTCAACATTGGAGGGCTCAAATTCAATGATATGACTCATTAATGCAACATAGCTTGGAAACTGTTGTGGTCTTTTGCTTTCTCTGAATGTGCCTCTAGAAGCTGCAAACTTTCCTGCCTCCTGCATTGTTTGCCTGGCCCATAGAGGTCTCTTTCGACCTATGACAATATCTCTTGGCCCATCAGTTAGATCCAAAGGCTCAACTGGATCACCATCCTCTTCTGGTTCAGTAGGCTGTAGAAACCCTAAGTTTCCCCTGATTCTGAATCCGAATGTTTTGTTTGTTTTTCTGAAGTTTTTTGTTTTTTTGGTGTTTTTGAGCATAAATGCAATAATGCGATTTTGCAATAAATTGGAAATAAATTCTATAAAAATTATTCAACTCTGGAAACAAGGAGAATACTGATGCCAGTCTAGTTATTTGTCTTCTGGATTTATTACAAATGAGATCCAATTACATGCAATCTAAAAAGCAATGACTTTTAATGAAAGAACCTAGTTTGTTGCAGCAATAAATGATCCTCTTGAATGGTACGGCTGTGATGAACTTGCCCTTCTCCCTCTGTTTAACAAGCTCAGAAGATCCCAGGTATCCTAGCGCCCAAACTGGTGAAGACTGGAATCTAGAATGATAGGCGTTTTTACCAAGAACAAGAACACGCCTTTTTAATGGTAGTACGGCCAGGTACAGCAGATGGTACGGCTGCAGCAACAACATTAAATGCAAAGAGTACGGCCCTTCCTAATAATCTCCAGATCTAAGAGGAATAGGCGCCTACTGTACAAAACTCCTCTGGTTGAATATCCCTTTAAAACTCTGAATATTTTAATATCTGTGATGCTCTGTAACTTCTTCTGGATGAAGAAATCTCTTGCCTGGCAATAAATCGGATGATATCTCACACCCTCTGAATCGCTCTCACTGGAGATGGCTCGTTCCCCAATGCTTCAAGACTGAAACCTTAAAGCTTCCGTGCTCTGCTCAAGACTTGATTAATTTTCAATCTTCCATAACATAATGGGCTCGATTTTCAATGCAAATCTTTTATCTTCTTGAGAAATGCGAATTCCTCAATAATAGGGAATCATTAAAATAATTCGCACTTTTGATAATTAATTTTTCAATAGTCTCCGGTATAATTTTTAATTGAAAAATAATCCACAACTGGCCCCTTTCTGATGATGGGCGACCCCTTCACTGAAATCACTTAAGTTATAATAAAATATTATAACTTTATATTATAAACTCCAATTAATTAATATTTAATTAATTCAATTAAATATTAATATTTTTCTCATTATTCATCCGATGCACGAGCCGTCTGAAGCTGACGAATAAAGAAGTGATTCAGAACGCTATCAATCCATACTGCTAAAAATAGCAGGGGTCCCACGTTGAGTGCCAGATACTGCTAAAAATAGCAACTCAGGCTAGAAGTGTCCGAAAGAGCCCGAACGAAAGCCAACTGAGACTGAGCCAAGCTCCAACATGACCCTCTATCCAAACTATCAGCCTTCGAGGGTCGCATAATAGGCTAATCCTGTGCTCTGAGAGATGTCAACTAGAAGGGGACATGACATAGGCTCCCTTTGAATCTCAAGAGTGTGATCAACGTCCATGTCCTGAGGAGTCTTTTGGTCTTCATTATCTATCTCCATGTATGAACCTTTAGATCTTTTGAATGCAACATCTTCTTCAAAAGTGACATCCTTGTTGATCTCTATCAGTTTCTGATCTGGAATGTAAATCCTATAGGCTTTTGAAGATTCATTGTAACCCACAAATATTCCTTTCTTGCCAGAATATTCTAACTTAGTCCTCTTATCTTTAGGCACATGGATATAAACATGACAACCAAAGATTCTCAAGTGACTAATCTCAGGCTTCACACCTGTGAAGGCTCTTCAGGAGTCATATTCTTCAACATACGATGAGGGCACCGATTTTGAACATACACTGCAGTTCTAGATGCTTTTGCCCAAAGGAAGGTTTGCAAGTCTTGATCATGGATCATGGCTTTAGCTGCCTCAACAGTGGATTTGTTCTTCCTTTCTGCAACACCGTTCTGCTGTGGATTGTAAGGGACACAAAACTCCCTCTTAATCCCTGCCTCGATACAAAAGTTACAAAAGCCTCCAAAGATGTATTCTCCTTTGTTATCAGATCTTAAGACTTTGATCCTCTTCCCGGATAAATTCTCTACTTGAGCCTTAAACTCTTTGAATTTCTGAAGTACTTCATCAGATTCCTTAGACTTCAAAAAATAAATCCAAGTCTTTCTAGAGTAGCCATCAATGAAAATTACATAATACAAGAAACCACTCAAGGATGCAACAGACATTGGACCACACAAATCAGAATGAATAAGATCTAAAATACATTTAGATCTACTTTCACTACTATGAAAGGGACCTTTAGTATTCTTACCCAGTGCGTATCCTCGACAAGTACCATCATGCTCTTGATTGAGTCTTGGAAGGGTCTTGACCATCTTCTTCATGGATGGAAGAGCTCTGAAGTGGAGGTGAGCAAGTCTTCTATGCCAAAGCTCGCTTGAATTGGTGGAGTCATGCAACAAGGCTTGCATTGGATGAATGGAGAGTCTATAAAGGCTCTCATGCTAAACACCAATTGCTCGGGCTGACTTGATGCTAGAGTTCTTTGGCCAAGCAAGAACTTTTCCCTCAATAAATGCAACTTGATATCCCTTGTCCTCCAAGGCTGAAATCGATACAAGGTTCCTCTTGATACCTGGTACGAACAATACATCACTCAAATGAAGAGAGATGCCAAAATCTAGGTGGAGAGAGGAGGCTCATGCACCCTTCACTGAGTAGCAAGCATCATCTCCAATTATTACTTGAATGTTGGTATCTCTCTCCACCAAGTCTGAAAGATGCTCTCTAAATCCGGTAATGTGACGAGAGGTGCCACTATCAATTAACCATGTGCTACTATCGGTTGGAACATTGCTTGATAGGGCTGAGATAAATAGAAATCCACTTGAATTATCTCTTGAATCCTTCTGAGGAGAGACTTCATCTACATTCACAGTAGAAGCATGCTGCTTAGGTCTTGTTGCACAATCTTTCGCTCGCATAGTGACCAAACTTGTCACATTTGAAGCACTGTATATGGGAGAGATCGTTCTTCTTCTTAGATTCAAGAGCACCATCCGATATTCTGTCTTTGTTACTCTTGAAATTGCCTTTCCTTCCTTCTCTTCCTTTCCTCTTTGATGTTTGAGCAGCAAGGACATGACTGTCTTCATTATTAGAACTCCGTCCATTACCTCTTGTTGCCAATCTTGATTCCTCTTGAATACAATCTGCCCTAAGTCGATCAAACTTTGGAAGCTTCGATCTTCCACTAATACCTTGGATAAATGGCTCCCAAGATTGAGGAAGACCATTAAGAGCCAACATGACTAGATCTTTATCATCAACCATATTTGCAATGGCACAAAGTTGATCTCTCAACTCAGTGATCTTCATGAAGAAGGAGATGACTGAATCTCCTTTTGCCATCTTGATGTGATGTAATTGTTGCCTTAATGCAAGAACTCGACTGGTGTTATTAATCTCATACAATCCCTCCAAGTTCTTGAACATCTCTCTTGCTGCATAAGAGCCAACATGACTAGGTCTTTATCATCAACCATATTTGCAATGGCACAAAGTTGATCTCTCAACTCAGTGATCTTCATGAAGAAGGAGATGACCGAATCTCCTTTCGCCATCTTGATGTGATGTAATTGTTGCCTCAATGCAAGAGCTCGACTGGTGTTATTAATCTCATACAATCCCTCCAAGGTCTTGAACATCTCTGTTGCTGTCTGCAACTTGGAGATAATAGGCACAAGGTGATCCTTCACAAAATCAATCAATATCTTTTTGGCCTTTGTGCCATTCTTCCTCCATTGTGACTTCTCATTCTCATCAGAAGGCTCAGGTACTTCGCTCTCCACGAACTCCAGAATCTCATTTTCTTCCAATGCAATCAGAACTCTAAACTTCCAAGAGGTGAAGTTAGAGGCACCTTTGAGTCTATCTTCAACCTTGAGACCGTTCACCATTATCGTAGATAAGATAGACACACAAGGATGATAATAATGGAGAAAGAAAATGCTGCTTATATAAGTCTGATCACGATCTTTTCTTAGACCCGCTTTGATACCATGTTGGATTTAGGATCAGAAATTAAATAAGCAGAGAAAGAACAATTTTAAATAGTTTGACACAGCATGTACCCTAGGAAAACCCTCCAACTTGAGAGAGAAAAACCCAGCAACAATATGTCTCTTATATATTGAATAATGGAAAGCAAATTGCTTTTACAATGAGGCTAAGTACAAGGCCGAATCAAACAGCATCACACTTGATGCGATCTTCACAATAATATTGATCTTCTTGAATGATATCGATCACTATAATATTGAACTCCAAGATTGAATATCTGCTGTAGATGAATTCACACGATCTCTTGTGTAGAATAACCTGTATGTGTGAGTGAATGAACAGCACCTCTATTATATACAATTCGATGAGGAGGACTCCAATAATCGCGTCCCTTCAAGATTCAAAGTCGGCCATACATGAAAGGTCATGTCTCATACAAAGGGTGGCGAATTAACATGAAGTCAGCCACATAAAATAAATATTATTTAATCTTTAAGTGAAGTGCCTCTTCACAAAATCAATAACAATAAATAAATAGCCAACGGCTATATGCCATTTATTGTTCATTAATTAAATCGCGGAAGTATGGAGCCTGCGGCTATAACATCAACAAATTTTGGGTCAAGGGACTTTGAGCATTGTGTTGGTAAAAATATCCTCGAAATGCTTTGCGATGTGGTGTTTCGAGTAGCTAATAAGGCTAAAATTCATTAGCTAGTTCTTGTATAATATGTTTTCTGATGCTGTATTAGAAAAGATGGATGCAGACATTAATGCAGTAAAAAGTATTGCCAATTTTAGATTATTGTAATATGATTTATTTCCTTATAGATGGTGATGCACTTTATGCTGAGCTTAATTTCACTATAAATAAATATGGCTCATTTTCTTATAGATTGTGATGTGCTGCATAATGTTATTGCAAATTTTTAACCCAATGCAAATTCTCTGGCATATTGTGCTATTAATTTTACAGGTTGGAGTTGACAATATGTGCATATTAGTTCATGCATTAAAACGACAGTCTATAGAATTGCCTCTAGAGGAACGGGTGGGCAATGCACTTTCTGAAGTTGGCCCTTCCATAACACTTGCCAGCCTTTCTGAGGTTTTGGCATTTGCAGTTGGAAGCTTCATCCCTATGCCTGCATGTAGAGTGTTCTCAATGTTTGCAGGTAGGGATAGTTTTTCATGTGTTTAATTTTGGCGATTTGATTCCTAATTATGTTTAATATTTTCTGATTAGATTCTTTTTTCTTTTAATTTGTCTGTGCAGCACTTGCTGTATTCCTGGATTTTTTACTACAAGTGACTGCTTTTGTTGCGCTTATGACATTCGATTTCATAAGAAAAGAAGAAAATCGAGTTGATTGCTTTCCCTGCATAACGGTGCGCTCGTCAGGAACTGGGCTTGAACATGGTATGCACAACCTAGTGGCACATCATGGTGTTTGTGTATTGACAACTGAACTGATATAGATTAGGTTAATCATATGTACTTCTTGGGTTTGTAAATTTTTCACAGTAGTTTATGTTATGAAGTTTATGAAGGTTTGAAATCCCAACTTATTTTAGAATTTATCTTGTGATGTAAGTGCTTTAGAAAAAATCAGTGTTGCTTAACAGGGAACATATACTATGCACTGTAGGAGAAAGTTGATAGAAATGTGACAGTTTCTTTTTTGTAGGTAACCTGGCTGGGAGGCGCCAAGAACCTGGTTTTTTGGTACGCTATATGAAGGTACTTTTTTGTCCTTGGTATGATATATTTGGCAGTGCTTTATATGTAATCTCTTTGATATGTTTTAAAATCTAGTGCCTACTCTCGAAAGTAAGATTGTGTGAAAATGAGTAAATACACAAAATGTAGCTCACTAGAAGTATAATTTTTGAGTAGGTTCCACTTCCAACTGATATGACAGATGCTATTGACATGATTAATGCAGAGTGTTTTTTAATCAGAAAAAAATATGTTCATATTATATTTGGAATATGTGAAACTGGATTAGTCTAATATCTTCTCTGGAGTTCTTTTTTCTTAGTTATGGTTGATATATCATACCTGTATCTTTCATTTGCTTTTGCCAATATTTGTGGTTGATTGGCAGAGGGCCGATCCTGTCATCAAATTTTTTGAGTAGAGTCCGAGCTTGGGGAGGAAATTATTTTGAGCATGCTTTTGAGTGATTCTTGCAGTAACCTGTCTGATGCTCCTGAGATTTGTTCTGTGAAAAATTGCAGGGATTCGTTGAGAGCTTTTCAACTCCTTTGATGGCTTTTTCAGCTGAAACCTTCTAAAGATAACCAGAATTTTTTCTTGAGAGACATTTGGGTTTGTTTCATGGGTAAAATGTGGTCTGCTTTAAGGGGAGGAAAATGTGCAGCACATACTGCTCAAGTTTCTTGGTCTTTTACATTTTCTTCCCATTGTCAGCATTTCTATCTCACAGACCCTCTTCCATTGGCTATGGAACCTACTGTACAAAAAATAAAGGTGTCAAATTTTTGGGATAGAAAACTCGCTGAACTAGATTTCACATTTTAAGAGGTTCGGAGTATAACTTTGTGATAAATTGTTCCAAATTCCAAGTCAAGTATGATAGCTGCAGCACCCTATTAAGAAGAATTCAATAATTTAAGCAGTGTTAAATGTTAGTAGACAAACAATGTGGACTTGTCAGATCTGAGTGGGATTTGTTATTTATATTTTGATATGTGAATTGAGGGTCGTGGCACCCTATATCATAAACATAATTTTTTTATTTTTTTAACCATAAACAGGCTAAACTGTTTAAGGACTCTTGCTTAGAACTTGGATAGAAACAAGAAATTCAACATTGAGACTTAGACCAAGCTAACCCTTTTTAACATGGGACCAGAGAGTCATCTTGCTTTGGGTGTTTGTATTCTTAGCTGAGGAAGTCTTCTATTTATTTTCACCCATGACCCATGTATCCGAAGTTTCTAGAGCAGAGTTTCCAAGAGAGTTGCACTTGAACCCAAGAGGTGTAAGGAAGCGAAGGTAGCGGAACAACTTCCTACACTAGTCTTGAGAGGAGAATAATGCAAAACTTTACAGATCTTTCAACAGTTACAAAAAGTTAAACATAAATATCATGCATACCACAACATAGCGATTTACATGGGGAAAACCCTTTTGAGAGGAAAACCCCCCACTCCAAAAGCCGCCCGATATATTATTCAAAAATCACAAAGATTTCAATATACTTGCAAAACAAGCTTCTCATAGGAGTATCACCAACAAGAGATCCAGAGGCAACATGACCGCTATCAGACTTTCAGAATACATCACAATGCACAACTTGAGACATATTTTCTCAACAAATCTCCCACTTGTCGAACACCTTGCAAGAGCAACGGGAAGGTGTAGAACACCATCTGAACTTTTCTGTGCTCACAGGTTTAGTTAGAGAATCAACAACATTCATCAAAGTCTCTACCTTAACCTACTTCACCTTGCCATCTTCGACCATATTTCTAACAAAATAATACTGTACATCAATGTGCTTGGTCCTGGCATGAAATGTCAGGTTCTTAGCTAGGCATATCACACTTTGACTGTCACAATAAATTGTCACTGCACCTTGTTTTATTCCAATATTTTAACATAGTCTTTTAAGACAAATGGCTTCTTTACAAGCATGAGTAGTTGCCATATACTCAGCTTCAGTAGTGGACAAAGCAACCACAACCTGCCGCTTACTCATCCAACTAATTGCACTACCAAATAAAGTAAACACATAAGCATTGGTGGATCGTCTACTATCAACATCACCTGCCTAGTCTGAATCCACATAACCATGAATATCAAGGGAAATCTCATCTTTAGTCACATTACTATGATAACACAAAGAATACTCTGAGGTACCGTGCAAATATCTGAAGATACTTTTAATTGCATCCCAACGACTCTTCTAGGATTAGACATATATTTGGAAAGAACTCCCACTACTTGGGCAATGTCTAGTCTAGTACAAACTATAGCATACATCAAACTTTCAACTGCACTCTGGTAAGGTACTCTGCTCATGTCTTCCATCTCTGATGGGGATGTTGGACAATTTGAAATAGATAACTTTGTTCCAACTAAAATAGGAACACACAATGGTCTACAATCCTACATATCAAACCTCAGTAAAATTGAATGGACATACTTACTTTGGCCAAGCCATAACTTTCCGTTCATTCTATCTCTTTTAATTTCCATTCCAAGAATGTGTCTAGCTGCACCAAGGTCTTTCATTTCAAATTTAGTAGCAAGTTGAGATTTCAGTTTTGAAATTATACTTTTCCCTTTACCAATAAATAACATATCATCAACATATAATGTATTAAATTGGAAATGATCACCATTGGTTTTATAATAAACACAATGATCTGGTTTAGAACGCTCAAATCCCAAACTCAACACATATGTATCAAATTTTTGGCACCACATCCTAGGACTTTTTTTAGGCTATACAAAGATTTCTTCAATTTGCAAACCAATTTACTTTTACCTTTTAGCATGTAGTGCTCTAGTTGTGTCATTAATATCTTCCTCCAAGTCAACATGAAGGAAAGCAATTTTCACATCTATTTGCTCAACCTCTAAATCATAAGCAACAACAATAGAAAACAAAAATCTAATGGATGTCATTTTTGCAACAAGAGAAAATATCTCACCATAATCAACACCCTCAACTTGAGAGTAGCCTTTTGCAACCAACCTTGCTTTGTACTTCTCAATACCTCCATCTAAACCAATCTTTTTCGTGAATACCCATTTGCAACCAATGGGTTTTCTCCCTTCAGGGAATGGCACAAGATCCCATGTATCATTCTTTTTCAATGCTGCCATTTCTTCATCCATAGCAATCTTCCAGGATTTTGGATCATTCATACGTAATGCCTCTTTTATTGATCTAGATTCATCCATGTTAGTATTCAAAGCAAAAACACATCTCCAATCATCAGGTGAATACCTTTTAGGTGGTTGTCTATGCCTTGAAGACCTACAAACAAGTTGAGTTCGAGGTTCTTCCTCTTCTGAAGATTCCGAGCTAGATGAGCTCTCCTTAACTTCTTGTCTATCCATGGGCCTTGATTCAAC
Source organism: Sequoiadendron giganteum (assembly GCA_007115665.2). Classification (NCBI taxonomy): domain Eukaryota; kingdom Viridiplantae; phylum Streptophyta; class Pinopsida; order Cupressales; family Cupressaceae; genus Sequoiadendron; species Sequoiadendron giganteum. The sequence continues at coordinate 468,101,761 of CM021108.1, read as the reverse complement.
TTTTTTAGGTGTAGACGAAAATTGAATCACATCTTCCTATTTACTTTGTTCTGGCTGCAATGTAATAGAAGACTTAGTTTCTCTAAAAATAATGCTTCTACTGTATATTACCTTTTGTGCAACAGGATTCCAAAGGTTGTATCCTTTCGCACCATAACTATATCCAATGAAGACACATTTCACAACCTTGTTCTCCAGTTTTGTTTGCTTCTCCTTTGGCACATGTGCATATGCCTCGCAACCAAAAAATCTAAGATGTCTCAATGAAGGCTTGTGACCTGACCATGCCTCTATAGGTGTCTTATCAACAAGAGTTGATGTAGGAGACTTGTTAATCAGGTAACAAGCAATGGCAACAACTTCAGCCCAAAAATTTTGTTCTAGACCAGCACCACTCAACATACTCCTAGCCTTCTCCATCAGTGCCCTGTTCATTATTTTTGCAACTCCATTCTATTGTGGAGAATATAGAGTTGTCTTTTGTCTATCAATACCACAATCTTTACAGAATCCATCAAAATCATTAAATAAATATTCACCGCCATTATCAGTCCTCAAACATTTTATTTTCTTTATAGTTTGCAACTCAACCATTGCTTTATATTCTTTAAATCGATTGAAAACTTCAGATTTGCTCTTTAGAAAATACACCCATGTCCTACTATAATCATCAATAAATGAAACATAATATGTGGATTTACCAATTGACGGAACATCTATAGGACCAAACACATCAAAATGGATAAGATCTAATACACCACAAGATTTATGAGAACTCGAGTAAAATTGAACATGGTTTTGTTTTCCATAAATGCAATGTTCACAAAAATCAAATTCAAGATTATAATTAGACAACCTTTCAACAAGGTTTTTTATTTTTCAAGCTCTTTAGACCCTTTTCTTCAATGTGGCCAAGTCTCTGGTGCCATAATATAGTTTTCTTTGCAGGTAACTTTGATTTAGAAGAAAGAGCACCCTTGGGTACCCAGAAGCCATGACCATATGTTGAAGATGAAACCCTCATGTCTTCCATAGACTTGCTTTTCACAAAAGTACTATTGCACTCAATAGTGCATGCATCGAGCTTATACAATGAGCCATATCTGACACCTCTAGCAATAACTATAACATCTCTAACTATCTTGCATCCTGCATCAAAAAATACTACTTGCACACCTGCATCTATTAGTTTGCTCACATATAACAAATTTCGTGCTAATCCAGGGATATGCAACAGACCATCAATCCTTGTTACTCTACCATCAGGAAACTTGATTCTAACTTTACCACGGTTAACAATATTTAAATAAGAATCATCACCCAAGTACACCTTATCTCCATCAAATTCTTCATATTCAAAAAAACCAATCTCTATTATAGGTCATATGGAAAGATGCACTTGAGTCAATTAACCATGCATCATTACCTGCATGAGTTGCCAAAGTTGCATTGAATGCATCACTATCTTCCTTCTCGGACCCAGAATCAGAATCAAATTTCTTCTTTTCTTCTTTGCAGTCCTTATGAATATGTCCAGGCTTATCATAGTTCCAACAAATAATTTTGGACTTTCCAGAAGATTTGGATATCCCCTTGGACTTGGATTTATCACGCTTCTCATTCTTCTCGCCTTTATCCTTAGGTCTTCCACAAACATTTAGGGCCTCCTTGGCATTGATGGATACCTTACTCCTCATCTCTTTAGAAAGCAAAGAACCCACCACATTTTCAATCTTCAATATAAAAGTACTCCCAATAGCCATAACAAGAGAATCCCACGAATTAGGCAAAGAACAAACCAAGATCTGACATTTCTCCTCATCCATTTTGACACCAATTGATGCCAATTGAGCCACCAACATATTGAATGCTTCCAGGTGGTTTGTAATTCGTCCATCCTCTTCCATTCTCAAGGAATACAATTTCTTCCTCAAGAAAATCTTGTTCACTAAAGATTTGGCTTAATACATCTCACCAAGTTTATTCCACAGTTTTTGTGCAGAGGTCTTTTCATGGACATTGATTAAAATAGAGTCTGCCAAGCATAATCTGATTAGACCCTTGGCTTTACGGTCCATAACATTATATTGAGTAGCCAAAGTAGCATCTGCAAGCCTTGAAACATTCTTATCAACAACATCCCATAGAGCTTGATCTATCAATAGATCCTCCATCTTTAGCTTCCATATTTCAAAATTATTTTCAGAAAATTTATCCACCTCTATTCTCCTTGATGAACTTGCCATCTGAAAATTCCTGCAACAAGATCACAAAGTGTCTTTTTCACAAGCTCCCACTCAAATTTGGATTAGTTCAAAAAACCTAACAACCCTCAACTAAAACCAAAGGTGATCAGGCTCTGATACCACTTGTAAGGAAGCTAAGGTAGTGGAACAACTTCCTACACTAACCTTGAGAGGAGAAATAATGCAAAACTTTACAAAGCTTCAACATTTACAAAAACTTAAACAAAAATAAATATAAATATCATGCATACCACAATATAGTGATTTACGTGGGAAAACCCTTTCGGGAGAAACATCGCACACCCCAAAAGCTGCCCAATATATTATTCAAAAATCACAAAGATTACAATATACTTGCAGAGAAAGCTTCTCATAGGAGTATCATCAACTAGGGATCTAGAGGTAAGTCGGTCGCTATCAGACTCTCTTAATACATCACAATACCCAATAGTAATACAACACCCTCATATAATAGGGTTTCCTTCTAGGGCAATACAAGCTAATAAAATGTCGACCGTCAGATTTGAGACCTAATGATGAATGATCTAGATTTACAATAATAAAATATAATTAAAATTTAGCTTTTTGGGGGCGCTGCTCCCTCCAAGGCACGCGACCCTCGGACCCCTCGTGGGGTGGGGGGCTCCCCACAACCCCCACCCTCGTCGTTGACGTATCAACAATACCTTATGTAATTGCAAGGTTGAGAGACATTTTCCCAACAAGAGGGAGATGCGCCTCAACACATGTAGGAGACGTGTAGAGCCATCGGGCCCTGAATGGGGAAAGTGAGGATCCTCCTTAGCCCCAAGAGGAGAGGACACTTTGTCTTGGAGAGGGAGCCCGTTGGAGAAATTGGAGAGTTTGAATGGGAGATAGAAGGATCCTACTTTGCCACAAGTGGAGGGGAAGTTCTTATCTTGGAGAGAGAAGGTTGTTCGAGAAATTGGAGAGTCTAAAGTGGCACCATCAAAAGGCTTTACAGAAGGAATATCTGCAGGAATATTAGAGTCAATCACCTGGTGTTGTGGTTCAGTCTCATTTGGCCAAATAGCTGTTTTAGAGGAGACATGGTGATGTGGCTTGGGAGAAGACTTCAGACAATTCTGAGCCAAATGGCTTTTAAAAGAAACAGACTTGCATCTAAAAGCAATTCGTTCAAAGTCTAGTTGTTACATCCGCATCCTGTAAATTTCTTAAGGCAAGTGGTTGGATAAATCCATTCAAACAAGAATTCTTGCAAAGGTAAAATCATTCATCATCTCAGACAAATCTGGTATGGAAATAAGTTTTCCCATCGAATTTCCATTGAAAGAAAGACATTCAGTAGTGCAAAACTAAAGAGGAAGGTTTGGGAGTCTAACCTAAATTGGAGAAATGAAGAAGGATTTGGTTAGAGGATTAAAATCTTGATACCATTGTTTCAAACCCAAGAATGCCTTATCTGAGAACTGTGGGCCTCCTTGAAGGAGAGTCCGTGTTTGATGGCAATCTGCAACTTACTAAGAATCAGCCTGTAGCACAAGGGCAAAGAAACATGCCCTTCCAAAAGAGTTTTCTAATGAAGCATTAACAATTAGTGAAGATTTGCCAAACTTAACCAGAAATTCTGAAACTTGCTTCAATCACTTGTTAGATTCAACCACATCCTCGCAAAACACCACTATCTTGAAAGATTTGGGATTATTCCTTCCATTGTCCCTGGAATCTTCTAGATTAATGGGAGAAACTGACAGGTCAGTAGATACATAAATGAAATGAATTATTTTAATGACGGTCATGAGACCAAGCAGTCTAAGGGACTAAGACCAGCAGCCCTAAGTCATTTTCAAACTCTTTTCAAGATTGGATCTTCTGCTATGGATTTTATCAAAAAACTTGCAGTTTTGCTAAGCCTTGCTTCCTCAAATAAGGTAGTTAGGTTGTCTACATTCATGTATGTTTTCATACTTGAGACAAATATCCTTGTAGGCTATGAACTCCTGGATGAAGTACCCTTCTGTCTCCACCACCCCTTTGCTGCATAATATGTCTGAAGAAAGAGGAGATTCAGCTGCAATGGGAGTGCCTAACCCCCCCACAATCACGAAGGAAGCAAAACTACTGGAGCAATTGCAGCCAGGTGTATGTTCAAGTGTCATATTCTATGGGCACAATGCATTATCTTCCTAACTGTTAAACACCCAAACCCCAAATCCCTGGCTTGGCACACTGCAGCCGCAAATGGTTTATAGGCTGGTGACTACGTGCATTTCAGCTCAGCACCGTGGAATGATGCACATGAAGAAATAGAAGAGTGGAGACAATTTGAGAGCAACACTGAGAGTTATGGCAGCCTATATTAGTGGGAATTGTCTTGTTAGAAACTACAGATTGAGCCAGTTTTCTTTGAGTGGTTATGGTACACGCATATTATACATATCTGAGAATTTATAATTACATGCTAGGGATAGTTAATAGATTTCATTGTGAATATGGTTGTCATTTACATGTTGTATTATTTAATAAGAATATCAACTCTTAATTATAAACTGGCTATACATTTGCTTGACTGGAAAACTATAATCCTTTGCTAAAGCGTTCCTTTTTGTGTAATTGGTAGAAACTTTTTGCTATGATTGTTTAGTGACCCCTGTTTTGATATTCTTTACAGGATATCCATGGACCTATTTTGAGCAAGCCTGCAGTGAAAGTCACAGTCCTTGTGGTATTCAGTGGAATGGTCTTTGCAAGCATTGTAAGTAATTTTGTGTTTTGATTGAATGTTGTTACATATTTCTAAATTTGTAGGGAACTTTTTGATTTTAAATAGTTCTTATAACCTTTTTATGGTAATGTTCAGCTTGGAAATTATAAGATTCAGTACCATTAGATTGAGCTGCCCATGTTAAAACGGTTGTTGTGTATTTGTAAAGTGCAGCATTCATAAAGAAAGTAACTCAGTTACAAATCCCTATATTGAATTATAGCTATGCACAATTCATCAGACATCTGCATGTAATAACACATTTAGCACTAAGGCTTTCTTCATTTATAGAACTGGCCCAGGACTGGTGATATTCCCAGTTATTGTTTAGAAGAAAGGAACACTTCACATTGTATGTTTGTGGCAATGTTTTCAACAGCTTCTATTCATAACTGTAAAATTTTGATTGCAAATTTTATATTTTTTTCTTCCTAAGGCAAATTCTGACTCGACATAAGGGATCTATGGTTTTTAATAAGGGATCTATGGTTCTTCATAACGTGCAATTCCATTGATTTGTGATTATGTTTATATATGGCTTTGACTATAGTTGGCAAATTCTGACTCGACAAAAACTCAGCTGACCCAAATTTTTTGACTTCAGAAAAGCTTGACAACTTAAAAAATTGCTTAAATTTCTTTAGAAACATTTTTTTTTTTTAACAAAATTTAGTGATAAGATGTATCCAATGAGTCCATAAATGAATACAAAAGTGTTTTCTGTTAAATTAAGATTAATTTTAATACAAATTGAGTACAAAATTGCATCAACATGTGGAGTCCTGACACAATAGAACAGATCGCTGAGAATTATTATGAACTTATGATGATTTCCTTTGAAAATCATCGTCATAATTCATAAATTACATATTACAAAATACAACATTTTACATCTTCCTCTTCCCTAATCTAGTGAAAACTTGGGGAGAGGTTGAGGTTCTAATCCTTGGAGTTTGTTGTGGCTCCTCGTTCAACATAGAAGGTTGTGCTTGTGGCTCTAGCTCGATCTCCATCCTGCTGATAGATGGCAATGAATCCTCCTTAGCCTCATCAATGTCATCCATTCCTATAGCTCCTACTACACCCACATCGTCCATTGCTCGCATCTCAAAATAAATGATCTTATCTTCAGTAAACAATGGTGGTTGTCCATCCCGCTCAGTCCAATCGCTATAAGGATCAATGGCATCCAAATCAATGAGCTCCTTTGATTTGACCTCTACCCTTGTGTGAAGCCAAAGGTTGTATTGCACATAAACAAGTTCATTGAGGTGTTTTAAAGTTAATTTGTTTCTCTACTTTGTGTGGATGGCCTCAAACAAAGTTCAATTGCACTCACAATTGGATGCACTACAAGGTTGGCACAAAATGCAGAGGGCTAGTCTTTTGAAGATTTGGGGTATTTGCACTCCAATCAAACCATCAAGAATCTACAAAATAAAATATTGAAGAGTTAGAAAGCAAACCATAATCTATCAAATTATCATTCATCCTCTAAATAGTATTGGCATAATACTTATATTAGGATTTCATCCTTTTCATTGCCAAGCAACATAACTCAAAGTTGCATGGACACGGATACAGATACAAATACGGATGCAGTATCGGCCATTTTTCAAGACCCCCAATATGGATATGGCTGGATACGACATTCATAACAAACACACACATATTTAACACAATTTTCTAAGTTATTAGAGGAGATTTTCATTACTTTAAAAGCAAAAAAGTAAATATAAATTAAAATAATATTAGAATTTAAATATTAATAATTTAGTAAAGAATAAAAAACAATTAAATATACATATGAATAAATTTTATTCATATTTAAAGAGTAAATTTTAATTTTTTTAAAATATCCAACATTTAAACAATATAATATAAATATTAAATTATTAACAATTAATTTTCTTAAATCTATAAAAATTAAGACACCAAAAAAAAAAATTGCACAATTGAAGTTTTTAAAGATTAAGTTTAGGAGGATTCATGTCAATTTTTTTGAAAATCAAATCACAGTATTTGGCATGGCTGGAAAATCAGATTTTTTTGGGCACGTGTGGATACAATATCCAACATATATCTGCGCCGTATCGTATCCTTATCTGATACAGATACGGAGATACACACGCTTGGGGGGGTGGGGGGTGGCGATGTATCCAGCTACTTTGACATAACTTATTCAAACAATACAAATACCATACTGTATTTTGGATGTTATCATAATATCCTATTCTAGCTTATTTTGGCTATAATAATCAAGCAATATAATTATGATAATAAAATATCAAATCCCTTCCAGCTTATAATTAGTCTAGCTAACTGTATAAACAATCTAGCTGATTTGAATTTGCACAAATATTTTCCAATAGCAATAGTATGCACACCAATAATAGCTCAAACACTTTCAGACAATAATAATACTTAGTTTTAGAATTAATAAGAGATATAGAAATAGCTATCTTAAGCATGCCTGGTATAAATTAGCTCCCAATGAATATCTTGAGACTCCTTGCTCAATGCAAATGGCTCAACTTGCTGCCTCCTCTAATCTCAGCTCTTCTTGTTGCTGTTACTCAGATGATATCTTTACTGCTCAACTCAAACTATCCTCACACAAAAACAAGTATTCTATGCTCTCAAAGCTCACAAATATGCTGTACTCAAACTCACCAATAATCTGCTCTCAAACTTACAAAATGAATACATAATGATCAATACGAATGCACTCAAGAATAAACAACCAAAAACTAAGTTACTGCCCTCTATTTATATAGAAATGTAAAGTAGTTTTCAGCTAAAGGAAAGCTAAGTTTTATGCCACCTCTTCTCTCTTTGCCAACCCTGGGCTTTGCTGGTCAAAACAGTTACAAAATTATCTCTTGAAATCACTCAAATGCCACGACCCAGTTGATTATTTCAATCTGTGATTTGCTGTTCATTATCTCAGCAAAAAGATCCAATAACATAGCACGTATGGAGTCCAAATCACAATCAGTTTGTACTTCTGCCCAAGTCGTGGCTTAAACAAGCATATTTCATGATATTTTACCAAGTCAAAGCTCTCTTTTGGGCTGCGTGTGGGCTTTATAAACTGCTGTTTGCATACTACTTCATCGTGGCCTTTTACATTCCTTTTAAACTTGCAATCTGGGCGCCTATGTTGGTGGCTCATGTTTTCATAAAGGCTACTTTTAACTGCTTCCAAACAACAATGAAATATCCACATCACCTTGCCTTTTGGTGTGGCATTTTGATTCTTTCAAAAGTGTGGTTACTTAGCCATATCGTGGCTGCCTTTGCATACTTTATAACAGCAATAACATGCTTATAATATTTTATATCATATTTACTTCCATTGCATTATAATATGCATATAACATTTCTTATATATATTCGAGGATATATATATTTTATTGTATACGCCTTAATTAATTATCGTCAGTACGTACAGATATATATTCCCCTATATACATATTATATACAATCACCATGTTTACATTCATATATATATATATATATATATTCAAATACATATCCATGCAATGTATGACATTTACAAGATTTTTGCCCTTTTAGTTCGATTTGACTAAATGATCAAAGTTGTTCAAAGACGACCAAAACATAGTTTTACCTATCGACCAAAAAGCTTTGAACTTAGGTTTAGAACTTATCAACACAAAATTCAAACTGACTCAGTTAGGTTCCCCTATCTTGTATAGTGCGTGTGTGCATCTACTCAGATAGACATACAAATGGTTTCCATACCAACTTCCTCTCTTGGGTGATACTTTCCCTCTCCCTTTGGAGGGTTCGAACCTTTCCTACATCCAACTTAGTGCAACAAGTACGTAGTCAGTTGATACATTTAAATCATATTCATCTTATAGCATAATCATCATTAAAGCATTTACAAAATAATTCATCATAATGCATATTCATACATTTCATCCATCCATTGAACATATAATGTCATAATCTTGTATTAAAAACACCTTTACTCATAAAGGTAAAAGTAATTTGGTAACTTAGAAATGGGGTGTAATAGAGCCAAAAAAATATTTTGAGTAGGGTTTCAAGGTGCTGCTGGAAAAATCAGCATTAGTGAGCAATGAGGAGTGAGGTAGCAACACCTTGAACATTATTTGAGCATGGATCATGTTTGCCATTATTTTGGTTGACTTGAGAAGTTTTTCATAGTGCTTTTGATTCACAAAGAGGAACAAAATATGGTCATCTTTTGTATTTGGTAGTGTACAAGAAATATTTAATGGAAGATGAATGGTGAATGAGGTGGTTAACATGTTTTAAATGCTAATTTCTTGTATGGTAACTAAAATCTAACATTAATTGTTTTGATGTATATTGTATTGTGATTAAACTATAAGTAATTTAGTTCAAATCTTCATTATTTCTACGAGTTTTGAGATTGTCGATATGAAAGGGGTCTGTAAATGTCTGTGAGCCCAACTTTTGATATTATTAACTTCAAACCTTTTTACATTATTAAATATCACATTGCTCTAAAAGCTTTCATTTCTTCTCATTACTGGAGTGTGAAAACTTCAGTTACTAATAGAAAAATTTTGGGTGGGTTTTGAAGGCTTTAAGTACTAGACTTCAACCGGGCTTGGAGCAACAAGTGGTCCTTCCACGAGACTCTTATCTTCAGGTAGTGTGTTACATATCATGGTTCACTGTCTTATATATGATGTTTGACTTTGGATTATTGGTATGTATAGCTGCCTTCATTATCTTCTTGTTAAGGTTCCATGATTGACAGTTTGGTAGTGAATTATTTAATTGCTTGATGTAGCTTTGTAGTGCAACAACACATTGTTTCTGACATAAATCATGTTTTTGTAGGGTTATTTTAGTAACATATCTGAGTACCTTCGAGTTGGACCTCCAGTTTACTTTGTTGTAAAGAACTACAATTACAGGTGCCCTATCAGCCACTAATATCTTGCTTCTAAAATAGTAGTATGTTGATCAATTTATGTTTTGCATGCTTTGCCACTATTTATTATTCATGTTTATGTTTGCTTATCACCTCATAGATTCTGTATTAGAAGTGCATTATTGAACCTTGCTTTTTGTTTCAAGTAGCGAGATCAAGTAGGAACTACTACAAGAGCAAAACATAATGGCATTATGGTTTAATGCTCTAGTTGGTCAAGCAAGACAAAAAATCTGTAGTGATCTTTGACCTCAAATTAAAAAAAATATCAGTGTAGTATATTGCATTAAATAGTCAGAATTTTTTCTTTGGTAGCCTAGGAAAGGCCTTAATGATTATTACATAAGGAAAAGACAATTTAATGTGCTTGATCTGAATTAATCTGGTAATTGACAAGACAATATACTAGGTGAGGAACTTAATGTAGTATATTGCATTAAATAGTCAGAATTTTTTCTTTGGTAGCCTAGGAAAGGCCTTAATGATTATTGCAAAAGGAAAAAACAATTTAATGTGCTTGATCTGAATTAATCTGGTAATTGACAAGACAATATACTAGGTGAGGAACTTAATGTATTATACATAGCAATTGAACAAAACTCCAAGAAAACAAGGTTGACAATCATTGAATAGCCAAATGGTGAATTTCATTTCAATTGAGAGCGCTAATAGAAAATGGACAAAATCTATAGGAGAGGTGTATGTCTTCTACTTTTATTACATGCTTCAAATGTAACCATTATATAACATTTTATATAAGAAATTGGAAACTTACTAAAAGTAGTAAATGAAGGTTATGGTCACTCCATTTGTTAGTGACTTGTGTACTCTTTGGAAGTTTAAATGAATAACCAGGGAAGGTCAAATTTATTAGAAAATTGAAAAAGCTTATTGGAGTTATATAAATTTTAAAAGAATTGTCATAAACAATAATTCTTTGTAGGATGAAATGTCTATGAGCTAATAACAAAACTATAATTGGATGATAAAGATATTTAATATTCAACATAATAGAGCATAATTACAAAGAGAAATGCACAAATATATAGGCCTCTTGGATGCAGGATTCATGTAAGTGAGATGTCCAAGAGGTAAAATTTTAATTCCCAATCAGTTATGTTGTTAATTGGAGATGAGAAGTAAGCCAATTAGTTGATTTACAAATGTATCAGAGTGAGGATTGGAATTTATTTGCTTTAATTTGTGTTCAATTTTTAGCTTTAAGCCACACTATGTTGATAGTTTCCAATGTCCTCAAACTTTTTTGTACTTGAAATCTCTGCTTGTGTTTACTATTGCTTTTTAAAGAATATTAATAGTTTCCTTATTTTTAATTTTGTTTGTTTGACATGGGATTGTAATTGGTAACCTCAATAATGTAGGTATAAAATTTTACTACCCCATGGGTTTTTTAGATGTCACATGTGCTTCTTTGGATTATATTGACTTGTAATGTCATTTGATAAATATTAATTTTGGTTGTTTTAGGACATTAACATAGTTTCTTTATTTGTAATATTGTGCTGTTTTTGTTTGAGACGAGAGGATGATGGGCAGCCCTAACAATTCAAGTATATTCTGGTGTCTCTAACTTGACCACATGTCATATTTAGAATTTACTCCTGTTAATGATTGCATTATGGTAAGTGATGTTTTGTAAATTGCTAGATTGGTGACTCTTATATTTCTCTCAGTTTGACAAAAAAGATCGTTGTTGAGTGTAATCTTTCAGTCTATTGGTTAGTTGAGCTTTTGTAGAATGGAAAGTAAGTTTTTGTGTTCTTTTTCCGTTGGGTATGAGAGAATGACTTGCAGCCTTAATAATGCAAGAATAAGTCTGTGGTTCTAACTTCTTTGCGTTTAATATTTAGAATTTACTTATGTTAAAGATTGTGCTATGGTAATTGATGTTTCATAGATTGCCAGTTTGGTGACCTTTATATTTCTTAGTTTGACAAAAAAGAGTAGTTGTTGAGAGTAATCTTTGAGTCTATTGGTTACTTGAACTTTTCTAGAGTGAAATGGAAATTTTTGTTTCCCAAGTTTGTAATGACAGGTATCATTTTCAATCCATAATAAATGGCATATGTTGATCCAACATTCATGGTTTTTGTTTCCAGTTTCTTTGTTTTTAGTTTTCTTTCTAATTTTTATGGAAGTGGTTGAAATATTTGTTTGGAACTTTGCTTTAGAGTTTGTAAACTGAGTTGAGGAATGATATAAACATCTGATTTTATTGTTTTTGGTGCATTCCAGCTTGGAATCAAATGATACAAATTTGCTATGCTCTATCAGTCAATGTGAATCAAATTCCCTATTAAATGAGGTAAGCTGCTTTGCTGCCAATAAGTTACAGTGACATTTTGAAAGAGGATGTGTTTTGTACTTTCTTTAAATAGGTGAAGCATGTCCATTGTTTCATACTTTTAGTTTTGTCTTGAAATTTGGAATGGGTCAATGCAATTTGGCAAAGATGCTCCATCTGATTTTCCTTTGTTTATTGTGCTCTTCTTTAGTTGATGTAAAAGAAATTTATCTTTATAAAGTGGAATACAGACCTATCCAGACTGGATATAGATCCTTGCCCACGTTTAGCCAGGGTCCTGCCATTTCTTGTTGGATTTGGCTTGGGTATGTTCAGATGAATTTGGGTTGGAACCTTAGGCCCATGCAAGGACCTTGGGCAAACCCAAAGACAACCCATCTGACAAAAAATGTATTTTTTGTAATGAAAAAGGGAAAATGTTGGACAAAAGGACCCTAACTAACCCTAGAAAGTGACTTCTAAGTCACCAATAACAAGCAAAACACACAAATCAATATCAAGAATACATCTGTAATAACCACTGTTGATTTTTTTTTTTTTTTTTAAAAACTTGTTAGCTCAAAACAAAACGAAATGCCAAACAACTTCCTTTCCACTTTCTGATCTCCAAGTTCCCAGTGTGGGTGAGGTGAGAGCATAAGGTGTACGGGATTACAATTATACTTGAAATAAGCCGTTGGAAGTAATATCCACTTACCCAGTGGGGGTTAGGTTAGCACTTCCACTTTTCAGTGGGAAAACTTATACAATAAAGGAAATGTAAAGCCAAACACATTCCAGTGGTGGGTGAATACAAATAAAATGATCAACTCTTCCACTTTTCAGTGGTGAGTAACAAGAGCCACTTATGTAGTGGGGTGAGTAACATAAGCCACTTATGCAGTGGGGTGAGTAACAACAAAATATCAAGTTCACTGGTGGTACTACCACTTAGTGTTACAATGTAAGCTCATTCAATACTCCCAAATTCAAGATATGCATCTTATGTTACAAATATTGCTATGAAAGAAAACTGATATAACATCCCTACATGTAACACAACTTCAAAGAAATAACCACCCATCATTGAAATAGCAAATATACCTCAAGGAAATGACAAATAGATGACTGGTACAGGTTTGAAACTTCACTACAACAGCTTGGACAGCCAGATAATGACTGAAATTTTCAATAATCCACTCCCAAATGCACCCAATGGCCAATGTAGACTTAAAACAATGTTTCCAGCTCACTCGAGGCAACTTACCACCACTCAAGAATGGATTATAAGGGTTTGATAATGATTGAACAGCAGCTACAAGTCTGATATAACTCTATGAACACTCAAAGATCTTCATATATTTTCATCTCTAAAATACTAGGAAACTCAAACTCCATTAAAACCCAATGTGTTTCTTGAATGAAAACACCCAATCAGCTAGGAAACTGGTTAAATGTGCATGAATTGCCTAAGCGCCAAAAGGGGACATTACAACATTTATACTTCTCGTTCATCACTCACCCAAAACTCTATTCTACTCATTGGCTAAGGCTGCAAGTTTTCTTTGTGTTCAAATGTCATGTTGTTGCTTCTAGATCTTGTAATGCTTCTATTGCACAAATTTCCTATTCAACATGAGGGGCAGGAGACTACCACACAAGACTTGCATGGTGGAGCTAGTGGGAATTGGCACTACTTGTGATTCTAGGGGACTAATTAATGACATTGAATTCATCTGCATTGAATCTGGGAATTTTTTTTTGGTAAACTGTGACAACTTGAACAAATTTTAATATAAAATATTTACCACGTTTTGATCATGGAGATCTTGGGAGGATGAAAGGTGGAGCATGTGGTGAGTAAGTATTATTATCTCTGTTATTGGGTCCTTCAATATTGGCCCTCGTACCCTACCTGGTCCAGTCCTGGTTCGGGTTCATTACAGGTTTGGCCCCGAGTTTGGCTAAGGCCCCCCAGGTCCTTTGTGGGAAGGACCCACAAAGGACTCAAGGGGCCTAGGCGGGACCTTGGCCAGACTCGGGTTGTAGTCGGGCGTACCCACGAAGAACCCACATTGGAGGCACTTGAAAAAGTGCAAAAAACAATAAAAAAACCTAAAAATTGACTTATCTTGCCTTGGCCGACCTAATCAAGCTCATTTTGCCAACTCAAAAGGGCAAAACACCATTTTTGCCTCCAAGCTGAAATAGTTGATTTTTGAAGGTTGTCTTTTTTTTTTCAAAGGCGAGAGCTATGAAGGAGTGGCTCTTTCCTTTTTAAAAAAAAAATAGCTGAAATAGAAACAAGGGAGAAATAGCTGAACTAAGAAGATCTAACCATCAAAGGTGAGTGGCTCTTTCCTTTTTTAAAAAAAAAATCAATAATTTTTTTGAAGATTTTTCTTTTATCAAAAAAATTCAAGTTTTTTTTTTTTAGTAAGTGTTGAATTTTTTAAAGAACTTTTTATGCAGAATAAGGGGTTATAATGTCCATTTTTTCTAAAAAGAATTAGTTGTGTTAATTTGTAATTTTTTATTTATTTTAGGTTCATAACTTCATACAGAATGGCTAGTAGTTCTGGTTCAGTTGGCATAGATGCAAAGAGTCAATTGAGATATAATCCATCCTCACTTCTTTGGCGACATACGACAATGATTCAATAAATTCCTGATGGTGGGGGTTTTGTTTGGCATTGTAGCCAATATGGAACTACATATAAGAGCTCATACTTTCGAGTGAAAGCTCATTTATGTGCTATTGCTTTATAAGGAATATAAGTTTGCTTTGGGCCAAATAAAAAAGGTTTGCCAAAACACCAAATATTGACTTATATTAAAGAACAAGAGGAGGCTAACATGGCAAGCAAAAAATTAAAGTCTATGGTACATCCTCTTACTAAGAGAAGTTTGCAAACACCTCCTAGTGGCTTATCACAGGCAGTTGGCCCACATCCTTTCATGGAAATGGCACCATCTTTTGAAGGAGATAATACTTCAGCTACACGAAAAAGAGGCCCATTGGAGAAAGCCTTCAAAATTGAAGCAAGGGATGTTGCAAATTAGAGCATTGCTCATTGCATTTATGGCAATGGGCTTCCTTTTGGGTGACAACGATTTCTAATACAACATTTGATTATGTTAGTCGTGGGTATGAAAAGGTGCAAACCACTTTATTTGCGAAGTAGAAATCTTCAGTAGAGGTAGCATTGAGAGTAATCAAGGAAACATGGGTTGAAACAGGTGCGTCCATCATTTTTGATGGATGGAAAGATTGCAAAAATAGACCATTGATCAATGTTATAGCAGTGTCCCCTAAAGGGGCGATGTTTTTGAAGGTAGTTGATTATGAAGGGCAAATAAAAGATGCAAGTTTTATTGCCAATATCCTCATAGAAGCCATTGAAATGGTGGGGTCTGAAAGTGTTGTCCAAGTCATAATGGACAATGCTAAAAATTGTAGGGTAGTTAGGTCTATAGTGGAGGCTAGATATAGTCACATTTTCTGGACACCATGTGTAGTCCAGTCACTCAATTTGATAGTGCAAAAGATTGGCACACAAATTGAGTGGGTCAAACAAATCTACGCGGAGGGTGAGGAGATCCAAATGTTTGTGACTACACATCATATGTCACAAGCCATCTTCAGGACCTTCTCCAAGTTGGAGTTGTTGAAGGTAATTTAAGTTTTATTTTTTAATATAATTTGAATTTTTCATTGTTGATTTGTGACATGTATTTTTATACCTGGTTAGGTCGTCAAAACTCAATTTGCATCTCACACAATCGTCTTAAGATAACTTGTGAAGGTGCGAGAGGCCTTGAGTTCTATGGTCATCAACAACTTGTGGAGTGTATGGAGGCAATTAAGCACGGAAAGAGCCCCAAAAGTAAAAGCAATGATATTAGATGATGAGTGGTGGGCTCGTGTGGAATATGTTTTAAATTTCAGCAAGCCCATTATGAACATGATTAGGTATGCTGATACTGATTGCCCATGTTTGGGTGAAATCTATGATGGCATGGATTCCATGGTGGAGAAAATAAGAACAGTAATAGATGCCAAGGAACATGACCCAACAAAAACAATTTTCAAAATTGTGCAAAAGATTATTGTTGACCGTTGGAACAAGATGACCACCCGTTTACATCTCTTAGCATTTTCTTGGTCACCAAAGTATTATAGCAAAGAGGTACTTTCATTGCCAAGGAGGGTGGCACCATATAGGGATGGGGAGGTTGCTAGTGGCTATAAGGCTGTATTTAGAAAGATTTTTTTTTAGATGAAGATATCCAAAGTATTGTCTTGAGCTAGTTTGGCCAATTCATATCTTCAAAACATCATAATGTTTCCGCTCTTCTAGACAAATATAGGAAAAATGCTGGTGAGTGGTGGTATCTACATGGTCAAGGCTGCAACCACTTGCTGCCTCTTGCAATTAAAATACTCTCTCAAGTATGTATCTTTTTATTTATTTATTTTTTCATTTTTCATTCGTTGCTATTATGCTATATATTCCTTCATCCACTCGGTCAAGCACAATCATTTGGGTGCAAAAAAAGTAGAGGATTTGGTCTATGTACACTCCAAACTACGTCTCTTGTCACATAAGAAACCTTAATACAATGAGGGTGTGACAAAGAATTGGGATCTATTCCTTGAGTGTGCTGATTTAGATGCTATAGTTGCACAACTTGCCCTCGCTTCTATAGATGACGATGAGGCAACTGTTGCATTTGACGCACCTAGTGGGAGTGGCAATCCAATTGATAGTGGTTCAAATGAAATTGAACCAATTGTGGACCACGACCTTGATGCTTTTGATGAAGATGAATTTGAAGAATACTGAATTAAATATTGTCTTGATTGTAATTTGAATTTTCAATGTGTAATGACATTTTAAGACTTGAGTATTTACTATTTACATTTTTGCAAATTATGAATATGATTATGAGGTATTTAAATATTCTATTTATTGGCAATTATGTTTAATAGTTTATCATTTATGTCTAATGAATATCATTGTTTGTATGATCAAATTTATAATTTTGAACATGTTTGTGTTTATATAGTCCCATACCTGTACCGAAGGAAAAAAAATGTCGTATTGTCATACTCATACCCGTATTTGAACCCATACCTGAACTAGTAACTTAGATGATTATTTAACACTTTCTAATCACCAAGATCTCGTGAAGGTGATGCGTGAGCATATAGTGGATGAAATGATGATTTCTATTTACTTCATTTTATCAAATATTAATATCTAAAAGACATAGCAATAGATTTCAGGAACAATAGAAATCTTCACAATACTTTGTAGTTGAATATTAATATTCATAGTTGGCAGACTCGCCGAGTTTTGAAAAACCAGTGATTTTTTTTTGTTGGTGAGTTTTTGCCATGTTTACTTGTCGAGTAGACTCGCCGAGTTTCTAGCGAAAACTCACTTAGTTTTTGGCAAGTTTTTGCTAGAAACTTGGCAAGCCCATGGCAAAAACTCACTAGATACACAAAAAAAATACACAAAAAAAGTAAAAAAACTCATGATTTTTCCCTATAAATGCATGAATGCACCTCACACTTCCTCATGTAGCACTTGGAGAGCAAATATTAAAATATGCTAGAATATCTCAAATAGACAACATGCAAATAGGAATCAAATTTCCTTTTACAATATATTGTTGCTCCGAAAACACAAAATATTGATTGATAAAACACAAAGAAGCTGTCAATACATATACAACCTTTGTATGAGATTGCCCTTAGGAAATGAAAGGGGTTTCATCCTATGATCTCTTGGAAACCAAGGTGTTTTTTTTTCTTGAATCTCCAAATTCAAAGGTTTTCTTGCTTAAATTTATATCTAAAGGCTCAAACTATAGCAAAAGTATGAAAATTGGCAGTTCTCTCCAAGGCTAGGTAATCACCTTATTTTATTGTAGTGGGAGGGTACAAATTCCAACACCCCATTTCTTCTTTAAAAATAACAATTAAAATATCAATGAGATTTGCACTAAAAAATAGTCACACTTTGTCTTGTAACTCATTAATTTCTTGTCATAGTGAAACATAAAAATGTGTTACACCCTAAATTGAATACACCAAATTTAGGGTGTATTTTGTTGTTTCTATATGTTTCATTGGGATACAGATCAACAAGGTGTATAGATTGACTATCAACCTCAATGGTGAGCCAATCAGACCTGGATCTCTATCCTTTAGGGGGATGGGAATGATTTGGAACTGATTATGATTGATTACCCTAATTAAACTATATGTCCTAATGCAATAAATGCAATTATCCAACAACCGATTAACAAAAATAGTCAAGTTCCAACAGATTTGAAAGGTGTAGAGGATTGTGTACCTGCCCAAAAAAATTGGTTCTGCTATGCATACAAGGACTTAGTCACCCTTGGCGAATGTGTCTTTGTAGAGGTGTCTTGCTCTACTTTTGGGGTCCTTTGATATCGGATTTGAGCTTATGTTTTATGCCTATCCCACTGTCGGAATGTCGTAAATAAATCCTGTAGGTGAGTTTCTGTGTCTTGACAAGAATGATGACAATAAATGCAACAATGCAAAATGGATCTTCAAACTCTCATCAATCCACTTCAAACTTGCAACCTACACATTCACAAAGAGGGAAAATGGTGTGGCATATAGGGGCTTGCGTCAGCCAAACCCCATGTTAGTGTTCCCACTTCCATAATGGCAATCTTAATGATAAAAACCTTGAATGAAAAGGAAGGAAATGATGAATGAACACAATGCTGCAACTCACCACCCTTCAATGGCTTCCTTGAAGGATTGAAGACAGACACATCTCTTCAAGGATCTTGGATCTTTCTTGTTTGATTTGCTTGAAAGCTTGGAGACTTACAACAATGTTAGCCTTCACATAGCATGAACATGAACACACATAAACTTTGACATGATGTTGGATATTGAATTGTTGTAATAATGTGTTGTTATGCTGCTCTTGAATGCTCTTGACAATAATATTTGCTCTTGAATTGCTAGATCATGTTGTTTAAATTTGAAATGGTAAAATAACTAGGTATTTATAAGTGTTTATCCAATTTCCCAAAAGTTAGATTCCAAAAGCCGACACTTCATATTTGAATTGTGGACATTAAAATACCGCCAATAACATAGTTGAATTTAGGTCCTAGCTAAGGAGGGGGGGCCCATTCGCCGGCGAATGGGGCGTGCCCAAACTTCTAGGACACACTTGATCCAAGGCAATTTAATGATTGAATGCATTTGTTTAATATTGGTTCCCCTTTCGGGACGGTAAAAATAAGGCTTTGGAGTGCATAATCTGGCAAATTAGAAGCTTAATTAAGTCCTATAAATTAGGGGGTTAAAAACATAATGTAAAAGTGTAAGTGTATACTCTTTTTTACAATACACATAGAATCTATTATGATGAAGTTGCCAAGTGCCTTAGGTGTGACAACACCCTTTTATGGAAACCCACTCCCTAACATACTAAAACTTAATTTATTATGATTATTTTGTTTTTACTTCTAGTTTCCCAATGCATAAGCTAAATTAATGCAGAACTGACATTACAAATTCACCTTTAATGAAATTGCTTGCCCCGCAATCAATGTAGTGTTGTATGCACTAATATCTTTGTTTCTTTCCTAGCAACAATGGCCTTCTCAGTTTCTTCTTTATGTATCTATAGATGATGGCGGGATTGACTATGATGGAATTATAGCCC
Organism: Sequoiadendron giganteum; assembly: GCA_007115665.2. NCBI lineage: Eukaryota > Viridiplantae > Streptophyta > Pinopsida > Cupressales > Cupressaceae > Sequoiadendron > Sequoiadendron giganteum. The sequence goes on along the minus strand of CM021108.1, from coordinate 468,081,771 downwards.
AACTCTATGAAGTGATGAGATTCCTTATTTGGTGGCCATCCTAGAAACATTTCATTGAACACCACACTATGCTTGTCTATGGTAGTTTGCATACTTGTATGATAAAAGTGAGATTTACTCGAAGATAGTGCTGTCTTTCCTTTCGATACAATGTGTAATGTCCCATTTTTGATGGGAGGGAGGAAGTGATTATTTAATCTCCAAAAGATAAAAAATATTAAAGGGAGAATTAAATAATTATTTATTACCTAAATTTAAGGAGATCGTTCTATTCAGATCATAGTTACAAGACTCGGACTCGCCTCGGACTCGGCAAGCCGATTTTTGACTCGGACTCGGACTCGGAGCCCAGACTCGCCCAAGACTCGGCAAATAGAAAAACCCAAGAAATTCAGAGATTTTTAAGGATTTAAAGCTTGTTTCATGCACCCTTTAGTAAATAAACCTTAAATACACAATAACATCATGAAATAGAAACTACTATGATCCTATACACAAACATATATCGATCACATAAGTATAAACGCAAATTTTGGCTGAAGGAAATAAGTAATTACTTAATACAAATAATAGTAGTAAGAGTCAAAATAGTTAGATATATAAATGTTTTGAAATGTATAGTGTATACAATACTCATGGAATATGAAATCCATGGCATCAAAAGTTCGAAACATATAACAAAAGTAAAACAAAAGCTATAAGCCTATAAGTCTATGGCTCAAAGGAGCCTGCATCACTAAGCATTAGTCCTCCTGCGTAGACGTCTAAGATAGGTCCTGGATGATGTTGCAGCCATCATCTCTGCCTGTGTCTCAGTGTCAGACTCAGTGGCACCCAAACCAGCACGCAAGGTGTCTCCTCCTGCTCTATCCTCCTCCTCTGCCATGGCTACTGCCTCTGCCTCTCGATCCGCCTGGTCGACCCAATCAAAGTCCTCATCAGTAAAAACAGGATCCTCAGTCTCAGTGATCCAATCTGATTGTGGATCAACCTCCTCCAATGTGATGGGTGACAAGTCAGTGCCCAATATCTGTCTATGGCGAAGGCGCAGGTTGTAATGAACATAAACAAGATCATTCAACCTCTGCACTGACAACCTGTTGCGCTTCTTGGAGTGTATGTGCTCAAACATACTCCAATTGCTCACAACCCGAGGCACTGCATGGTTGGCTCAACACTCGAATTGCAATCCTCTGAAGATTTGGTACTTTAGCACCAAATCTCTCCCACCATGCATCTGAGATGAGAAAAAGAAAAAAAATAAATCTCATTGTGAAAATGTGAATATTTAATTATAATATGAACATTGAATATAAAAGATTGAAAAGTGATAATTTTTAAACTACTATTATGCCCTTAATAAATTTTTACCTGGCTGCAATATCGATCGAGTATCTTTGCATATATCTCTTGCAAAGAGATCTCCTTGTGCAAGTCTGAAAATCTCTATCTCGGTGACAATTTGGGCTCCAACATGAGAATCAGACATCCGCTCAATGACTGTGTAGAGCCCACTCAAAACCTCCTCATCCGCCTTGAATTCTTTGCAGAATTGGAATGCCGGATTGAGAAAATATGCTGCTGCATGTAGGGGCTTGTGAAGCTGGAGGTGCCATCATCTATCAATGATCTCCCAAATGGGCTGATACTTACTATCAATTCCCCCATAAATGGATCTAATGGCCTCTTTGGCCCTATCCATGCCCTCGTATATGTAGCCCATTGCGGGCTTCTCCCCATCAGCAACTCGTAATAGAACCACTAAAGGCTCTGTGACCTGCAATTATTATGAAACATTGACATAAGTAAGATGTCAACAAAAATAAGCAAATAAAATAAAAATAAGAATGAAAATATAATGTTACTAAACTAATTACTTATTACATTTACCTTGACAATCTCCTTAGTAGGCACCCAAAAGCTTTGCTCATCAAAAATCCAACTTGACACATTCACCCCTGCATTTGTCTTAGAATATGTTGAGGAAGACCACTCCTCACTAACAAACATCCGCCTCAAAGCTCCCTTTGACTGCAGTAAGGATTGTAGAGTGATGAAGTTGGTAGCAAAGCGTGTTACCCCAGGGCGAGCCAACTCCTTTTGCCCCGTGTATTGCCTCATAAGGTTGAGGACCCATGTGTGATTATATATGAACTTACAAATATTCCTTGCAGTCTCCACACATGCTTTGATCCAGTCAAGCTTGCCAAGATCCTCCAATATGAGGTCAAGGCAGTGAGCGGCACAAGGTGTCCAAAACAATGATGGGTGCCTATCCATCAATAGTCTACCTGCAGCAACATAATTTGCTGCATTATCCGTGACTATTTGCACCACATTCTCCTCTCCTACCTCAGCCAAGACACCCTCCAAAGCCTCACAAAGGAATTCAGCATTTTTGCTGTGGCCGGATGCATCAATAGATTTAATGAACACGGTACCACCTGAAAAATAAACAAAATAAATGATTCAAAAAATATAAATTTAAAATCTTGATTGTTCAATGTTAATCACTAAAGCAATGCATTTTAGGAAGTAAAATATTTACCTGAGGAAGAAACAAGAAAGTTGAGCAATGTCCTATTTCTTCTATCGGTCCAACCATCGGTCATGATGGTGCAACCCTTCGTCCTCCAAACTTCTCGCTGCTCCTTTATTTTGGCTTTCACATCAGCCACTTTTTGGGACAAAATGGGGCCTTTTATCTCTTCATCATTAGGGGCTTTGAACCCCGCCCCACAAACAGTAACTGCATCAATCATATTTTGCCAATATGGAGAGCTAACACAAAAAAATTAAATTAAGTTAGTAATTAGTATTGAAAAATGTATAATTTCAATTTGAATTCAACATAGCTTTAAAAATAAACTTCAAGAGATAAAGAATCAACTATCAAGCAACAAACTATATATTTTAAAACAAAACAAAAGAAGAATTACCTGGCTGCATGAAATGGAATGTCGCAATAAAACCAGAAGTCTCCAATTGCAGCTCTGGCTGCATCATGTTTATCCTTGTTCCAACCCATGCTCTCAAGAGATGGTTGGGAACCCGGAGTAGTGCGTGGCAAAATATATGAATCTAGCCTAGATCCACGAACTCTAGGCCCAATGCTAACGCTACCACTGCCACTGCCACTACCACTACCAACAACTGAAGGTGAAGGCCGTTGAGGAATTGGAGGCATGGAAGAACTCGAATCTCCAACTCCACACAGGACTGCCATCTCGTCTTTTTGCTTCTTTTTTAACTCTTTTTGTTGCTCAAAGGTTTCCAATTGCACTTGGACTTCACGCACTACCTCAACAGGGACTTTTGTGCAAGGATTAGCATCTCGGCCCGGTATACATGCAAGGTGGTATTTCAATCTATTAATGCCACCCCCAAGAAAAAATGTTTTGCAATAAAAACATTGTACTTCTCCTTTTTTCTGCCCAGGGGTAATAATGGCATGTTTCCAACAAGGATCTCTTCTACTTTGAGACATGGTGAATATGATGGAGACAATTTATAGATATAAACAATGCTGCAATAACACATAAATTTCAAAAAAATTAGCATTCAAAGTATAATTTTTAATTAAACTAAAAAACCTAGGGTTTGCAAATTTGCAACTATAAAAAAAATTTTTTTTGCAAGAATGCCTAGGGTTTGTTCAACAAAAAACTTAAACAAACACACCTAGGGTTTGTATTTATTTTTAACTTGTTCTTTGTTTCACTAAAACAAAATAGAAAAAACAAAGAAGAAAAAAAGAAGAGAAATGAAGTTTTGGTTAAGAAAAAACAAAAAAAACCTTCAAAACTCAAACATACCTCTTCAATCTTCTTTGAAATCAATGCAAATCTCTTTCCAATCCCTTGTAGACTCCTCTAGATGCAGCAAAATCACCTATGAATCTGCACAAATGTGATTCAATAAGCATTTGGTGCTTAATCTCTTTGTTGGTTTTCCTTCAATGCAAATGTGTTTTGGCTCTCTTCTCTCTTTTTTCTCTCTGACTTGGCTTGAAAATGAAATGAAGTGCCTTTTGAAGGAATAGAGGCAAGTATAAAAGCAAAAAGAAAAAAAAAGAAACTTTAAAACATGTTTTTTTTCCAACTCAAGCCCACAAAGTGACGGCCGAGTCTTTGGCACGGGACTCGGCGAGTCCGGCGAGTTTGCCGAGTCCGGCGAGTACTCGTCATCCGAGTCTCTGGGACTCGTCCAGCCTCACCCGCCTCGGGACTCGCGAGTACTCGCCGAGTTTAGGCGAGTCTTGTAACTATGATTCAGATTGATCGATTATATACGAGTCATTGCATAGGAGTATTTAACTTGCTATTTCATATTTTGGATATTGTGGCTATTATTGTATTCCGGTATTGGCAATATATGTTATATTCTAGTTTGCGAAGTTGATTCTATTATTTTTTGCTAGAGGCGATTTATATTTGCAGTGACGAGTATTTGAAGGCATGAATATATTTCTTGGACAGTCGATTCAATTCAGAGTATTCCATTTTGGTTAAGCGATTCTAAGTTTCATCATTATTGGTCGAGAATTATTACCTGGCCGCTATTTGCATAGAAACCACCAAGAATAGCTACTAGTCGATGCTTTTATTAAGACCGCCGTTTGAGCATATTTATCTGCTAGGATTGCTATTGACATGGGCAAAAGTGGACTCCAAATCTTTCTTCGAATGCGAACGTGAAGACCAAAGCTGGGTGTGGGTTTGTTTATTGGAGGATCGTATGACTTGAAGGGGCCGATACATCTTTTTGAGGGAAGTATATCCTTTAGGCGTCCCTTATTTGTCTGAAGTGGTGAGTTAATCCTTATTTCAGCAGCTTATTCATGAACGGACGTGGGTATAGAAATGGCCACATCATTCTTCATCAGAACTCTTGTCTCTTATGCCACTTTGGCAAAATTTCCAGCTTGTGTACCAACACATATTCGACATATTGCTGAAGAACTCAAAGAATAACTTGTATCAACGACCGACTATTATCAAAGCTTGTGGAACACAAACGACTTTTAATCTTTCAACTTATTTATATATTTATCCACACCTTACATTTGCTAGCAGTGACATATCGGGGGCTTTTTAGTTCTGTGAATGAAGGCTAAACGTGAATAATCTGCCACTACATCTGCCATATTATTGAAGTTTGACTATCACAGTTGGAGTATAATCTATTGGAGATAATGTTTCCATCTGATATGGCTAGGTTAGAGTTTTTGGGATTCAGTATAGACACTATAAGCTATATTTGATTGACAATATGTTTACCTTGTCAACCCAATCGGGATCAGATTTATGAAAGAGAAGTGTGTATGATTTATAGCAGATTTCTGAAGGAGTGGAAGTATATGAGTGTGAACCTGATTTAAAAAGGAAAGACTTACATCATACAGAATCAGAGGTAGTGATTAGAGTTGTGATTGGATCAGAATTATGTTTGGATAAGATTTGAGAAAGAAGGATATTGTATGAGTTGTGATAATATTTAGAAGGATAGTATCTGGGTTCGAGCTTAGTTTGTGTGGGGGTTGGAGCCTATCAAATAGAGCTTGGAGCCTCTTGCTGGGTTGGAGCTCAGTTTGTGTGGGGGTTGGAGCCTATTTTTTTGTCAAGTAGAGATTGGAGTCTCTAGTAGGTTGGAGCCTACAAGAAAAAGAAGAAGATTAATCTATAATATACAAGCAATATTTTGCCGTGGTTTTTCCCGAAAGGGTCTCCACGTAAATCGTGTGTTCTTAATTGCTAGATTTTGCATATGTGTGGTTGATGTGATTGATTGAATGTGGAAAAGTAATTGATTCTCGCTAACATTTAAGGGTTTGGGGTGTGGGTGATTCTCATTTAACATTTAAGGGTTAGGGTTAGTGAAAAAAGTAGAAACAAACTTTTTTTATGCCTAGGCATTGGGACATCTTAGAGTTTGCAAGACTTCCTAGTGTCCTTGAATGTGTACAATACTCAGCGGGTTGAGGGGGCGGTTGTGGGTGGGACACCCACAAAGAATCCCCTATATGAGGGGAATGTCTCCTCACTGTCCCCTGGTTTTGTTTTGAAAACATAGCTAAATGGGCTAGCAGGAGGGTGTGGTGGGGGACACATCCTCATGGAATGCTGGTTTTTGGTCTTTCCTTCAATCTCTAAATATTTTTAAAAGTTTGAATCTTGGATTGTTCTGTCAAATACTCTTTGCTTGCTTTCTGATTTCAGGGATGATAAATTTTAGTCAGCCTTCCACAGAAAATTTGATGAGTCAATTCTACTGGAGTAGCTACAATTCTTCCGATTGTTCGAAAATTAAGCTGTTTTGATAAATGAACCTAGCCCTAGAAATCATGTTTGTTGATAATGAAAAGGATAATGTTAGCTAGAGTGTCTTTTCTCAAAGGAAGAATTCTTATGATGTAGATTATTGTTTTGTGAAATTGTAATATTTTTCAACAATATTAGTAGAAAAATATTTTGTTGGTTAAAGTACAGGTTGAACTATTCACAACTGCAAATAATTCTTGATTGCATTTTGTATTGCAGATATCAAGAGCTGCTATAACGCCAGATTCCAGCTACATTGCAAGTCCTGCTGCGTCTTGGCTGGATGATTTTTTGGTATGGCTATCACCAGAAGCTTTTGGATGCTGTAGAAAATTTCCGAATGCAACATATTGTCCTCCTGATGATCAGGTGTGGAAAACATTTTTGAAGATAATTATATATTTCCTTCTAATTTATTTTCTTGAGCTGAAAATTTATATTCTTGTTTGATAAAGAATTGCATATATCTTTTATCCGAATGTTATCTTGGTTATTTGTTTTGCTATCTTACAAATGGTTTGAAATGTTGGAAATACTGTCATTTTGGCAGCATATATTCCATGTTTTGTATATAAACTGAGAAACTATGTGACAACTATCAAATTTCATGTTATAAATTTTGCAGTTTCCTAGTGTGAGTTCATCATCTGAGATTTGAGATAGAGAAATATAAATTTCAAAATTGGCTTCAATCTAAAATAGCCTATTAGTATAGTTGGAATCTGAATTGTTACAGTTTTCTTTGAACTGAGTTCTTTTGTTTAACAATGAGAATCAACTTGTGTTTCTCAGGAAAGACTTTTTAACCAGCATATGGAAACTGAAAATCCTTTTATTATCAACATATGCATTTTTTAAATATTCTTGAGCATTAACACATAAAGTTGTATCCACAGTTGCTCTACCCAGAAAAAGTTTTAGATTGTTGCTAGCCTCTAACATCTCTTTTGTTCTTAAGGATGGCCACTTATCTAGAATAAGTATTCACACCTAACTCCTAAGTGTCTGTTGTGACCTATTTGGCCTAGATTTGCTTGAACTGCCTTTGGTAAATACCTTCCTTTATAGATATTAAGCATGGGATAAGTTTATTTTTATTGTTTTGTCCAAAGTCCTTGGATTTAATTTGTAAGGGGCATGCTTGTCTATTGGGAGAAAAACGATAATAAACTATAAATTGTTTATATTTGTAATATTCTTTAATCTTTCAGTGATAAAAATGGTGACAGAAGAACATTTGGAAGTTCTAATTGTTTTGTGACTAAGGGAAAATGAGATTTTAATGTATTTTGTAGATTTTGTGACGTGTTCATTGTGTTTGTGCATTGAATCTTATAAGCATATTTTTGTACAAACAGTTACCAGTCGTTAAGAGTTGAGAGGTATAGAATACTTGTCGCTCACTTTGCATGTTGATTACTTCATTAAATAAGTATAGAATGATAGACCTCTTGGAATTATTAAATGAGAAAACAAAGGATGAATGATAATTTTATGGTAGAATTTTCATTTGAAAATTAGTTTACTAAAATTTTCTTTCGTTAGGAATTGCTTAGTTTGTTAACCTCTTGAATTCGGGATTGGAAAGATGTTGTGGGTCTTTGTTTCATTTCTTTCCTTCTTAATGGTATTGGCTATTAGGAATTAGAAATTAAAATATACACCAAGTCTTATCCTATATCCAATAAACAATATTCATCTTGTCCTCTACTTTGTTCTTTTAAATCTATACCTCCCCCCAAATTGGGTATGTTTATTCAACTTATAGAACTATGTATGGTATACTGAACTCTATCAACTACTAAATCAATAATTTGTAAAACCAAGTAGAACATATAATATATTGCTTAATTTTTTACTTTTCATAGCATAGGTCACTTCTCATAACTAATTCCAACATCACTTACATATATGAGCCTCTTTTATTAAGAGTGATACTGCTAACCAATTCTTCTCAAGGTGTCTATGGCATCTATACATTCTCTGGACAAGGCTGCAATGTCACCTTCTCAAGCATAACTAGTTTTTCAACAATTAGCCTATTTTTTGAGTTGCCTTATAGGCTAATTTGTGGGCAAGGGAGAACTCCAATCTTCTTGGAGAGCATAGTATTGATCTAGCATTGGTTTTGTTAATGGCAGTGAGTTCAAAGGGCTTGGGTGAGCCTCATAATTTTTTCAGAATGAGATTCTATCCTTTGGGGGGATTTCCAAACTTCTTCGAGAAGGATGTTATTTTTAGATAGATGCCAAGTTGTGATGCAGGAGCATCCGAGGGTTACTAGCAATCAACATCACCCAAAAACATTATTTTCTGTTATTTGAATTTTCGATAAGGGCTAATGTGTGAGAATTTAATTATTTCTAATTTCCAAAATATTGTAATTCTTCCTTGTGGTGATTTTGTAAATGTAATTTTGGAGGAATATGCTCCAATAAATGTTTCCAAGGCATCTCTAGGGGAATACTCCTTTTGGGTGTTCCATTTCTAGGTGGGACCACTCATTTATGTCATTCATTTGCATGCATTTACATGTTGGGCAACTAGCTTTGCATGTTGGTGCATGTTCATTATTGGAGCCATCGAGGCCGTTGAAGATCAATGAAGATGGTAGAATTGATCAAAGTTGATTGGTTGAGAGATAGGTGCCTATGTGAGGGCCATGAAAACAATTTAAAATATTTCTGTTTATCTTTGGTTCTCCTCAAGGTGGGGTGTGGGTTTTCCAAGGAGTGTTGGCATGTTGTTTTGGGATATCATAGTGGTGTTTTCCCCCTCAAACCTCTATATATTGTGGCCTTGTGATTTGGGGAAGGTTTTTCATCCCCGAGAAGGCTAAGATGAATAGAGTTCAATCCCATAAAACCATAAGGGTTTTACAAGAGGAAATAAAAAATCTGTATATTCAAATGAGCTCCTTGAACCACCTTTTATACTTTTTCCCTCAAGCTTTCCATAAGGCATATTTTAAGAAAACACTTTTAGTTAAATGACCTCTTTTTGTTGCCAAAAGACCTTTTTATGAAATAATAAATACATTTGATGAGCAAGGTCCCCCTTTTATGTGTCCACGGTTTAAAAATTTAAATTCTCTTTTCAATGAGCTATTGTACTAAGGTGCTTTTAAAATTATTTTAATAAAATTAAGCAACCTTAGTAAAATAATTAATTTAAAGCCAATAATACAACCGAGTTGCGGAAACTATCAGCAAGATTAGAATTGAAAACTGACCTTACTGGAATGATACTGATGATGAGTAATGAAAATCGGTGCCGACCGAAAGACTTAGTATAAATAAACGCTCTCTCCAAGAATCTTGAAGAACACACCATAAGCCAAAATTCTCTTTGAAAAGTATCATAGGAGTCCTCAAGGCCAATTGAGCTCATTGCCAACACCAAATATCCCTCTTGACAAGGTTAACGATCACCAAGAAAGTAGGAGCTAACTACAATGTTGAATTGTCTGAAAATAGGACATTGCAACCTCTCAATCTCCTTTCATAACATTTTGGAGGGAAAATAATAATAATAAAATAATTTTTTCCCATTTTGCCCTACACACTCTTCTTTCAAAATAAATAATTATTCATTATGTGCCTAGACCCCCTTGTGCCTAGGAGTCCCCTTGGAGGCACAACTTAAAACACTTTTTAATAAATAATCATTCCTTAGTTACCATTTTATTTGCTCTTTAGGATAACTTAAGTTATAATTATTTAATAATTTAATTATTCACCCAAGTTGTGGTAAGCATCAAAATGATATAAATATGAAATTCAAACCATACCATAAAGTCATTGGGGACTTAGGATGATTAACTGAAGCAACTTGGCATCTGTTTAGAAATAGCATGCTTCTTCAAGAAATTTGGAGAGCTCTGAAAAGGATCGAGTTGCATTCTGAAAGCATCATGAGACTTACCAAGACCATCTAAACTCACTACCATGAACAAAAGAATTGCTTGACCAATCTTATAATTTCCAAGAGAGATGGAGTTCCCCCTTGCTCACCAATTAGCCTATAGGAAAACTCAAAAAATAAGCTAATTGTTCTTAAATTGATTAGCTTGAGAAGGAGACATTACATACAACATCCTTGTGATCAACCACAAAATGCTTTTCCCAATCCAATGAACTAGGGGCACCACCCATTTGCTTGGTTCTATAGAAAGCACTTGACAATGGTGGAAATATCATACCAAAACATACCAAAAGACAATATTTTAGCTTCTAGCATGATTCAAACATCTGCCTTAGGAACCTAGAATGGAATCATCACTCAACCTCAGATTTTTTGTTTTGGTGTGCAACATCTAGTGCCATTAACACTTTGCTTGCGTCCTAGGGAAAGGCCTGCAAGACTCCCACATCTTTATAAAGTTCTAGTTCTTGCCAATACCAAACTCCAAGCCAATGTCTCCTATAACTTTGTGAACAAACCCTAGCATTGCGCCCTTCTCACAATGAGAAATACACTTGAGACGATTGATTGAGACGACTGAATAAGAATTTGTGATCATGCTTAATACACTTGCTGTTAATCTGTAGTTCGTTTGCTAGCCATACTTACTAGAACCAATAGACCACCACCTACAAGACAACCACCCAAGAGAGAAAACGATGAGACCCACATTGCATCTAGGATGCATATGGCACTATATAGAGGCAACCCTCAAAAAAACTAGAAGCACATTAATTGATGAGCACACAGTTATACAATCAATCACATCAACCACACATTTGCAAGATCTAGCAATTGAGAACACATGATTTACATGGAAACTCTTTCGGGAAAAACCCACAGCAAAAAATTGCTTATATATTATAGTTTAATCTTCTTCTTCTTCTTGTAGGCTCCAACCTACTAGAGACTCCAATCTCAACTTATCATAAATACAGGCTCCAACCAATTGGAGACTTCACCCCCACACAAATTGAGCTCCAACCCAGCAAGAGGCTACAACCTCTACTTGATAGGCTTCAACCTATTAGGGACTCCAATCTCTACACAAAGTGAGCTCCAACCCAGCAAGAGGCTCCAACCTCTATTTGATAGGCTTCAGCCTATTAATTCTTAAATGGTTGATATGAATAACTCCTTCATCCAAATCTGATTCAATCTCAAATTTTATTTAAACACAAATATGATTCAAATACAAATCTGATCCAAACTCAAATCATTAGCTTCCTTCCAAATCTGATCACTATCATGCACTTCTTTTCACAAATGTGATCACAAATTACAGGTCTGATCCAATTACAAATCCGATCACTATCATGCACTCTTTCTTTTCACAAATTTGATCACTATCATGTACTTCTTTTCACAAAACTGATCATAAATATGGCACTATCTTTCCTCAAAATCTGATCACAAATCTGATTTAAATATTGCAATGAATTCACTCACAAATCTGATTACAAAAATGCACTGCTTCCATAAATATTTCTGCCTTAATATATGCTCATAAATCTGCAATATATCTGCTCATGAATCTGTCATAAAATCCTCAACAATTTACTCATAAATCTACGATGTGTCTTCCTTTTATTTCTCCTCTTTTCACAAAATTGATACTAAATATCTCTTATAAATCTTCTCACATATCTTTTGTAAATCTGCTCAAATGTCTTTTAATTTCTGCTCTTCATATGAATGATATTCAAAACTTGCTTGGTTTCTAACTCTCAAACAAACCTGTATTTATACCTTGCTAAAGTGTCTTTTCATCCAAGAGGGGTGACTCTTCCAGGGGGTTGGCCACACATGCATAAAATAAATTTTATTTTATTTAAGAAACCCTTCCAGATGTGGGCCTCAATATCAAGAGGGGTCGGCCCCATTGCAAAATAATTTATTTATAATTTTAAATTCCTCAAAAGTGGGCGCCATAATAGGAGATGTCGGGCCAAAATAAAAATAATTTTAATTTTGATTTTTGTCTTCACAAGATGAGCACCAAACTTAGAACCATAGGTCAGCCAACATAAATCTGTTTTTCTATTTTTCTTTTAACATCACCCTTGACATCAATGACAACAATTTCCAATCGTCTATACACCTTTGACATCAATGACAACATTTATAACATTAATCTCCCATGCATTTCCGTAGCCTAGTTAAAGCATGCCAATGGCAACTAAGGCATGAATCAACTACAACATCACTAAACTCTTAATTACTAAGCACTAAAGCACTATGCAAGAGATCCACATAAATCAAAAATAATTATTACTAATATTTTCTTCCTTGCTGGAAAATTGCTAAGAAATTTGGAGTTGATGCTTATTAGAGCTCCCAAAGTAAAATGCAAAACATTAGATATTTTCGTGGAGGATGTTGATGTATATATTTTTTGAAATCTAGTGAAGTAGAAGCATTATGACCATACTATGACATAAGAGAATTCTGTTTTTCCCCAATGTTCAAATAGTTTGCTGCTCTATTCAATATTCTTTGACAATGACTTAAACTCATGGTAGTGAAATTCACTGTTAAACCTTGCACCTCCCTCACAAAATAGTTAAAATGCTAATTAGGACTAAATCCTTTTTTGCAAAGAAATTGCAATCACATGCTTGAAATTGAGAGAAACTACAATACCCCATCCCTGCTATTAATGCCTCCCATTTTCACCTCATTATTCATTTTATTGCCAATGAATAAAGATCCACCATACAAGAAACTACGATTATAATATTTGATAATTAGTTCTGCACTTGCATTCCCTAGATTTCCTTTTGAAACCTCATCGAAATTACCAATGAGCCTTATCTAGCTTTCTACAATTCTTTTTTGTTACTAGCAGTTTATTTGAGTGTTTTTCTCTTACCCTAGAAAATGGATAAATTTTTCAAATATTAATATTTATACAATTTGAAATTGTCATGTTGAGAATCTAGAATAATTTACTCAATCCCAATATCACATCTTGTCATCATTGAAACTCACAAAAAAACATTTTTTTTTTAATTCTAATATTTTAAATATTTGTATGGACAAGGTCGCATTGATAAGGTTATCTATAGTGTTTCTCGATGTTTTCAGAATAAAGAAATGTGGGGAAGGACTTCTACGGTAAGCAAACCTTTTTAGATGGTGAGGGAATATATATAGAACACAATAATTTACAAAAGTAGACATTGAATACAAACTTGAGAACACAATGCAACAATTAATCAATGATTATTGATAAGTGATAACTATAAATTATAACAACTAAACAATGTAAATTGTCAAATCATACATCAAAATGTAATATTTTGCTATGTTACCGGGTTCTTTGGTTTGGGTTCCTGTGCCTGCTCTGGGAGCGTTTTGGTTTGGGAGCACCCGGGGGAGCACCCAGACGCCCTAGGTTCTCAGTGGGTATGTGTCCTGCGTACCCACAGGGAACCCAAGGTGTTCGTGGTGCTCCTAGGTGCTCCCGCATACTCCCATGGGCGCCAACACCTAGGGGGCACCAAAAATGAACTTAAAAATGTAATCATTTCTGGTCACTGTGTCCCTCTTTGATTGGCCATCACTTATATCAGTGTGTAAGGCATCTTGAGCTAAGAAATCCATGAGCTTGTCAAATTTAAGAAGCGCTTTGATCGATTTTGTGGGTATCGGAGTGGATGTTACATTGTTGGAATGTGAAAGGGGAAAGACGGTAGATGAATTAAATGTTTTGGAATATATTTTTGGGAATCTAGTAAAGGTAAAGAATAATCAAGCTGAAGTGGAAGTGGTAGTATTATATGGTTAGCTCAGTGCATTGTCCAATCAAAGTAGTAGTGGTTGGGGCAAAGTTTACGTACCTAGTAGGCAAAGATGGGTTTTCTGCTGTTTTGCTTTTGAATCCTCAAACACAATGGAGGGAGGGGCCAATTGTGGTATTCATGGATGATTATCAGATTATATGGCCAGCTTAAGTCATTCATTGTTGACTCTTTCCTTTTTCTTTCACCCACTCGATTCCATCCAAGCTCTCTTCATTTCTGTCTCATCTTTATTGAGACCTAATTTGAATCCCTAGGAGGTCGGACACAACAGTTTTTCAGTGAACAATATTTGTTTTCCTTGCTCAATAAAAGTTCATCTACTCTTCCTAAGATTGCTTCCAATAAATTGAAAACAATTTGCCCCTCTCTACCAAATCTTCATGATAGGCCTAAGGTATTTACAATTCTGTATATTTTTAAATTTGTTGCATATATATATTATACAGCCGTACGCAAATGTACCATACCCAATAATTTTTTTTTCCGTATTGGCGTACCCGTACCTGATCCCGTACTAGAACCGACAACTTAGATAATTTGAATATCAATGATTATGGTAGCTGAAAATCAAAATCTATTATAAATAAATTGAAAGTTAAAAGTACCTACTAGAGTCTACAAGTGACAAGCATCAAAATGACAAAGTCAAGTTGCCAAAAAGTATGCTCACAGCTGTTTTTGTTTGAGCAACAATCTTAAAAATCAGAGTCATCATCATCTTTAAGTGGGTATCTCAGAAACTCCTCATGATTGGGATTGGGGACTATTGATAGGAATCACATCATCATTGTGAAATGTGCTTCCGAATTCCTTCCAATCTGGCATGCACATCTTTCTCGTCATCAAATTCACCGATCTGCAATATATAATATTCAAATGTGTGGTTGGGCTTTGCCTATACTTTGAAACAAGACACAGAAGGCAGTATGCATTTAAACAAGTGTTTCTGCCCTCATAAGGGTAAATCTGTTCCTCTTTATAGAGTGGATAGAACCATGTGTGGACTAGCTCCTTTCAGCAATAGAGGAACTAGAAACATGTGAGAGAAAATGAATGATAAGGGTGTGCAATAGTCCTAGAGGTCCATTGGTTCACCACCAACTAGGTTAGCCTATGTCAAAGTGTGCTTGTCAATCCCTACTGAATTCTTGTAGCCATCTAATTGTGTGATTTATGAAGCTTCATCTAGAGTATGCATTTTTTCAAAGGATTCATGAGGTCATTCCTCACCTCGTGGTTGTCAAAGGTAAGAATTCTGCCATGTGTTTCCACATGCCATTTTGGATTCAAAGCACATGTTTCCATGTATAAAGGGGTGTTAACAACTTTTCCCACCTTTTTTTCATGATGGGTTGGATATGCTCATTGAATCTCTCATGAATGACGACCTTCATTTGGCCAAGCATGCTATTAGTGCACTTGTAGATCTTCCCAAGACTAGGACTATTGTCATCCCCAAATTTGGTGATAGTGGAAATAAGTCGGATAAAAGATGTGATGTATTTAACATTTGACTCTCCTTTACCCTATTCTCCTACTTTGTCTTTGACAACATACACTTGTTCCAGTCCTGTGTCACAGTCATAAGTTGCAATGCCTCTTGCAACTCAGGAATCCTTTATGGTAGAAGGAAATAGGAAGCAAATATAGTGTCAACTGATTTGAGGAATTCATTCATTGCTAAGGTCCAAAACAATGCCAAGGAGGTATGGTAGGTGCAAATGAGCATCTGCACCTCCCCTGCATCCGTGATCACCTGTTTTGCCTACAAGGGGTGCAATAGATGTGCGTATATGTAGATTGAATCAATCTTTATCTACCTACCACCCTAGAAACATATGCTACATCAATTATCGCCTACTCTATATTTTGAGTACCAGCCTCTTCAATGGCTTCTCTCAAGATTTGAAATTGAAACTCAAGAATAATGATTTTCAATTTCAGATTTTGAAGGATTACTTTGAGGAGATTACACCCTTCAATGTTTAGGTAGTTATAGATATGTTTTGTGTGTAAAGGAAGGAAAGATGGTAGAGGCTACCATAGGAAAAGTTTTGTACTACTTTTGTAATGAACATTGTATTAAAGCATAGTGGGAAAATTGATTCGTTGAAATATGTGGTGATGAGTGCTAGAGAGTTGTAGTTGTTTACATCCAGTGACCATACCTCATTTGCAATGGTTACATTTTTGAAAGGAAGAAATTAATGAAACTTGTGAAGATAGGATTCTCATCTTATTTCATTTATTTAGAGAGAATGGCTGAGTTATAGGAGCCCTTGTATCTTATCAATATGACTTTGAAGTGGACTAGGTTAGAGATGATTTCAAAAAATCTTAGGAAAGTAAAGGATGTGCTCATTAGAGATTTTTTGTTTGTTTGTTTGTTTTTTTGTGAAGTGTGAGATATTCTATGCCCTTCTAACATCTATTTTTAGCATCATTCAATATGGCAACTTTGACACTTCTAACCATTAAGAGTTTATGAGGCTATGAATAGTATGGTTGGGCAATGGGAAGCTGCAATTTTTGAAATACCTCACCTTGGCATTCTAGAACATGAAAATTCAACCTGTTGTTCAATGGAGGTGGGAGAAGTTGAACACCCCATTACATATGGAACTCAATGTAGTTGAGTCCAAATGGTATATGCAGGGGCTAGGAGAGAAATTACCGTGAACTATGAAGAGGTGAAGAAGGCATTCTTCAAAGTCATCAAGAAAATGTTCAGTCAATAAGAGGCTGGAAAAATATTGTGGTGAGTGGGTGGAAGTTGCTAGTTTCACAGCCTACAAAACAGTTGCTTGGAAGTGTATACCAATTCTAGCATAGGAGGACCCTAAATGATGATGATGGCTGGCTGTTTAGTGGTTTCAACAAGACACAAATACTTGCCATTCACTCTAGTGCTAAGAAGAGTTGGTTCAACTTATAGCTCCATTTATTGTATCAAGAGGAAGAGATTTACAGGAACAAGCTACTTGTTTTCTGCAGTGTCTTGCACCAACAAAATCACAAGATGGCTGAGCACAAGGATAGTCCTTGAGGACTCAAGGAAGGTAGATGAGTATCATAAGGTGCAACCAGGATTGGTTGAGGTACTGTTGAATGTGATGAATGATTCTAACTGAGAGAGCAGGAATAGCTATCAAGGCTGAAGGAAGAAGTATCAGATGACAAGTTTGACCATTGACCTTGGTGCTCAATAGTTATGTCTTGGTATATATCATGGCTTAGATACAATTGTTATATCTTCAATTTATGATTTGAGATCTGCTCATGTTACAGTTATATTTGTGACAATATAACATATCCACAGAAATCTGATTTTAAGTTGCTTAAAATTTGCAATGCATTTCTTTAGAATCTTTAACAATGCTTAATTATCTGAATGAAAAACTGCAATTTTTTGTATTTCTATTTTTTTCTGTGTATTTTTACAAGTTTTTAAATTTATAGTAGATATATGTGTACACATATAATTTATTCTGTCCTGCCTTGACCTCTGCCATCCTCAAAATCCTGGCAACTTGGTGTCATGCCAGTAACTCATTGCCCTATACCCAAAACTCTGTGGAGCATAGGAAAAATTGTTATCTAGATTGTTGGTGTTTCAATTAGCACCTTTGGAGTGCTTCTTGGAAACGGACAGCTATGCACAGTGTGTAATAACTGCTCTTCAAATTAGGAGGGGAAGCTCCCTCTTTTTGCTGATGTTTGCATAAAAAGTAAAGTAAACTAAGTTAACTATCTTTTTACTCAGCGATAGGGCACAAGGGTGCATAAAGCACAATATGTTGCAGCTAAGGTTTTCTCTGGTTTCTGCAGATCTTAACTACAACTAAGCTAACTTTTAATCTATCCTATTTCCTCAAGATAAACAGAGCAAGAGGGCAGAGGAGCGGAAATGGAATGGTTGGATCACTTGGGCCGACCGTCTCTCAGAATGCATCCGAAGGCTCTGAACTTTCAGATCTACGCTGGAATAAGATCTTATGCAAGCAAACACTCATACGTGTTGTGACCTTTTCACACATCGCCCCATTCAAATGGGGACCCCCAATTTTTGCTCCATTTTGGTCTTTTGGGTTTTGGTCTTTTGTCTCTCTCTCTCTCTCTCTCTCTGATCTTTTTGTTCTTCTGGGGATGTCCCATCTTTTGACCTGATTTGGAATTTTGGCTAAGTTTGTGAAGTTAGGGTTTTCATTCTGCAGGCTAGTTTGAGGTCAAATTGAGTTGGAAAATTGAAATGTGAGCTTGGCGCTACGATTAGAAGACTCAAGGCAGAGTCCTACTAAATTTTCACTAAGTTCTGGCGACTTACTATTTTTAGTAAGTACTCAATTTGAGGTCCCTTCCTCAGAATTTTGGGATTCTAACTATTCCATCACATTCAGGTAACTATCAGCTGCTTGCACGCAAATTTTGGGCAGGATCAAACAACCTGCTATTTTCGGCAGTTCAGGCTTCGGGAGCCATTTTCAGGGTTCAAACATGTGATTTTTCAATGCATGTCCAGAGATTACTTCTGGGTTTCTTGAGACCTTCACAACGATGTAACATGCAAACCGAGACGATCACTTTCAGAGTTCAGCCTCCCGAGGCTAATTTTAGGGTTTGCATGCAGGAATTTTCAATGCATGTCCAGATATTCCATGTGGGTTTTGCGAGAGCTTCGCAATGATATGACATGCAAGCAGAATGAGTCAATTTTCAGGGACTTACTATTTTTAGCTAGTGCCAGAACGTTGACCAGTTTTTTGGGTTTTTCTAGGTTTTTTGAGATCCCATGGGCATTGTAACATGCAAACTCATCCGACGTCTGATCGACCACTTTCTGGACACTTACTATAAATAGTAGTGTCATCCCAGCAGCTACCCAACATTTCAGTCCAGCAATCAGGAGCAATCAGGGAATCGGGAGCAGTTCAGGGCACATGCAAATCAAATTAGGGTTTCCACTTTTATAGGGGCGAGACACAAAAATTGCCAGAATAAAATACCCCACCGATATCAGCATCATCCAAGCAACCTACTGGCAAAACTTGAGCGAAATCGGAGAGCTTACTATTTTTAGTAAGTCATCTCAGGGCTATAAATAGCAGGTCTGCACCCGAGGTAGGTATGAACAGGGCACTCAAGTTATTAGGATCAGGCAGAGCAAGTTTCAAGTCAAACGGAGCTACTGAAGACAGGCAACCTTGAAACTTACTATAAATGGCAGGTGGCTATAAATAGCAGGTCGGCATGTATGACAGGCAAAGCAGGTTCATCGAACTATAGGGATCACATGGTGAAAATTTCACGACAAACGGAGTTGTGGAAGTCAGAAAAGCAAGGACTTACTAAAAATAGATGGCAAAGGTAGCTGAGGCGTTGAAGAAATTTTCAAATCTACAAATGGAAACTGGCAGGAGGAAGTATGAAATGCGCCCAAGCATGAAGACTGGCATAAAAAAAAAATTCAAAGCATGAAATTTCCTCCTCCTCATGGGAAATGCGCCCAAGGCAATGTGGTGTTTGAAAAGTTTCTAAGTGTTTGCAAATTCCTCCTCACCCCCTCAAATGCGCCCAAGTCATAGAGGAGAGTCATAAAAATTTCTAAGGCAATGAAATTTCCTTCACCTCATGTGAAATGCGCCCAAGGCATGGGCAACTTCCTCCTCCCTATAGCAAATGCGCCCAAAAGTTTCTCCACCCAATGGTATTTGCGCCCAAGGAAGGAAGTGTTTAAAAAGTTTCTAAGGAGTGGACTTTTCCCTCACACACCCTCAAATGCGCCCAAGAATGGAAGTAGCATGAGTGATATGCGCCCAAGGGTGAAGATGGAAGTTGACATGGGCAAATGCGCCCTCAAGCAAGAGAAAGTTCCTCCAGCACATGTCAAATGCGCCCACAACAAGATGAAAAGACAAGGGTGAAAATACGCTAAGTGGTAAAAATTCCTCCCCACCCCTTCAAATGCGCTCACATGTGGAAGCCAACTAGGCTAAATGCGCCCAAGGTGGAGAAATCACAAGTGAAAATGTTTCTAAATACAAAAAATTCCTCCACCCTACTTCAAATGCGCCTTGGCAAAGGAGATGCATGAAAAAGTTTCTAAGTATTTAAAATTTCCTCCTCCCTATGTAAAATGCGCCCAAGGCTACAAGGTTGGCATAAAAAATTCTAAGGCAAGTTAAAATGGAAGGAGCTACCCCTAAATGCGCCCTTGAGGGAGGAGGCTTGAAAGAAAGTATTCTAAGTGTTGGCAAAATTCCTCCTCCATACCTCATATGCGCCCAACATGAAGGTGTCACTCAAAAAAAAGTTTCTAAGGCATCAAAAATGGAAGCTTGGTAGGTAAAATGCGCCCTCAAAGTGAAAAGTTTCCCCCCTTCCCATGTAATATGCGCCCAAGGTGTGGACAAGAGGGCATGATTTTAAGAGGGGTTTTTAAGTGTTGGCGGATTTCCTTCTCCACCCCCTAAATGCGCCCTTAGGTGGAAGTTGATCCATGAATATGCGCTCTTGTTTGTGGAGGAAATAGTATAGGATTGCTAGGGCGTAGGAATGCCTAAGGTTTGAAATAGAAGTGGAAGACCTCAAATGTGCCCAAGGTAAAATCAAGGAATTTAAATATTTTCTAAGGCATTTTCAAGGGTGAAAGTGTGAAGGACGCCTAGGGGGGTGATGCTAAAATTTCCCAAGGCAGGATGAAATGCGCCCATGAACAGGAGGGAATTTCTTCAGGAAAATCAAGAAAATACTAAGGCAGGAAAAATGGAATTTACAGGCGTGGAGTTCCTCCAGAATGAAAATGGAATCAACCTTAGCAAATTTTATTATTTTTCTCAAAATAATAAAAATTAAACTTACCCCTTCATTCGGGTACACATGGAAATTATGATTTCTGAGGGGAATTTTCTTCTGGGTATTGGACATTTCCAATTAGGAGATGGTTTAAAACTCTTCCATGCCTTGCTCGCGTTGTTTCGACAAGGATTTTGGCCTGGCACCCGTTCAACAAAGTTCCTAAGGCTCAGATGGATAAATTTTCTAAGGCATGGAAAAGGAAAGCAGAGGGGGTCAAATACACTCACGGGGAAGAAATTTGTCTAAGGCATGGAGGAATTTGAAAATGAACTGAAGCTCGAGCATCAAGCGTTCAAATGCATCCTCAAGATGAAATATCTTCTAAGGCACAAACTCCAGGCAGGGTGGTGGATACACCCATGATGAAAGTTTGCTAGAAAAGTGATGAATTCTATCAAGATCCGGAGATCAAGCGGTCAGAACATGGAAATAAGGTAAGTAAAGTGAACTTAGATTATAAAGTGTTCTGATACTCTTCTTTTGTTTTGCAGGATGAACGTTGAAGCCAAGGCATGAGGACTTGGTGAAGGTAGACAACGTTGCAACTTTGGGAAGAAGAAACGACAATGAAGATTTGGCTAAGACACTAAGAACGTGATGCAAAAGAAGCAAATGCGCCCAAGGCAGTGGGCTAAAGAAATGTGAGAGCAACAAGAAGAATCAATGCAGAAGAGCTTTTTGCAAGGAGGATTTGAACCAAGTGTTGTTGCCTCCTCCTAATGCAACAGAATTGGCAGAGAAGAACAATGGGAACGCGTTTCTGGACGAGAATCTTCTAGAAGAAGATAGTGGGCATTAATTGCAGATAATGGTTCCTACAGAGGAGTGGAGAATATTTGGTGCATTCATTGCCCCACTCCTCTCTGTGGCAGTTTTTAGGGCAAAAATCCTAATTAGGGCATATATGGCTCAATCTGAGCCCTTCATTGTAATTCAATCTAAGTCATCCGTTGGACTGGGCCAACTATAAAAGGGGCATCCCCCCTCTTTTGTAACTTAGTAGATATCAGATTGAGAGTAGAGAAGATAGAAGTTAGAATAGATAGAAAGATAGCTTAGAAGTTAGCTTAGTTTGGAAAGGAAAGAAAGACTTTCCCTTTGAAAGTTTTTGTAAAAGATTGTTGTGTAAGACTCCCATAATATAAGGATTTTCATTGATTGGTGATTCTATCTTGCATTGTGGGTAGTTGACGA
Source organism: Sequoiadendron giganteum (assembly GCA_007115665.2). Lineage (NCBI taxonomy): Eukaryota > Viridiplantae > Streptophyta > Pinopsida > Cupressales > Cupressaceae > Sequoiadendron > Sequoiadendron giganteum. The sequence continues at coordinate 468,059,633 of CM021108.1, read as the reverse complement.
GATCTTTTCGTCTTTCCAATTCAAGTAGATAGAGTAGAATAGACTTTATTTTATGCAAGTGGTTGTTAATTGTGGAGCGTGGCGCTTTGGTTTGAGCATATCTTCTTTCATCCATACCACTAGTGGGCTTGCTGATGGAAAGTTCGCCCTGCGTGGTCAACTGGAATATTAGTACTTAACTTCGGTTGTGATTCGTATGTTCACTTGCATCGTTGTGATGGGGTGTGTATGCTGAATCATAATTTGAACATCTTACTCATCCTTTGAAGATTGCACCAATTTTGTCAGAGTTGTCCGAAGGGAGACGAAGCGAAGTCTGGTTTGAAGATTGTTTAAGTCGATCCTCGCCCTCCACCCCTTTAGGAGTAGATGGTAGCATCTCTAATCCTTATATCATTTACATTCAGCATTATCCGGTTAGTTTAAGAACCCGAGCTTCATTGACAAATCTCCCGAAATTTGAAAATCCTTTCTTCGAAGTTGAACGATTACGTAAGTCCCCTTGGAATACCCAGCATATTCACATCAACCAACTGAGTCTATTCGCCATAAAAGGAACCTTGGAGTTGAACGCATGAACTTTCACGCAATCTTAGCATGCGGAATACTTTGATCAAGAGGGAATAGAGTGATCGTTGGACATTTTATTCTGTGTTGGTGTTGTCATAAAGAACACGTCAACAATACGGTAAGCTGAATCTCAGGATTCCCAAGGAGGTGACGACACTTGTCCAAGGTGTAGGCTGAGACTTAGATTACTAGAAACAACAAAGAACGATGAACTGGATAATAGGATTCCCGAGGAGGTGACGACACCTGTCCGAGGTGTAGGCTGAAATCTAGATCATAAGACAACATCAAATGATAACCATTAATCTCCAAATTCCCGAGAAGCCGTCGATGCCTGTCCAAGGTGTAGATTGAAACAATAGTTTATAGAAACAAACGTTGATAGAACTTGAAACTTTGGATCAAATTGCACACATTTGCCTTTTGATTTATTTCTTCAAACTTGCTCAACGATTTACAAAGATTTGGGACGGAAAAGGTACAAAATCATACACAATTGCTACCAAACCAAACAACTCTCATCCAAGAGTGAACAAATATTGACTTTCAAGCTTGATGGCACAACGGCGCAACAATTTTGTGTAGTAATAAAAGTTACCAAAATAATGAGCAAAAACTCTTATTTATAGAAGCTCAAAGGAGTAGGCAACCCTAAAATCTCCTTAAGTTAACACTGAGTTCTTGCCAATCTGCAAGATTTATTCCTATGTCTAAAAGTAGGTGACCTAGCAGTTCACTGGAAAGTCTACTTCAGTTAATTGATTCTAAACTAAAAGTGAACAATATACAAAGTGCCTCCAAAATGGAGATCCACAATTAGTGGAATTAGACATGCATGATCAGTGGGACAGTGAGTTAACTTGGAAAGAGGCATCAAGTTAACTCTTGTTGTCATAAATGCTATTTTGGAGGGGTAGGACGTCCTAACTAAGTGTTCACACCTCATCAACTCTAGTTATCAATTCCTCCAACCAGTCATTGGTTAACTTCTTCTGCCTCTGGACAATTGATGCTTCATAGGATGATGACGTGTTGCCTCAACATCTCTTCACCACTTGCAATCTGTTGCTGATATTCAATATTCTTTGTAGCTGTGCCATCTAGCCTTGTTGACATGATTGCAATTTTACTCAAATTGCAACCAGCAGGGTCACCGCAAAAACTATTGCGGATGATGTCTTGGAACTGTGTCTGCACGTCACTGAGACTCACGTAGTCACCACCTTCACGTTTAATACTGGCAAGGAATTGATTGGTAACTTTGGCATCTCCGTAACTGGAGTGATGTCCTCTGTTTCTCCCCTAGCTTTGCGCTTTTGACGCTTTTCTTGATTCTTCTCAATGAAAGAGTGTTGTATGATGAAACCATTGAGTTTGACTACGGACACTCGAGTTTTGAGAAATGCACTAAAACTTGCTGCACACGTAGAATTCCAATGGTATCAATCCTCTAAACTGGCCTTGGAAGGCTATCAAATATATGAGGTGAAACCATATGGAACCTATGGACTTGAGTTGTCTATGCTTGTCAATCTGTCCAAATCGACCTCTGGGCGTGCTCGATGCAAATCGGTGTCAGCCGTTTTTAGGAAGTGATGGAATAATACCGTCTTGGCCTTGTATTCGACTTGGGAGAACTGCATTATGAAAACCTTGAAGATTGACCATGCACACAATATTTGTTCGAACAACTTTTTCTGCAACTGCTAAAAATAGCCTCGCCGAGAAGCACTTTTTATGAAATTTTCTGAGACGTGGGTTTTCTTGGGAATAATTTTCTAAATGGACCCAAAACGTCAGAAATTTCAAAAAGTCACTTTTACTTGTGCATGCAAGAATTTCACGAGGCAGAAGCTTTAGAAGCAGCAAAAGCACATTTTTTTTTGAAAAAATATAACACATGGGTATTGTAGGTGCTTCAAAGCTGCACAAACCGAGTTTGTCCGTTTTTCAAAATTGTGACTTTTTCAAAAAAATCCTAAAAAATAGGGGAAGCAGAGCTACTTTTTCTGGAAAAATCTAACACGTGGGTTTTGTTGAAAAAGTTGTGTTGATCATACCCAAAAGGTCAAATCTGTGAATATCTGCTGTTTTCTTGGACATGCAAGAAGATCTAAGACAAGAATAGAGGAAAAAGACAAGAAGCTTGGAAGTTATAAACTGCCTTTTTGGATCTTCAAGAAAATCACGCCTGAAGATGCTACCTCTGATAAACTCTTCCTTTGTGCAAATGATTCATGAAAATATGAAGAATGTTGAAAAACCCTCTGTCAGATCTTCAACCTGCAAAGAGAAGCAATGAATAATGACGCCTAAGCTTGATACATATTGATTTGGAGTTGTAAGCATCAATTTGGCGCCAACATGTTGTTTGAGGAGTCAATCTTCTTGATTAGGAGTTCACTGGAGCAAATTCCATCAATTTGGTGACGTTTTAGACATGAAAAGCCTTCAAAATATCCCAACTTCAGTCAACTGGTCTTACTTTGACTTTAGGCGTCCAAGTTGAGGAGTTGAACATTTTTCATGCTTTTTCTATGATGAAATGCCTTCGTTCGATCCTTGATTTTGGTTGATCTTGAGGTGTTGCTGATTGATCCATTGCTGATATGAAACAACTTTGATGAAGTGTGCTTGGGAGCTACAAAGCTCAAAACCTGAGTCTGGTGCCTTTGATTCTTGGGCACCTTTTCCCAAGAACGTGCATTTTTCACCAGACTTAGCCAATTTCTTGAGTGTTCTTCAATTCCTCCAGTTTGACCCTCAGTGCTCTGATCTGAGATCACCGATGACTAATGATTCTGGTGATGTTGTTGAAACATGGGATGGATAATCGGTTCAATCTCAAAAAGGATGATTGGCTTTGCAAGTTATGAAAGTTGGTTTAAGGGTCCCAAATCTATGGGCGCCCCTGGTCTGTAGGGGTGCCTTTGACCTTTTGTGATGTAATTTCTATTTTGCAATCTTCCACAAACTGCCCCAGTTTGATCTTTGTCACTAGATGTTTGATTTATTTGTTGAACTCACTCATGGTGTCATTGCTGAGATTGATCAAGGCAGAGAAGGACTTCTTGAAGGTCACTGAGCTTATAGATTGCATCTGATTGCCCAAAATGTTGGACACTTATTTCTAGAAAGGTGCAATTTCCTTAACACAGCCAATTTTTGTGTTCCTCGTCTTGCCTTCACCTTTGGTGTTTTCTGCTTGATCTTCATTTGCGAATGCTTGACAGATCCTGTGAACGTGCAACTGGATTGATCATGAAGCTAAGAGGATGCCTTGTAGAAAGCAGTCGTTTAAAAGTTCATCAGGTGACCCAAAATGAAGGGCGCCCTTGGCCTACAGGGGCTCTTTTGTCTTGATGTCCTTTAGTTTATCCTCCGTTTTACATGCTCGGATGATCAATAGTTGTTGTCATTTGATATGTTTCGTGAGTTAGCTGTTGGATCTATCTCGTAGTTGAGTTGAATCCGAGGAGATCCCCTGGGGGTTGCTAATCCAAAACTAGCATCTTGTAGCTTTGCTTCTTGGGCGCCCTTAGGTTATAGGGGCACATTTTCCCTTGTTAGGCTGCCGTTTTTGATGACTTTCGTTTTCAGCACCTCCTGCCTCTACCTTCGTTTGACGGGGTTTGATGAATATGTTGAATTTGCTTGACAATTCGTTGTAAAGTTGGCAGAATTATGAAGAAGATGACTCTCTTGGCAAAACTTGATAGCTGCATTAGACCTTCTGAACTCATGGGCGCCCCTGGCTAGCAGGGGCTCTTTGGCTTCACTGTCATCAATTTCCATAAAGACCTTCACCTCTCGCGCTTTGCGTTCATCGCCTGGTCAATTGTGTTGATCACCGTTGTCGCTGACGCAAACACGTTCACTGTTGCAATTGCTTTCACCATACTGCATGTACGGGTGCTTGAAAATTTAACCAAGGCATTGACCGCGTAGCACCTTTCTTGTAGCAAGGCGTGCATCTTCCACACTTAGAATATTTTCAGCATTTTTCAACCTTTGAAAATCCCCTTTATCATGAAGCATCTTTTCAAACATTTTTCGCCATGGATTCTTCGTTGAAGCTTTTGAGGCTTAGATTTTGAAACCTAGTACTGGCCATCTGCCATTAATGGTTGCAGAGGTCTTAGCTTTTCTCTTGAAAAATGAAAATAGACCCACTAGAGTAATACAAATTTTTTGGTGATTTTGACTTGACTAGTGTGATCGTGAAGCCAATTTATCCTATCAAAATCATTTTCAACTATTTATGGAAAGGTCCTATTTTAGTGGTTTTCCTAAAAACAAGGGTTTGAAAACCCTAATTTTCAAATTTTCAGAATTTTGCAAGTATCTTCTTTGACATAAACCCACAAAAAGCCTATGTTTTGTTTGACCTAAAACAGATTTTTGACAACAATTTTGCATGATTTAGCTTATTTTTAGCAAAATGCCTTACTGAAGCAAAAATTTATCATGGGTACAAAGATATAAATGTTTTGTTTTAATTATTGATATTTGTAGATCTTTCTAGGCATAACCTACATTGTAAGTGGATTTCATTCAACACAAATTATCTTTGTTTCTTTCAATCTACAAGAATTTGGATGGCCAGTTTGGTTTATTTCATGTGCATATTATGTCATCAATACTGTTAAAGCATATGTGTCTGTATGAATTGCTGTACAATCTGTAAAATCACCCTACTGTTTGGTAGTAACATGGAGAGAATTATTTTCCCATATGCTAAGAGTGCTATTTTATGACATATTTGTGATGGAAGCCACCCTGCTGTGCGGAAGGAGAGGATTACTGTGGTGTAAGTGAGACTTGCAAGGACTGCACAACGGTATGCAAAAACTGATACAGATTTTTAAATATCTCCATATTTACGAAATTTGTATCTATAGACAGTAGAATGTCACACTGTATACTGTTTGGAAAAGTAGTAGTTTAAGCCAGTAGAGAGGCATTATAGAAGGTGTTCAATTTTATCTTTTGAATTTACATGGTTAGACAAGACAAATCTTACTTTTGATGAGAACTATTTTTCTTTGATATTATCTGTGCTTGTGGCTGTGGCAGTGCTTCTTACATTCAGATCTGATTGGAAACCGCCCATCAACGACACAATTCAGAGAGAAACTACCATGGTTTCTTAATTCATTGCCATCTGCAGATTGTGCGAAAGGGGGTCATGGTGCTTATACTAATAGTGTTGATCTTGAAGGTATGTGCTTGACTTTTCATCTGATTTCATGCATGCTTTGCAGAGATAATACAAAGCTTTCTTTGGGTGATTAAGCTGTCAAAGTGCATCCTGTCAACTAATTAATTACCAATCTAGCACTTATTTATCTTGTCTTAACTTTTTTTAATAAGGTTATGCTAGTGGAATAATTCAAGCATCAGAATTCCGTACATATCATACACCTTTGAACAAACAGGTCTGGTCAATGTTTATTGTTCATTCAGTTAAACAAAGTTCTTGTTCAAGTGAATGCTAAGTATGATGCTCCAGTTTGGTTTTAGCGTCAATCTGTTATAGAATAGTGGCAACATAATCTATTTTTTAGAAGTCTTATTTATATGTTAAAGTTGTGAAATCATTAATTTCTCTGTCATTTTCTTGCATGTGCGTTATGCTTTACAGAATGACTTTGTTAATGCAATGAAGGCTGCACGGGACTTTGCTGCACGAGTTTCAGATTCTTTGAAGGTAATAAACTGATGTTTCGAAAACCTAAGCTTACAGCTCGTGACTTTGAGCACATTGTAAAATCCATAACACATCAAAAACTCTTTATAATCAAAGAGCATATTTCCTTACTCTTATGATCTTATCATGTGCACTTGATTTTGGAGATTTTATTTCAAAGCTTATTAGTTTTTCTGTAGCATGGATGCACATTTATGTGTATGTGAAAATGTGCATGGATAAGTACTTAATTTTCCTTATGAGGACAAGAAAACCAAGAATTTGTTGACAGTAATCAAGAGTTTTATTTGAAAAAGTATTGATGGATTTGAGTAATAGTAATAGATTAAAACCACATTTACATATATACTATGCATGCTCGTTGAATAGTACAAATCTTGACATTAATTTTCAGACTGTTTCAAATTTTCATGCAGATTTCAGTTTTCCCATATTCGGTATTCTACATTTTCTTCGAACAGTACCTGGATATCTGGAAAACAACATTGATTAACCTCTCTCTTGCACTTGGTTAGTATTTTACTACAAGCATCACAAGTGCCTGGTTTTTTCTTTCTCCATGTATACATATATGTGTATCCATTATCTGTTCAGATGAACTATGCAACTCTAACCCACAAGATTTCAAATTTTACTATTAGATGGCAATCACTAAATGGTTTGCTAATATATCCATAATACTAATGATAAATCTTTATATAAGTTGTTTATGAAATAATAGTTTCTTGTGTTACTATGCATTGAATTTTTGTAGTCCATTTGACCCAATTTTGGATGCCATTTAGTGATCCACCATGGCTGTTTCATTTAATGCTCAACTTTCTGTTGCAAGACAGAATAATAGTATAGGGAGTCAAGAAAAAAGACCCTCATAAGAGAAGAACGAAGTTATAGATGCTAAGTAGTGCATGGAGGGCTTCAATTCTGCACATTGTGGTAATGTTGTAAGGTCTTGGAGATCAATGAGAATGGGATAATACGGGGTTGAGGGAGATACAAACTGTTGCAGGTCCATAAGGCCACAAATGGGTATGACAAGAAGATGGATGACAAAGATGAAATATGGTCTATCGAGAACAAATGTGTAAAGTGTCACTGAGGTGGACATCACATAAATTGTGATGATGCATTGATTGAGGATAAGGTGCATGGTGTAAATCTAATGTTGAAATGAATAGTTCAAGTTTAGGTGATGGACATGGAACAAAGTGAATTTTGAACCCTTTATCTCCTCATCATTAGGGGCTTTGAACCCTGACCCACAAACAGTAATGGCATCAACCATGTTTTGCTAATAAGGAGACCTAACACAAATAAATAAAATAAAATAAATATTGTAAAATGGAGAATTTAAATTTGAATTCAATATAGCTTTAAAAATAAAAATTCAAGAGACAAAGAATCAACTATCAAGCTATATATTTTAAAACACAACAAAAAGAAGAATTACTTGGTTGCATGGAATGGAATGTTGCAATAGAACCAAAAGTCTTCAATTGCACTTTTGGCTGCATCATGTTTATCTTTGTTCCAACCCATGCCCTCAGGTGACAGTTGGGAACCCGGAGTAGTGCATGGAAAAATATATGAATCCAACCTAGATGAATGAACTCTAGGCCCAATGCTGACACTGCCATTGCCACTGCCACTGCCACTATGAGCAATTGAAGATGGAGGAAATGGAGGCATGGAAGAAGAAGAATCTCCAACTCCACCAATGGCTGCCATCTCCTCTTTTTGCCACTTTTAAAATTCTTTTTCCTACTCAAATCTTTCCAATTGAACTTGCACTTCACACATAACCTCAGGAGGGACTTTTGGGCATGAATTAGTATCTCGACCTTGTATATGTGCAAGGTGGTTTTTCAATCTATTAATGCCTCCCCTAAGTATGTTTGTTTTGCAATGAAAACATGTTACCTCTCCTTTCTTTTGCCCAAGGGTAATAAGCGCATGCTTCCAACGAGGGTCCTTTCTATTTGGAGTTTGAGACATTGTGATAGAGACAATTTATAAATTTAAACAATGCTGCAATAACACATAAATAGAAAAAAATTAACATTCAAAATTTATAATTAAACTAATATTAAAAACTTAAGGTTTGCAACTATAAAACTATTTTTTTTTACAAAAACACCTAGGGTGTGTTCAACAAAAAACTTAAACACAACTAGGGTCTGTTCTTTGTTTCACTAAAATAAAATACAAAAAAGAAAGAAGAAATTTAGAAAAGAAATGAAATTTTGGTTTAGAAAAAACAAAAAACAAGCTTCAAAATTCAAACTTACCTCTTAAATCTTCCTTGAAATCATTGGAGAGCTCTTTCCAATCCTTTGTAGACTCCTCTAGATGCACCAAGAGTACCTACAAACCTGCTCAAATGTGATTCAACAACCGGTTTTTGCTCAATCTCTTTGCTGGTTTTCCTTCAATGCAAATAAATTTTGGCTCAAATCTCACTTTTTTCTTTCTTCCTTGGCTTGAAAATGAAATGAAGTGCTTTTTAGAGTGAAGGAGGCAAATATAAAACCAAAAAGTGTAACTTAAAATGCTTTTAAGTGTTTTTTATATGTTTTGTTGTTTACCCAACCACAACAAAGTCTCTAGCTTGGGACTCGCCCAGAACTGGCGAGTTTGGTGAGTAATTGGAGCCCGAGTCTCCCAGATTGTCGAGCTTGGCTCGGCTTGGGACTCGTCGAGTTTGGGCGAGATTTTGAGCGAGTCTTGTAACACTAGTATATATGTACCTACTAGAAGATGTATATAAGAGTACCTTCATATCTGAAAGAGCTTTGTCCTACTTCAGATGTGTACAGTTGTGAGCAGATTGCTTCAAAATATAAAATAATTTATACAGATCTATAGATTTACGAACCAGCTTTCCAATCCCTTTTGAACAAGCGATAAAGGATATGGTATGTAAAAGATATGACCCTTAGAAGATCAAGGTATTAAACACAAATGACTTTCAAATTTAGTCCACTAGGCAGAGTGCTAACATGGCAATGTGTTGGGAAGCATACCTGTTGGCATGGCATGCTCTTATCGGTTGCTAACATGTGTGTTGATTGTGCATTCAGCTAGCAAAGGTGGTGTTGTCTAATGTGATGTGCTTGGAGGTGGTGCAAATGGCAGTTGCATTATTTGTGGGTGGAGTGGCACTAGTGGCTCTGTTTGTAGGTGGAGTAGCATCCTGCAATTTAAAAGGGAGAGGGATGAGATTCAAACCACTAACTCCTTTATTATCATTGCAATACTTTAGCCACTGCAACAAAGGCCCTACTTAAAATACATGCAGCACCAGTTTTTGTAAATAAAATACATCATTTTGCAAATTGGTGTGCACACCCTTGCCACCAAAACTGCACAATATTCCAAATTCAAAATAAAAATTTTGAAATCTAAATCTCCTTCAGAATAGCCTTTGGAGCTCAAAAAACAAATTCACCTAACAAAAATGTGAAAAGTGGAAATAGGCAGCCTTGGCTAATTTTTTAAAAGCTTTCCAGATCCAAAGATGGATCTCAAAAGTTTTGAATTATGCTCTTTGTAGATAATTTTTGTCCCAAAGTAGCAAGTTTAGGCACTCCTTTGACTGGTTGAAACCCTAGGTATGGCATCCATGACATGGCTGGGGCACAAGGTTGGGGACTGTGAACACATCTCTATGGACCTCTGGTTATTTTTCCTTCTAAATAGTTGGAGAATTCTAGGTTAGTTTCATTGCCATGAGTCCTCATAAGACAGCCAACAATATTACAATCATAAGAAACATGTCGCCATTATAGAGACCAAATATGAACTTAATGCAGATCAGGACTAAACTGTATCCATGTTTAGCATAGCATCTGAGAGAGGAAGTCGATTAGCTCTGCCTCTTACCATTTGTTTGTATTTTTCTTATTCTTGTGCACCTTTACTTTTGGCAGTTGAAATTTTGTAGAAGTCTGAGAGATATTTGATTCATTAAGGATATGAGATTTGATACTGGAGGATTTTATTGACAATACCATAATGATATACTTGATTTGTTAAATAAATTGGATTTGATATTGGGGAATTTATTTGATATGCCATAATATTCTATCATTATTTTCCTATTACCTTTTTTGATTTGGTAGCGTGAGTTTGAATTATATATTTTAACCGATGACATTTGACTGACCAAATTATTGATCTACTTATGGAACAGGAGCTGTATTTATCGTTTGCATTGTTATTACATGCAGGTTTGTATCTTACTAATCTGTGTTTTAAGAAGCATACCAAAGTTTAAAAGAGTTTTTTTCTTTTCTTTATGCTTTGGAAAGTTTGAAATATTGTTTTTTACTGGATTTTTTCTTATTTAATTCATTTGATACCTGCAGTTTATGGGCTTCAGCAATGATTTTGCTTGTCTTGGCAATGATTATATTGGATATCATGGTAGGTTTTATCTGTCTTTCCATGCTGCATATTATTTATTGATGTTCCCTATAGCGAATGGCCAATTAGAAAAGGCTAAAAAAATCCTGGTCCTTCAAGCTACAAAATTCCAATCCCTTGTGGATGGCCTATTATAACATGTTCCACACATTATTTAGTAATTTTATTCATGCGGAGAGGATCAATCAAGTGTTTTATGTTTCCCTCTCGTCCCTCTTGGTTTCTAGGTTCATCTATACTACTTGTAGAGGTATTTAATCTTAATTTTCTTCCTGAAATATGAAACTAAGGGTTCACTACTAGCCCCTCGTTTTTGTTTGTGTAAGAAGACTTTTGCATAAGAGTTGCTCTCAGGACTTTTACCCTGTGTATTAGAAAAGTTTTTCATGAATAAATTTTTACCATTTGCATTCTTAAGGATACAATAGAGCTGGAAGTAATATTGAAATCAACCTCATCCAAGTCGAAGGGATACTTAAGAGGATTTGAAGATTTTTTCTTAACAAAGATGATAGTTAAAACTTAAAAGTCTTGTCAACCTTTTCTTGTATCATGTCAATTGCTGTTCTGCAAAGGTCACATATTGATATTTTTGCTATAGATGACTTAAGTATTGATTCTACATTGATAAATTAATTAAATACAAGCGGAATGATATATTAATTCAAGTGTAATCCCTATAATTATGTGCCTGTTATTTGTTTTCCATATTCTAGAATCCAGCTTGCAACCTGTTCAAATTACTACTAAGACAATTGACAATTTTTAGAAAGAATATTATCAGGAGTAGTTTATGTTTAAAAACTGAAGTGGGTCCCTGCAGATAGTTATATTTCTTCATCAGAGTGCATATCTTATAATTTTAAAAGATATTTGTTGGCATTGGACAGGGATTGATGTCACTTCTGAGCATTCAGTTGAATGCAATCTCCGTTGTAAATCTTGTAATGTCAGTTGGCATTGCGGTTGAGTTCTGTGTTCATATTACTCATGCATTCTCTGTAAGTATGGTCTGCCTATTCAAGTTACAGTATTCTAGCTTTGGATGTTAAAAACTTTTATGCCAAAATTAGGATCCTATGTTCTCTGATTGAATCTTAAAAATTCAATTCTTTCCAACATTGATATTTCCTGATTCTTACTCTTACACGTGTTTTAGAAATTGCCATAAAAGGAATGTGATGTAAATTTGTATACTATGAATGAAGGAGGCAATAGAGTTTCAGATTGCAGTTGCAGCAAGTAGTTCTGTTTGTGTCACTTAGAAAATCACCCTCAACCATTAATATGTTACTAGAGAAAACCCTATTCATTTTCTAGATTTATCCTGGAATCATCCTCAATCCTGGTCCCTTTCCTATATTTTTGCATCTTTCCTGCTCATGAATTCTTCATTTTCTTATCTGGTTATTATTTCTCTTCCCTTGTCTTTTTGTTTTCTTTGTAAACCTTGATCTGTATCCCTCTATATTACACAGTGGTTTTCTGGGCTAGGTCATCCTTTTGATGACCTCTGTATGCAAAGATCAAGAGAAAGGTAAGTAGTACAAGTAATCCGTGCTAAAATGAGAAAAAGTGATCCTGGAAAAGATTAAGAGGAATAGGGATATCACACTTAGAACTCAGTTCTGTATAAATATTTCAGCACCAGTCTTTGCAATAAGGCTTACAGCTTAGAAGCATCGCTCCAGTAGTTTGTCACAGAATATCTATTGCTATTTACCATTGTCTCCCAGAAAACATTAGAATCCTAATGCACAGAGCATCATCCATTGGAAATTAATTTATGTTATTTGAAAGTATGCATCTATGCGTTCAAAGTGACAATCAGAGCATGTATGTTGGAAAACATTATTCAGCAAATTATTTTTCATTCTATCGCATTTGGGCCCCACACTAGTGATGTTGTTGGAAATAGAATATCAAACGTAGTACGTCATTCGTGTGGTAGCTAGATTCATGGGAGAGTACATGCTAGATCTGTTAGAGGGTTTGTTGTTTCTTTATATTGTTTGTTAATTTGTTTTGCCTGTATGCCCAAAATAACAACACATGTTGGAATTCTTTGTATAAATACATTCCCAATGAATGAATAAATCACTGAAGTATTACAAATTCCAACATGTTATCATAGAGATTTGTGGCTTCAGTTTCAAGATTTGTGTGATCAGCAGATTTTGTTTTATATATTGTGTTCGTGTTTTGCATTCTGTTTTGGTAATTGCATGCCATTCCAATGAAAGTGTTGCAGGTTCGAGAAAGTTTATAACCAGAACTTGAAATATATATTGCTGAAGCACTGGTTATTTTTAAGTTTATAATCTGATCTGAATACCCATTTGGGCCAGATAAGTCTAACAGATTTGGGCCCCGCATTTACGATTTTGTTAGAAATAGAATATCATACATAGTATGTAATTTTTTTGGTAGCTAGATCTGTTAGGAGTTTTTGTTATATTGTTTGTAGGTTTGTTTTACCTATATGCCCAAAATACCAACACATGTTGAATATCTTTGTATAAATCATAGTTTCGAGACTCAAACTTGGCAAGGGTGAGTCGACTCGGAACTCGGGACTCGGCATAGACTCAGCAAAGTTAAAAACCCAAGAAATTTAGAGATTTTTAAGGATATAAAACTTGTTTCATGCACCCTTTATTAAATAAACCTTAAAGATAGAATAACATCAGCAAATGGAAGCTAATTTGGTCACATACATAAGCATACATCGATCACATAAGTATAAACGCAAATTGTAGCTGAGCTGTTGAAGGAAATAGCACACTTAGATATATAAATATAGTCAAAGACTCAAATGTATACAAAACTCATAGAATATGAAATCCATGACATCAAATATTCCAAACAAGTATGAAATATCAAAACAATAACTAGAAGTCTATGGCTCAGAGGAGTTTGCATCCTTCCTACGAATGCGTCTTAGATAGGTCTTGGATGATGCAACAACCATAATCTCAAGTTTGAGGGCAATTGCCCTAACGGGGTTGAGGGGCAATGCCCCTTGCGAGGTCTGGCATACATCATTTTGCATTCACAATAAGTAAAAAAAACAAGTTTTATCTTAAATTTTGTTTTTTTTGCACTTTTCAAACCTACCTATGTCGGCCGAGTCTGCCTAACGAGACTTGCCCAAACTCAACGAGTTTGATGAGTTTGCTAGACTCAGTGAGTCTCATCGGGACTCGGTCGAGTTCGAGTCTGAGCTCCCCAGACTTGGCAGGGGTGATTCAACCTGAGACTTGCCAAGTCCAGGCGAGTCCGAGCGAGGCATGGCATCCAACCATGAGCTTCATCACCAATGTTAGCCCAAATTGAATATAACAATGATAACTAACACCAAGGACTAACTTCTCAAGTGCTGACATCAATGACAACCAACAATCAATGTTGACATCAATGAAAACAATTGCCAACAATCTTCCCCTTTGACATTGATGGCAACACACATTGCTCATTATCCCCTGTTGACATCAAGGACAAAGGGCCATACACTCTTGCACAAAGCAACAAGACATTCTTTGACTTTAGGAACAAAGGGTAAAAGATCTTTAATTGAAGTAGCAACACATATTCCCCCTTTGACCAACAACACATCTTCAACTAGCTATACATATACAACAATTGCATAACATCTTCAAGACTCTCCCTTTCTACCAACTACCCCTGAGATGTAGAACTCATCAATCCAGGAGTAGAGGATATGACATGAATTTCTCCCCTTGGATAGATGCACCATTTATGCATCTAGTTAGAACGAGAGGCAATAACCCTAACTTCTCTCATAGATACTCAAAAGTATCCTTTGAAAGTGCCTTAGTGAAAAAGTGTCTACAATATGGTCCTTGGTAGGCACATACTCCATTTTGACTTCATGTTTTGCAACCTTCTCTCTCAGAAAGTGATACCGGATTGAGATGTGTTTAGTTCTTGAGTGCATTACCGGATTCTTGGAAATGTTAATTTCACTTGTATTGTCACTGTTGTGACCTATTTCACACATCGCCCCATTGCAAATGGGGACCCCCAAGTTTTGGTTTCGTCCTCTACGTTGCCATTTTGGAGTTCAAAATTTGAGTTGTTTTTGAGAGTCACTTCGGCCAAGTTAAGTTTTTGAACCCGTTTGTGTGCCTAAACGTCATGGAAGGGCTCAGAAGGTCCGGAAGACAAGGATCACCTGTGCTTTCGGTCATTTCTGACACTTCCTATTTTTAGGGATTTTGCTTTTTGCTTTTTGCTTTTTTGCTTTTTGGCATTTTGGCATTTTTAGGCCATTCTGGAGTTCCTATTTTTTAGGGATACTTTTTGCTTTTCTCTATTTTTAGAAAGTTTCTATTTTGGGAAAAGTTTCTATTTTAAAACCCCATTGATCATGAAGTCAACACGCCTCCAGATTGAGAGAAATCAACAAGTAAAAGGTAAAAAATTGATGAAAAAATGACAAGTTGAAGAAATTCACCCATGAGAAGGAATGGCAAGCCAAGCATGAAGTCCGCCCTTGCCTTTGGCTTGCCAAAGGCAGGCACTGGCAGGCCAAGAGTGAAGTCCGCCATGTTTTGGAAAGACAGGCCTCCAAGTCCGCCATAGGCAAGAGAAGCTCCAAGTCCGCCTTTGGAAGAGGGAACATGAAGTCCGCCCTAGAGAGAGAGAGGTGGATGGCGAGAAGAACCTCCAAGTTCGCCCATGGCAAGGAAGAGCCTCTTGCTCGCCATGTCTTGAGAGGGTATGAAGTCCGCTCTTGGACAAGTCAAAGTCAAAATGTGCCCATGTCAAGGAGAAGCCCAAGTCCGCCCAACTTTGGGAGAGGAAATTTTTCTAAGGCATTAATGAAAAATACGCCTAGGGAGAGATGGGATCAAGCTAGCTTGAAGTTCGCTTTCCAATATGATGGAATAAATTTTTAAGGCACGAAAGAAAGGATGAATTGCAAGGCAAACATGAAGTCCACCCCTCTCAGCCTGAAGAAATTTCTAAGGCATGGATAAAATTACAAAATGGCAGAGAAACCTCCAAGTCCACCCAACTCAGAAGGAGAGAGAAAATGGAATTTTTGACTAAGTATGGATGTCTAGAGAAGCCTAAAGTCCACCCAGGAAGTTGAAAATTGGCAGAGAAATCATGAAGTACATCTTGGCTAGATAGATGACTGAAAAAATAAATTTTGCCACAGACAAACAAATTTGGCGAAGTATCAATATTTTAATGGGTTGGAAATTTAATACTTGGATATTTTAATTATTTTCCGACACTTAGGGAATTTTTATTAAAATATTTGATGTCTGGAGAAAATGGGAAATTACTTGGAGGAATAATTAATTTGCCTTAGACGAAATTGAATTTTGCCGCGATTCGAGGATTAAACGGATTGGAGAATTAATTTTAATGATACGATTTTAAGTGTTCAACACTTAGGCAAAATTTTAAAAAGGAAAGAAAATCTGAAGATTTTAGACAGAGGTGGCGCCAAAATGAAATTGGAAACTTGCCTTAAGGATTTCGAAAAAGATTAGAAACTTGCTAAACGAGGAAAATAAAACATTTTTAAAATTGAGAGAACTCAAGAGAAAAGAAAGCAGTTACTAAGGAAAATCACACTTCTCAGCCATATAATGAGTTTCAGCAACTCATTCTTCACAAATTCGATTGAGAAGAAGTTATCTCTCACAAATCTGCAAGAGATAAATTTTCAAAGAAGAAATAGTGAGAGTAACTGTTAGTGTTTCTTAGATCAGATTAGATAATCAATTGAACAAAAGAAATGCAACACATAAGACAATGAACACAACAAGATACCCTGGGAAAACCATCCTCTTGAGGGAGAAAAACCCAGCAAATATATCTCTTATATATTGAAGGAATAAGAGCAGAAATCTGCTTGAACTCAGGCCCAACACAATGCCGAATTTGATACAATGAATAATAGCACCTCTCCTAGATGCAAAGATACAAATGAATATGTTTCTCCTTGAAATCGGTCTGCTGCTACAAAATGATGATCTGCTGCTACAAGATGAGGATCTGCTGATTAAGTATGAACTTCTTCTAGGACTGCGAATTCTGCTCTGTCAATAATAGCGAACTTCTTGATATTCGAATTGAATTAATAACCAAGAAGTGACCTTGTATTTATATCTCCTAGGCGCCTCTTCACTTGGGTTGGCCTTTGATAAATATATAATAACAATTAAAGTCGGCCAGAATAAGTACATGATATAAATCAAATATAAGGTCGGCCCATGTATTTAATATGTGTCTAGTGAAGACTGACGCTGTATTAACATCAACACTCCCTCTCAGCTAGGGATGAACTTCCATCTGCACAAGACACATTATGTTAGAATGAAAACAAAATAAAATATCACCTCAACGTGATATTAACCATTATGGCTACTCCCATAGATGGTAAAACTCATCACGGATTCTTTCACGTGATGTTGTCATGGAGTCACACACATGACATCCACCATAGCTTCTCCCAGAGGGTGGAAACAAGGGCTTTCACCTCAACTCTCTCTCATCAGAGAATTGCATTATCAAGGACTTTCACCTCAACTCTCTCTCAGCAGAGAATTGTATTAACAAGGGCTTGCACCTCAACTCTTTCTCAGCAAAGAGTTGCATTCTCAACAAGGATCACTGATTACTGAGACTCTTTCTCAGTCACGGCTGCATTCTCCACCATACCAAGTTTCTCCCGGAAGTATACAAACTTAATCCTGGCGAGAGGCTTGGTGAGAATGTCTGCCGTTTGCTCTTCAGTGCTGATATACCTCAACTGTATAGCTTTCCTTTGCACCATATCTCTAATATAGTGGTACTTGATCTCAACATGTTTTGTTCTGTCATGAAACATAGGATTGACAGAAAGCTTCACACAACTTTGATTATCACAGTGTATGATAGTAGGTTCCATTGATTGTCCAAACAATCCTGCAAGGAGCTTGCGAAGCCACACTGCCTCACGAGCTGACACACAAGCTGCAATATACTCTGCTTCAGTTGTACTCAAGGCCACTGAAGACTGTTTCCTGCTCCACCAGGAGATCATAGCAGTCCCCAAACTGAAGCAACAACCAGAAGTACTCTTCCGATCTGAGACACATCCTGCCCAATCAGAATCAGTAAAACCTTGCAACTCCAAATCCACGTTTGAAGAATATCTCAACCCATATCCGATTGTGCCGCATAAATATCTCAGGATATGTTTAGCTGCTACAAGATGTATTTGCTTTGGTTCACACATAAACTGGCTAAGTGCACTCACTGCATAGCAGATATCAGGTCTAGTGTTAACTAGATACATCAATGAACCAATCAACTGTCTATACATCGTAGAATCCACTGGTTCTGAACTAGCTGCAGCTTCTTTCAACTTATCTAAATTAGTCTCCATGGGTGTAGACATAGGTTTGCAGTCAATCATACCAAACCTTTTGAGAATGTCAACAGTGTACTTCCCTTGACTTAGAATCATCTCATCTGGCTTTTGCCAAACTTCTAAGCCAAGAAAGTAATGCATGAGACCTAGATTCTTCATCTCAAATTCTGAAGCTAATTCCTTCTTGCATTTTAGAATTAGATGTTCTTCACCAGTAATGATCAAGTCACCAACATATAAAACCAAAATTAATGCTTCACCATTTACTACTTTGAAGTAGAGGTTAGAATCTGCATCATTCTTTGAGAAACCCAGACTTGAAAGATACTGATCAATTCTTTCATACCAAGCACGAGGAGCTTGTTTAAGACCATACAAGGCCTTCTTCAGCTTGCAGACATGAGACTCTTTCCCATGCACCTCAAATCCTTCTGGTTGCTCAATGTAAACCTCTTCTTCTATTATGCCATTCAGAAAAGCTGTCTTTACATCCATTTGGTGAATCTTCCATCCTCTAGATGCAACAATAGCAATGATGGTTCTAACAGACGTGTAACGAGCCACAGGAGCAAAGGTTTCTTCATAGTCAACTCCCTCTTTTTGTGAGAACCCTCTAGCCACAAATCTAGCCTTGTGTTTCTCAATGCTCCCATCAGCTGCATGCTTGATCTTGAAGAGCCACTTAGATGACACCACAGATTTGTCTTTGGGTCTAGGAACTATATCCCAAACATCGTTCTTAAGTATAGACTGATACTCCTCAATCATAGCATCTTTCCATACTTGTTGACTAGAAGCTTCTTCAACATTTGAAGGCTCTGACTCAATAATCTGACTCATCAAAGCAACATAACTAGAGAACTTGTGAGGTCTCTTGCTTTCTCTGAAGGCTCCTCTTGGGGCTGCAAACCTTTTTGCTTCCTGCATTGTTCTGCGAGCCCAAAGAGGTCTTTTCTTTCCAATCACAATGTCTAGAGGCCCATCAGTAGGATCCAAAGGCTCAGCTGGATCAATATCTTCTTTAGGTTCTGTATCCTCCTTCAGATTCTCTGGAATATGGTCAACTTCCATATCTTGAGGAGGTTCTTCTTCATCGACCTCCATAGGAGTGCCTTTGGACCTTCTATAAGCAACATCTTCCTCAAATGTGACGTCTCTACTAATCTCAATAGACTTCTGTCCTGGAATGTAAATCCTGTAAGCTTTTGATGTCTCACTGTAGCCTACAAGAATTCCTTTCTTCCCAGAAGGTTCTAGCTTTGTTCTCTTTTCCTTTGGAATATGAACATAGACTGGACAGCCAAAGATCCTCAAATGACTAACTTCAGGCTTCACGCCTGAGAATGCTTCTTCAGGAGTTTTATTCTCTAAGATCCTGTGGGGACTCCTGTTTTGAACATAGACGGCTGTTCTTGATGCTTCAGCCCAAAGAGAGATTTGTAAGTCTTGATCATGGATCATAGCTTTCACTGCTTCCACAATAGACCTATTCTTCCTTTCAGCAATACCATTTTGTTGTGGATTATAGGGAACACTGAACTCCCTCTTAATCCCTGCTTCAATACAAAAGTCTCGAAATGTGCCAGAAGTGTATTCTCCACCATTATCAGATCTCAATACTTTGATCCTCTTCCCAGACAGATTTTCAATCTGTGCTTTGAATTCTCTGAATCTTTCTAATACTTCTTCTAATTCTTTAGATCTCAAGAAATATATCCAAGTCTTTCTAGAGTAATCATCAATGAAAATAATATAATACAAGAAAGCACTAGATGATGCACTAGACATTGGACCACACAAATCAGAATGAATGAGATCAAGAATACATTTAGATCTACTTTCACTGGAATGAAACGTACCTTTTGTGTTCTTGCCTAGGGCACATCCCTTGCATGTACCTTCATGTTCTTGATCGAATTTCGGAAGACCGGTGACCATCTTCTCCATGATAGGTAGAGCACGAAAGTGAATGTGAGCCAATCTTCAATGCCAAAGATCACACATGCTGGTACTGTTATGCACAAGTGCTTGAAGAGGACGAGTGCACAGCGTGTAGAGACATTCATGTCTAACTCCAATCACTTGAGCAGTTTTGAAGCTGGAGTTCTTTGCCCATATAAGAACTTTCCCTTTAGAGAAGGCAACTTGATAACCCTTGTCTTCTAATGCTGAAATTGAAACAAGGTTCCTCTTTATCCCTGGTACGAACAGCACATCATTCAACTCCAAAGAAATTCTAGAATCCAAGTGAAGAGTGGAATTTCCAATCCCTTTTACAGAATATCTATCATCATCTCCAATAACAACTTGATCACTGGAGTTGCTTTCCATTAAATTTGAAAGATGACTTCTGAATCCGGTGATGTGCCTAGAAGCACCACTGTCAATCAACCAAGTATTAGAGTCAGTAGAAACATTGCTAGACAAGGCTGAATAAAATAGATAATCACTGGAGTCCTTTTGTAGAGCAACTTCTTCAACATCTGCAGTGGCAACTTGAAGCTTAGGTCGTTGGGGGCAAACCCTCGCAAAGTGACCATACTTATCACAACGAAAACATTGAATCTTGGACATGTCTCGTTTCCTTTTGAAGGTAGGAGCATCTTCATTTCCACCTTCTCGATTCCTTTTGAAGAAACCTCTCTTAAAGCCTTTTCCTTTGTTTGATGAATGAGAGGTAAGAACTTGTAATTCTTCATTCTTTGAGCTTTGACCAATCCCCCTTGCTGTTAGTCTTGACTCTTCTTGAATGCAATCAATCCTCAATCGATCAAACTTGGGAAGTTCGGATCTTGCACTGATTCCTTGGATGAACGCCTCCCATGAAAGCGGAAGACCATTGAGAGCAAGTATAGTTAGTTCTGTATCATCAATCATGTGACCAATAGTGGAGAGCTGATCTTTTATCTCTGAAATCCTCATGAAGTATGTAATAACAGATTCTCCTTTCGCCATTTTCACAAGATGGAGTTGTTGCTTCAGAGCAAGGGCACGACTGGTGTTGTTGATTTCGTACATCTCTTCCAAGGTTGTAAACATCTCTCTTGCTGTATCCAACTTGAAGATAATTGGTACAATATGATCCTTGACGGAATCAACCAATGCTTTCTTTGCCCTAGTGTCTTTCTTCCTCCATTGCAGCTTCTCTTCTTCCCCCTCAGGTTCGGGAACTTTTGTTTTCACAAACTCAGCCAAATCATTCTCTTCCAAAGTTAGCATGAACCTGAACCTCCATGATATGTAGTTCGAGATCCCTTCGAGTCTATCCTCGATTTTCAGACCGTTCACCATCTTGAGAAATTTAGAAGATAGACTGAAAAAGAATAAGGTGAGTGTTGCGAACTAAATCTGATCACGATCTTTTTCACACCCGCTCTGATACCATGTTAGTGTTTCTTAGATCAGATTAGATAATCAATTGAACAAAAGAAATGCAACACATAAGACAATGAACACAACAAGATACCCTGGGAAAACCCTCCTCTTGAGGGAGAAAAACCCAGCAAATATATCTCTTATATATTGAAGGAATAAGAGCAGAAATCTGCTTGAACTCAGGCCCAACACAATGCCGAATTTGATACAATGAATAATAGCACCTCTCCTAGATGCAAAGATACAAATGAATATGTTTCTCCTTGAAATCGGTCTGCTGCTACAAAATGATGATCTGCTGCTACAAGATGAGGATTTGCTGATTAAGTATGAACTTCTTCTAGGACTGCGAATCCTGCTGTGTCAATAATAGCGAACTTCTTGATATTCGAATTGAATTAATAACCAAGAAGTGACCTTGTATTTATATCTCCTAGGCGCTTCTTCACTTGGGTCGGCCTTTGATAAATATATAATAACAATTAAAGTTGGCCAGAATATGTACATGATATAAATCAAATATAAGGTCGGCCCATGTATTTAATATGTGTCTAGTGAAGACCGACGCTGTATTAACATCAACAGTAACGTTGATCTTCCTCAGTGAAGGAGATAATTTTAAGCTGGGAGGCGTGATTCTTGAAGAAATAAATTATTTCTTGCCTGAAAGTCGCACTTCTCAGCAAATTTGCGCACCTCTTGGATTGGATTTTCAGAAGTTATAATTAATTCGCAGCCAGAGGACATTCTCGGAGGTTTGGAAATCAATTAGCAAGGCTCTTCTATTCTTTTCTGATCTACTGCAGTCATTCTAGCACAAGATTTGTCGAATACTCAGCGAATTTCTTCACTTTCAGCTTGCTTTTTTTGCAGAAATTTATATTTTAAACAAGCTGAAAGTATAATTTTATCAAACAACATCCCGGAATAACTAGATTTTTGAAGTTCTTATTTTAATTTTTAAGTATTCTTGTACTTGTAGGTTGATGACCACCCGGGGAGAGCCATCCAGACAAGCGTAGATGAAGTTCACTAGTAAGGGGCTGCAGTTGGAGTCAAAGATTAATTCAAAATGGAAAAATATCACAGATACCAACTTCGGGCACATCGACCTCAAAGAATTTAAAAGAAGGATGTACGGGCACGATGGATTCTTGCCAACACCCATTGCCAGACGGATGATGAGCGAAATTGTTCAAGCTGCCAGATTCCCACCAGCAGTTGAATGTGCTGAACTGATGGTAGAATGCGCCCTTCACTATAATTTACAAGACATGCAAATTGTTGCACTTGACGGAAGGATACTGGCTCACCTTGGAGAGTTAGCCATACAAGAAGCCTTTGGCATCCCTACAGATCACAAGACTGCTTACAGAACTAAGGAGGATGCAAAGAAATTATATGATAAAAAGCTTGACCTTTGTGTCGCCAATATTAATAAGTCATGGCTGGAGAAACCAAGAGCTTCCGCCAAGAAGATGCCTAAGAAGCTGTTGCGCACAAACTTCAAAGAAGATTACGGGGACATCATCGTCTTGCTAAACAAAATAGTTGGCAATCCTCAGGGCACACCTTTCGAGACTTGGATGTACTATATCGAAGACATCACTGAGCGGGTAAAAATGTTCAATTGGTCTCGCATGATAAGCAATAGCCTCCACGAGCAGCTGGTTAATCTAGAAAAGACAAAGACATTTTATATGAGCTCCTACGTCATCTACATGTTGGCTAGGACATACAGGTATGCAAGCTTGATCTGCAAAGGCATGGTTGGCAACAAAGAGAATGAGCTGAAGTCCTATGATTGCTATCCGTAGTTGTAGCTAAGTGAGAAAGCCCACTTCAGACGGGCACACGACGCTTTCCTCATGTACATAACAAGAATATTTCAAGGAGAAATGCCCCAATGGCTGACTCACGAAGCCAAGAGTTTGATCAACAAATACGGGTCTTGGTTCATCCAGTATCCAAGGTACACGTACTTCAGAATCCAAGGATTCACTGGGAATTCGTACAGATTGCCTATCTTTCCTACTAACAAGATGGTCTTGCTTGAGGTATTGAGACAGTTGGAAGAGTATCAGAGCTTCCAGAGAACAAAACAAAAGGCGGCAATCACTTTCCCCTTTTTCATAGGGAACATGCTGGAAACGTGTCCGTCAGCACAGGCAACTGAGAGTGCCAGACTGGAGATACAACGATACCCATTCACTACTTATTAGTCTAGAGATAACTTTGACCCACACCATCACATCAAGACTGTGGATGGGAGAAAGTATAGACACAGAGTCGAGTTGGAGGACTTTTGGGCGGATGTTGCAGATGAGTATGAGGTCAGACGGAAGCTGTGGTCTAGATTGCCGGTTAGCTTGATCAGGACAACTGAGCTTTGCCGAGTGCCTGATCAACTCGATGATGATGGAAAACAAGTACAACCGTGCTTTGACGAGAGCTTGCCCCTACCTGCTGTAAGATGGTCAGAACCCGAGCATGCGGATTTGAACACCTTGATGAGACCAGTCATCAAGTACTCTCAATGGTGGGTCAATCAACAGATCCAGGAGTTGAGGCGGATGAAGGTGACGCTAACTTATGACAGGTTAAGCGAAATGGAATCTTACTCTTCCAATGCGGAAGCATCCCATGGCGTGGAGTTGATGGAAGCCACTACTTCCAGGAAAAGGAAAGAGGTAGCTATGGACAAGGAGCATGTTCATAAACAAACAAGGATAGAGCCTTCACGCTCTGCCACATCCAGAAACATTGACGAGATATTGGCCACCCTTGATGATTCGTTGGCCAACATTAGGAACACCTCCCCGATTCTTGAGGATAATATGGAGCCTTAACCGGATGATGATGAGCCGCCATCCCTTGCAAGCACGAAAATACTTGGATCAAATGATGAGATGGGCGCCCAAAATGATGATTTTCAAGAAGGAATGATTTCAGCCCTTCGAGGAATTTTGGACGCTCCAAACTGAGAAAGTGTATCGAAGGAGGATGGCATAGAACAACTCACAATCCCTGACTGGTTGAAAGAGAGAATGAAAATATAGGCACCAGTTGAGGCGCCGGAAGAAGATGATGTTGCCGACTTCCTAGCCAGTCTTGAACAAGTCTCAGTCAAGAAGCTGACTAGGAAGTTCTCCACTATATAAAGGGATGAAGCCGGCAATCGGTCTGTACAAATTGCAGTGCCGACAGTGGACAAGCCACGGGAGGATATAGCTCCACACGAAGATGCTGTAACTACCATTGACTTGGGTCCAACCACAAAGGGCCAAGAAGTTGAAGATCTGGACAATTCAGTGTCCACCATCAAGTCGAGGTTGGCAAAGGAGGTGGCGAAGAGGAAAGAATGCCAATAGGAGATTGAGCACCTGAAAGAGTACATACAGCATCTGATCATGCCGCTTGATCAAGATAACACAACAGCTCCCCTTCTCTCGAATTCTTCGCAGGAAGTAGCGAAGGACATGGTAGAAGACAGGGTCACAGCAAGAGAGGCCAAAGAATGGATAGTGGTCAAAGGCGCAGAAGCAGATACCTTCCTGGAAAGGTTGACATTGGTCTACGGTCAAGCGACCTCATTGCTTTCCAGATTGATTGCCTTGGCGGAAATGTGGGATGGTCTTCCGAATATGCAGGAAAGAATAATTTCGTGCCTTAGAATTCTCAAAGGGGTCCCAAAGAAGGAATTGATTGACGGAGGCATCATTGCGGCAGGCACAACTTATGATTTCCATACGTGGTACTAGGCTTTGATGGCACGGGGAGAGGTGTTGGAAAGAGTGAAGGTTGATAGACTCAGAGTGGAGGAGCAGGTTAGAGAGATCCAGAGAAAAATCTTCAACATGGTTGCCGACATACTAGACAAGGAGGTCATACGGGAGAATGATTTGCAACTAGAAGGTTTGAAGAATAAGGTGCACGAAAACTTCTTTTCTATCGCAGGGCCTATCTTGAAACAAAATTGGGTTAGAATGGTGAATTTCTTAGCCATCCAAGAGCCCTTTGTGAGGATCGAGCCAGAATGGGAGG
This sequence comes from Sequoiadendron giganteum, assembly GCA_007115665.2. Classification (NCBI taxonomy): domain Eukaryota; kingdom Viridiplantae; phylum Streptophyta; class Pinopsida; order Cupressales; family Cupressaceae; genus Sequoiadendron; species Sequoiadendron giganteum. The sequence continues at coordinate 468,034,113 of CM021108.1, read as the reverse complement.
ACATCTTTTCCAGGTGCGCTGAAAGCATGGACGGATTGGAGTTTAGGATTAGAATACTCCCACAGATTACTATGGAAGAAGTTGCCTCTATCGTGTCCAGATTCATCGAACATACGACAAGTCGAGAGGATAGGGATATACTTCCTTGAAAGTAGCTCCAGGTGCCACCTCACTCTTTGACAACTCATTGTTCACTGATATTAATTGGGAAACCCTAATTAGGGTTTATTTGTTTTAATCTTGGTCGTTGGCTTATTTTAATCTAGGCCACTCTTTTATTTCTAAAAACTCTATATAAACTTGCATACTCTCATTTTCAATTTGTGAAGTGAGTAGTATGAGATTGTTGTGTTATATCATTTCCGTTAATAAAAGCTCTTGTGCATGATTTGCTTATAATCACTTTTATTTTCAAGTGGTGTGCAAGGTTACATATTCTCCTTCAACACTTAGATTAAAGTTAATTTAGCATTTCCATTTGAATGTGTTAGTGAATGAAAGATCTGATAGCAGTGGTTGATGAAATTTAGCTCATACTTTTGTTCGATAGATGATTTTTACTCAATGTGCAAAGTTAGCCTGAGCTCTCAAATTGTGGATGCTTAACTTCAGTTTGAATAATTATTAATTCAGACATGAAAATTGTTATCGCCTCCGTTGAAGATTGCACCCGCTTTGCGTAGTTGACCTAGGGAGGCGAAACAAATTGTGGTTATTCCAGTTTCATCCAATCATTGCCGTCTCTTGAGTTTTTAGGTGTAGTTTAGACTTCTAAACCCTCATCTTTTTGCATTTTTTTTTGGAAAATCTGAAATACCCAATGGAAAGAGCATTCAATGATAAAACCGTTGAAGTCCTTGGCTTATAAACAAATTCTAAAGTAAGTCCCTTTGTGATACCAGCATATCACAACGCCTACTAATCTTATCCATGTGTCATGATCTGACGAAAGAAACCTTGGAGTTGTTGTACAATCTTCTTAGCATATGCAGTAACTTTTCAAGAGAGGATAAAGTGTCCTTGGGCATTTTATTCTTTGTTCGGTGAGTATTAAAATGCACACCAACAGTCACTAGTGTAGGAATAGGTTCATCATAAACCACTTTCACATCCTTCAAAGTTTGCTTCATCCAAAGCACTTGAGTATAGCAAGATGCTGCAAACAATAATTTTTCTTTTGCTGCGGACAAAGACAGTGAATCATGCTTTTTATTGAACCATGATACCAATCTGTCTCCCAAAAAGAATGCATTTTCACTTGTACTTCTCCGATCATCAACACAACCTGCCCAATCATGAATAGTATAGGCACTCAGAGAGAAATTTTGATCCTTTTTGTACCATAGGCCATAATCCAGAGTACCCTGAAAGTATCTGAAGATTCTTTTCATAGCTTTCTCATGAGATTGCTTAGGATTGGCTTGAAATCTAGCAACCAAACATACCGCATGCATGATATTCGGTTAGAAGTAGTTAAATACAACAAACCTCCAATCATGGACCTGTAGGGAGTTTGATCAACTTTCAGAGACTCATCAGATTTTCTTAAGTGACGGCCTGTCACCATAGGAGTACCCACTTGTTTGGAATCTTCCATCCCAAACTTGTTCAACATTTTCTTTACATATTTGGCTTGAGAAATAAAGATACCACCATCTTGCTGAATAATTTGAAGTCCAAGGAAGGACAATTCATCAATCATTGACATTTCAAATTCTTTTTACATTTCTTTTGCAAACTTTTTACACGTCATCATCTCCACCAAAAATGATGTCATCAACATACACAACCACAATTAGCAACTTGTCTTCTTGAACCTTAACATATAGATTATTATCTGCATTACCTTTCTTGAGCCCTTGCTGAAGTACGTACTTATCCAATCTAACATACCGAGCTTTTAGAGCTTGCTTGAAACCATATATAGTTTTCTTGAGTTTGCAAACCATATCCGAATTCTTTGATAACTGAAAGCCATCCGGTTGCTCAATATATACCTCTTCTTCTAGATCACCATTTAGGAAAGTAGACTTGACATCCGTTTGATATACTTTGAAATTCTTATGAGAAACAAGAGCAAGAAACATCCTTATAACTTCCATTCTAGTTATCGGAGCAAAGGTCTTCTCAAAATCAATACCTTCTACTTGTGAATATCCTTTGCAAACCAATCTAGCTTTATTCCTCACCACTTCACCATCCTCATTTAGTTTGTTCAGGAACACCCATTTTGTTCCAATGACATTTTTATCAGCAAGTTTGGGAACTAATTTTCAAGTTTGATTCTTTTCTATTTGATCAAGTTCTTCCTCCATTGCCTTTGTCCAATTGTCATCTTTGCTAGCATCAACAAAGTTCTTGGGCTCAACTTTTGACAACAAACATAGATTTACTTGCTCACTGGCTCATGCAAACTTTCTCCTAGTCAACACATCTTCATCCTTATCTCCAACGATCTGATTCACAGAGTGATTCTTCTGCACGTATTTTGCTAGAGTCTTCATAGTCTTTACCGGTTCCGGTTCCTTCTCTTCTTTCTCTTCTATTTCTTCTTCTTCTTCAATCCAGGAAAGCATATCAGATCTAGAAACTTCAGGTTCATGTGAGATCTGACACAAGTCTTCATCTACTTTGACATTTGTACTTTCAATGATTTTCCCTAACCTCTTGTTGTAGCATATGTATGCCTTGCTTCCGGTAGAGTAACCAAGAAAGATCCCTTCATCACACCTAGAATCAAACTTTCCAAGATCACCATCTCTTCTAATGTAGCACATGCTGCGAAAGATTCTGAAGTATTTGATAGTAGGAGATCTTCCATAATAGAGCTCATAAGGGGTCTTATTGTTGTTGACTCTCAACTGCACTCTGTTAAGCAAGTAGACAGTAGTGTGAACTGCTTCCTTCCAATACATATGTGGCATGTCAACATCTTTCATCATTGTTCTAGCCATTTCTTGCACTGTTCTATTTTTTTCTTTCAACTATCCCATTTTGTTGAGGGGTTTTAGGAGCAGAAAGATGTCTCCTAACGTCGTGATCTTCACAAAACTTTTCAAATTCATATGACGTAAATTCACCTCCTCTATCTAACCTTAAACATTTGATCCTAGTATCCATTTCATTCTCGACTTTTGCTTTAAAAATCTTAAACTTATCAAAGGCTTTTGGTTTCTCTTTTAAAAAAGTAACCCAAGTCATTCTAGTGTAATCATCTATAAGCAATATAAAGTACCTTTCACCTTGTTGACTCCTTATCCTTGTAGGTCCGCATAGATTAGTGTGAATCAACTCCAATGGCATTGGCACAGAGCACTCCTAGCTTTTGAAGCTAGTCTTTGTTTGCTTTCCCATTTCACATTCTTTGCAAAATGTGTTTGCAAGCTTGGCAATCTTAGGCATATCCTTTACTGCATGGGAGGAACTAATCTTTACCAAGTTGTGAAAATTGATATGTCCCATTCTTTTGTGCCATAACCAACTTTCTTCAGTTTGAGCTAATAATCATATTCTTCCATTAGCCTCCTTTAGATGATAGACATTACCATTTTTCCTTGTTCCTTCAACAACAAGCCTTTTAGACCCTTCCTTTCTGATTTCACATCCATTAGTATGAAAAGTAAGATTGTAACCTTTGCTGCACATTTGACTCTGAAATAAAGGACATATTCAATTTTGTTCTTTCCATCAATTGTTATATCACCTTTTCCATAGATTTGTGTTGACTTGTCATCACCAAACTTAACAACCCCACCATTAACCTTCTTGAGATTGATGAACTTGCTTCTCTCACCAGTCACGTGATGAGAACACCCAGTATCAATCACCTGTAATGTCCTCATTTTAGCTATACACCCTTTGGTGATTGATAGCCTATTTCTGGAAGCCCGTAGGCTTGTCAGAGGTAAAATTAGGGTTTCCTATTTTATAGGGATTTTGAAGCATTTTTGAAGGTTTGCATGTATGAGTTTCTGATGCATGTCTGGTGGAGTTTTTTGGGTTTTTGGAGAGCTTCAGAATGGTGTGACATGCATTTCCATCTGGCAACTTTTTCTGGAACTTGCTATTTTTAGCCAGCACATTGGAGTTTCGAGATTTGGATTGCGGATTCTTTTTGGGTTTTTCAGAGAGCTTTGCAATGGTATATGACATGCAAAGGCATTGGGCAACTTTTCAAAATTTACTATTTTTAGTAAGTTCTATTTTTGGCAGTGCTATCGTGGGCAGTAGCATTAGCAGTCAGCTCAGTTTCCATTTCGGGCAGTGCGGTTTGGAGCATAATTGGCTTTCAGCATTTTGAGGCTCATTTTGGTGAAATGATTTATTTTAAGTTATTAATATTTTAAAATTCATTTTAGGCCCCATGGCCTAGATTAATGACTTAATGTTGTTTTAAAAGGGGGGCATTAAGGGAGGACGTCTCATGAAGGAATTAAACAAATTAAACATTTAAATGTTTGATATTTCCCTAAGGAAACTTGGACGCCAAAATGAAGAGGAGAAAAAAGGTGAATTAAATGTTTTAAAAATTAAATTATTGCAAAAGTAAAATGGGCGTCCCTTTTGGAGGAAGATGGAAAGCCAACAGTCATCTTCAATTCTATAAAAGAAAGCCTTTTCTCTCTCATTTCTCATCTTTGGTTTATCATATTGAAATGCTGCTGGATTGAATTCAGAACCCGGATAAGGGGGAGCTTAGCTTTTTTACACTATTCTTCGGGCCTGAAACTATGGTTCCCTAGATGGTCAATTGGGAGTGTGCTTCATTCAGAAGTGCATATTGACTTTCATTGGTGAAGGTTTTAATGTTATTTTCAGGCTTTCATGTTGCATTGCTGAATCATATTTTGATTCATAACTCCTTGGTGGAATTTAATTTGGTTTTGAGTATTGCTTATATCTACTTTCCTACCTTGGGCGCCCCCTTGCAGCAAGTTTCAGATTTTATTATGAAGTATATAGTTTTTTAGAGCTGGTCGCCCATGTCAAGGAGGTTTTGTATTTTCCAGATTTCACTTTGGTATGTGTACATAATAAATAGAGGGGTATTGATGCCGTTTGTTGTCTTGCTCTTGGTCGCCCTTCTCCTAGCTTGCATTTGCATTTGATTTGGTGTTATTTGGACAAGAATTGGAGAAGATATGAACATTTTGGTGATCTCCTAGCTTGTTGGTCTAGTTATTTTAGTTTTTTGTTTGTATATCAGACCTGGTTATTTCCATTCCGTGTTATATTTCTTGGATGTGTTCATTTTTATTTGTAATAAAAAATATAGTGTCACTATTGCAGCTATTTTGGAGCAGATTTCTATTGAAAATCTTTGTAATTTGCAGATAATTTACATTGTAAGGCTGAGAATTAGTAGTACTAATCCAGTCATCTATATTTTTGCATTTGCTTGTGTTTTAATTCACACATTGTAACCCCTGAATGGTTTATCGCCAGTGTGGAAGAATAAACATTTGTATTTCTCTATCTCACCCATTATTTAAGTGGCGAATCCCCACCATTGAGTGAATGCCTACCGAAAAGCGGATGAATTGTTCTTCATTGTAATATCTTTCCCCCCACTGTATAAGTGGTAGCATGGAATCTTCATGGTCGGATCACCGCCTACTCTCATTTCCAGCATTATAATTTAATACAGTTGTTGCTAACGATCCCCTCCCATATGCTATCACTTCGCCTTCAATAGGATCTTGGTGAACATTCTTGGCGAAGGCTACTTTCAGTTTGATTGTCCTTGGGGAGCTAACGCTAACATTTGGCGTAGTGCTGGTTTGTGTTGTGAAAACATTGAGAAAAAATTAAGGGGCACATTTCATCACCCAAGCATTAGCTTCTTCTTTTGCTGGAAAGGAAGTCAATATTGCCATTGAACTTTTATTGACCCTACTTTTCTATAAGGTACTAGACCTTTTACACTCTCCAATGATGTTCTTTTTGCCTTCCAAAACCATGAATAAATTTTCATCATTTTCATCATTATCTTCATCTTTAGAGGAACAATTGCTCTCCTTAAAATAGAAGCCTCTTTTGTCATCATCGACTGATTCTTTATATAGACATTTAGATGCAAAATGACCTATTCTTCCACAAATGAAACACTTGAATGGTAACTTATCTTTGTATTTGCCAATGCCCCTTTTTAATCTCCTCACAAAGTTTGTTTCAACCTCATCAATGTCTTCATTTCGATTAGAAGCTTCATCTTCAATCTCATCTCAAAGGCAGTAAGAGTACCAAACATGTCATCAACTGAGTATTGATCCAAGTTTTTAGACTCCTCAATGGCACACTTTATGATTGTAAGATTTTGGGAGAGATCTCAAAACCTTCTTCACTATTTCACTTTCCTTTACTTCTCCACCAAGACCGGAGATGCCAGAGCTAACTTCTTGTACCCAGAGCATATAGCTTGCAATGTCTTCATCTTCTGTCATCCTTAGAGTCTCAAATTTGCTCTTAAAGATCTGTATCTTGGTTTGCTCAACTTTAGTATCTCCTTCATCGATGCTGCTAAGCTTTCCCCAAGCATCTTTGGCAAAACTGCAATTCATTACCTTCAGAAGTTTTGAATCAACCAATCCACACAAAATAACATTCTTAGCTTTGGCATTACATTCATATAGTTTGATTTCAGCTGGATCTGTAAGTGGAGTCGTAGAAGCAGTATAACCACTTTCGACTAATTTCCACACACCAAACCCAAGAGAGTTTAGGTGTCCTTCCATTCTTATTTTCCAAAAAGAGTAATTAGTCCCATCAAACCTAGGACCCTTGTATGAACCATCATGTGCCATCCCGGATCTTTGCCTCAAGCTGTTAAGATCTACAGAGGAACTTGGCTCTGATACCAATTGTTGAACACACTCGGAGACTGAGAAGGGGGGGGGAGTAGGGGAGGGCGGGTATGAATCAATCTTAACAAAAACTTAACCCCTTCCAGAACTTAACTCTTTCAGCACAATCCAACCTTCTTTATTAGATCAAAACCTTAAAACATAATAGTAGCAGAGAATGATATAGCAGTTTGAATCCTTAGCAACTTCAACAACCTTTAAGCAATGCTCAATATAGCAATTCTACTTCTAACCAAATCAGCAGCAGTGAAAGAGAAACAGAGGAAACACACATGTACAAGAAGAACACCAAATTTACGTGGAAAACCCAACGAGGGAAAAACCATGGTGAGACTTAACTCACAATATAAAAACTCACTGCCAAAAAGACTTGCAAGAAGGTTCACTGCCTTAGAGCAAGATACAAAAGGACTTACAGGATTGAAGCCAACACAACTTTAGGAGCAAGATATAGAGGACCTGATGAGATTCACTATCTCAGAGCATGATTCAAAGATTTAGATAAAGATTACAATGCTTTTCAACATAACACTCTGCTGACTGAGGCGTTATAGCACAATTGATCCCTCCATAAAAGCCAACAGAAAATACCCAAAATTCCCAAACACCATCTCATGCATCTCCATGGCCTTAAGAAAGCAATGGACTTTAAGAAAATGCCTCCAAAAAGCACCTGACAAACTCCTTTAAACATCCTCTTCAATGTGGCCCATGTTTTTCCTGAATAACAAGTGTGGTTTCTGCCAAGCATCGCCCATCAATCTGTGCTTCATGAAAGATGTAATCTTCTGTAACTTCCATCATTTGCTAAAATCTATATTTGGATTCAACAACACAAAATTAAAGTCTAGTTTCTTTAAATGTGATAATGGACTTGAAGATATATTATTGCCCTCATTTTCATAGAATTGGTGACTAAATCAAATCAAAAGTGTTCTATTTGATAAATTTAGTCAATATCTACTGTATTCTATAGCCACAAAGCAAAGCCAATACATATAGCTGTGAATTTGTGAAGGTATGATAAGATGATCCTTGATATATTTCTGTAAGAAATTATAGATCATTATATAATTGTGTCACAACTCTTGGAATGACGTCTAATGTAGAATAAAATATATGTTTTTTTGAAGGTGAGTGAGGGAAGCAGGTCACAGCGCACACAAGAGGCACTCACAACCATGGGAGCATCCATTTTCAGGTAAAACAATACTAATCACTCTTACAATGATAAGCTCTAACAAGAAGCAAGAGAACTTTCAATCAACCTAGGTTTTGCTAGGAGTCAATTGAAAGATTTTTCAGGATGCCTTTACTATTATGGAGTTTGTTGCACCAGTTTTCTAACAAAAAGGCCTACTTGCAGTGGAATAACAATTACGAAGTTTGTCGGGGTGCTTGTATTATACTTTGCACGATCGGAAATATTTGAGGTCTCTCTCTCTCTCTCTCTCTCTCACACACACACACACACACATCTGAGTATTTATAAATGTTATGTAGATAAAGTATTACGTAGCTATAAGAAAGTATCGATATTTATATGTTTATAAATCTTATTTTGTAATTTAATTTTCTATTCATGCAGGTGTACTATTTCCGCATGTACCTTGCCCTTGTGATACTTGGGTTCTTACATGGTCTTATTTTTCTACCAGTAAGTTTCAAAGTTTTGTTTGAAGTTTTTATTGCTTCTTTTTTATTCAGAATGTTTCGATTTTTTTCCTTAACCATTGTCAACAATGGTGGAACTTTACTTTGTACAAGTTATTTAAATTCTGTTCGTCATAATATCCATTTTAATATCTGATGATATAAAAGACATATACTTTTATTTTTAGTCTGACTAACTAGTTTCAGATTGAAATTGGTGAGGGGAGATTTGCCAAAAATTCAGTGGCCAGCAAATTGCTTGAAAGCTTGGAAACCTCGTAAAAATTAAGAGTCATAAATTTGATAGCTCAAAGTGTTGCACGAGGATTGAGGCTTCAATATAACTATAATTTTGTTTGATAGTGTGGTTTTGCTACATTATAATATTTAGTAATATTTGTTTTGACAACAAAAATGTAAAGCAAAACTAGGAGGATTATAGATCCAGTTTTATGTGAAAATTTGATGTTAAATTCCAAAACAGCATCAGATGAGCTAATCAATAATAATTGACCAAATAATCAGGAAAGCAGTCAAAAATTGTTCAATGGTTCATCTGCCATAATTGCAACCTGCCACAGTTTCCATCCTGTTTTCCAAGTTTTTCAAAAATTGGTTTTGAATTTTTTTATATGTTATGCATTTTTTTCTAGACTTATTTTGGACGATGCATAAACCTTGACACCTTTTGATCACCAAGATCCCAATGTCTAAAAAGTGAAAGCATATGATGAAAGAAATTAGATTCACTATCACAAAAAAATGCTTGTTTGTAGTAAGCCACACAATTTAATAAACAGTTTATACAAAAATTTGGAAGTAATGAAATGTTTTTCTGGCGACAAGCCTTCTAGATTAAATACAACTGAAAACTAGTAGTAGCTGAAGCTTGTTCAAGTGGCAAGTCTTTGAAAACAAATTACAAAATCTTAATCTGGCATTGAACTGCACAGATTAACATTAGAAATATAAATGCCAGAAATAAAAGTGATTTTAATGTCATGGCAGTGTTAGTGATTTATAGCTGCAGGAGGTATTTCCCTAAGCTTAATTGATTATAGGCAGGTCGACCTATCTTTTGTTAAACAAAAAGTATTATATTGTTCTAGGTCGGCCCTCGAAGAAAGGTCACCTAGCTTGTATATATAGGAGAAGTTGCCTCCTCATTTTATCATCCAATGAATTCACTCCAAGTTCGAATTTCTTCAGCAGCAGGTTCGCCCTTCAAGAGCAGCAGATTTGACTCAAGGAGAAGAGTTAAATATTTTGTATATTCAAGAAATCGCACAATATACAAATGCAGATTCTTTGTATTGTATTCAGCCTTTCCAGGGCCTGATATTTTTCTGATTTATAAGAGAATATCTTGCTGGGCTTTTCTCCCTTGAGTAGGAGGGTTTTCCCAGGGTAAAATACTGTGTTCATTGTTCTATGTGTTGTGTTATCTGCTTATTGCATTTCTGATCCTAAAACTAACATGGTATCAAAGCGGGTTTAGAAAAGACCTGATCAGATTTGGCTAAGCAGACAGCTCATTATTCGACAAGAATTAAATCAATTTAGGACTAATCAATCACAACCTGCCTCATTTCTCAAGACTTGAAGAGTCCCTTCTTATTGGTACGTAGGTGTGGAAATTAGAGCTCCTCTTCGACATGATGGGGTCTGAAAATGACATGTCTGAAGAAGCTCTGGCTGTGTCTATGGCAGACTCCATGGTGAGTGTTTCACTCAATCATTCAGGAGCTTTCTTCATACTGATGATTCATTCAAGTTTAACGATCGAAAATTCTTCAAGGAGTTTTGAGCTTCCGTTACTCTTTAGAATCGCATGGTGGAAAGTGGAAGATCTGTGAAGTCGTCATCTTGAAAAAATCGTTAAGAACTTAAGACTATGTCATATAGCTGAAGATGGGCCAGAGATGGAAATCATCAATCGGGATATTAAGGGCAATCGCAGATTAAAGGGTCGGGTTGCCAGTGTTAAGCCATATAAAATAATTCATTGTCCCCTTGTAAGAGGTACCGACATTAGTGATATATGTGAAGCCTTAAAGAAGCGAATATCAATTGTCGGGCAAGACAAGCATCAATATCTTTGTCGCATCTCTCGAATGTTGGAGTCGCATCAGATCATGAAAATTGAAAATTCATATTATTGGGTTTTAATTTAATCGAAGACTCTGTGAAATGAAACATTGTGAGACAACCAAGTATTTGAATTCGTGGAAGCTGGAAGTTTGTCAAGAAAACATCCTGTTCTTATGATATCGGGCTTTGATTCAAAGATTACATCAGGTGAATGGAACGCATTGGGAAAATTATTGAGCGCCTGGGAATTAAAGGTGTCGTTCTATTTAGGAAGCCGTCATTTAAATAAACTATCAAGTTTTAAATCATGGGGCCCGCATTTAATTGGGAGCTGCTTATTTATACTCTGCCTTTGAAGAGTCCACTGTGATATTGTGACTTTAGCTGATAGGCTTGCTGAGTCATATTGAAGCTTTATCATCCTTGCTCGCCTTGACAAAAGTATAGTAGAAAGTCAGGTCATGCTCAAGGAAGAATCTATTGAGCAATGGAGGATAGCTTTGGAGAAGTACCTTCGCCGGTTGGCTACACACCCGGTCATTAGGAAGAGTAAGGAATATATGTTGTTTCTTTAGGTTGGAGAAGATCAAGCGATCATTGAAGAGTTGCAGTTGTCTGAAAAGTGTTGCAGTTCGCAGTCAAGGAAACCAGTTGTTGCTTGCAGGAGGAGATCTTAACTATCAAAAAGTGTAGATCGTTGTGATTTGCATATTGCTAGTTCTTCTAAATCTGAAATTTGTTGCAATCGGAAACTAGAGGGAAAGATATGGAGATCGAAATCTAGAAAGACATCACTGGCTGGATATTTGTAATAAAGAGATAAGTATTTTATGTTTTTACCTTTGAATAATGATCATGGATTTAAATAATCATGTAGATTAGTGAATCATGTATGCTACTAGCATTGGTCTGTATATTCTTCTTCGGGGTAGTGTGATTTTATGAACTATTATTAATCTCTTTAAAATGCAGGATGGATCGAGGAGCAAAAGAATGTTGGATTCTTGGAGATATAGATTCACCCCTCGATTACACTCTTGCAATTCAGAGGGAGTTAAATTCCAGGCACAAGTTGAGATCATGTCCAGGAAGAGGATTTAAGGTTCTAAGATCAATCAATGGAGGGGAGTTCACGTCCAAAGGATTTCTTTGCAATCTTTCTATTGAGGCAAGGATCAAGAGGGAGTTCTGTGTTCAACAAAATGGAGTCCTATGTCTCGAGGAACTAAAATGACTCACTGAGAAGAAGTGAAGGTGTCAGCTAAGTGGGTTGCAGTGTTGCAAGGCTAGGTGCTAAGTCCTTGGAAGACCTCTTCAGCTACAGAGAACATAACTGCACAAGACAGTCAATTTGGATTTGACATTGGCAGCTCCGCAAACCTATTCAGAATAGGGTGATCTGGGATGAGATCGAGGAGTATAGTCCTGGACTCTCACAAGTCAATAGTGCCGGAGGTGTGCGTTGGAAATTGTTCCTCTAAGGCAAGCATTGCAAGCAATCTTGGACAAGGAAGTCAGGAGGTTGATGCAGGTACTTGGAGCTCCAGAGGGAGTCACAACATCATTAAGCTTTGTTATAATGTATATTTCTCTGAGACGAAGAAATATGAGGTGAACGCCCTTGTAGTGTATATTTCTCTAAGACGAAGAAATATGAGGTGCAAGCCCTTGTACATCTCTGAGATTGAGATGAGACGTCATGTTGAGAGACTCCATGACAAGGATATCTTGTACATCTCTAAGATTGAGATGAGACGTCATGTTGAGAGACTCCATGACGAGGATATCTTGTACATCTCTGAGACTGAGATGAGACGTCATGTTGAGAGACTCCATGACAAGGATATCTTGTACATCTCTGAGACTGAGATGAGATGTCATGTTGAGAGACTCCATGACGAGGATATTTTTTGTACATCTTTGAGATTGAGATGTGTTCTTTTTCACAAATGGATGTAGCCATTGTGGACGTCATGTTGAGAGACTCCATGACGAGGATATTTGAGAATACCTTCCTAGCTAAGAGGGAGTGATAGTGATTTATAGCTGCGAGAGGTATTTCCCTAAGCTTAATTGATTATAGGCAGGTCAACCTATCTTTTGTTAAACAAAAAATATTATATTGTTCCAGGTCGGCCCTAGAAGAAAGGTCACCTAGCTTGTATATATAGGAGAAGGTGTCTCCTCATTTTATCATCTAATGAATTCACTCCAAGTTCGAATTTCTTCAGCAATAGGTTCGCCCTTCAAGAGAAACAAATTTGACTCAAGGAGAAGAGTTAAATATTTTGTATATTCAAGAAATCACACCATATACAAGTGCAGATCCATTGTATTGTATTCGGCTTTTCCAGGGCCTAATATTTTTCTGATTTATAAGAGAATATCTTGTTGGGTTTTTCTCCATCGAGTAGGAGGGTTTTCCCAGGGTAAAATCATGTGTTCATTGTTCTATGTGTTGTTTTATCTGCTTATTGCATTTCTGATCCTAAAACTAACAAGCAGCATAGCCATCTATACTTACAATATTTAAATCCACTTCTAGACCTATAATATTTTGGCAATAAACCACACAAAAAATTACAAGAAATGAATAGCCAATTCATTTCATTATTGCTGGTCAATATATGTAATACTAGAAACAATAATAAAATAAACTGAAAATAGCATCAATTGTAATAGTATTAGGAGTTTCCTATAATAAACAAATATTAGGGCTTTTCATAGACCAAAAGTTGCCCTTCTTATTAGCTTTTCCTGTCTCCAAAGTGAAGTAGTGGAATAAAGATTGTACATAAGCCCAAAGTATAGCTGTAAAACTCAGAGAAAACTCGGCAATAACTCGGTAGGCCCAAAATTTTAAAAAACTTGGGGCCTGGAAAAACTCGGGGAAAACTCAGCAATTTTATTGAATATTTTAAAATATAAATTTTTGGAAAGTATTCTTAAAGAACACATATTACTAAATTTGAAGATTATATTATTTGTTTCCATCATATCTCAATCAAAATTAGAGTTTAATACATATCATAGACACCAATGGAGTTGAGGAGAAATGCCCTTCGTGGGAGTCGAGTGTAATGTCCCCATTTTAGCCCTACATTCTTCTTGAGGATTTAGCCTATTTCCGGAAACTTGTAAGCTAAGCAGATTTGGAAATTAGGGTTTCCACTTTCAGATGCAATTTTGATGGCTTGCATGTTTGTTTTTCTGACACATGTCTAGTGGAGCTTTCTGGGTTTTTGAAGAGCTTCAGGATGAGGTAACATGCATGTTAAAATAATGACATTCAATTTTGACCGATACCTTGCATGCAAGAAAGGTTTCTGGGTTTTTCTAGGTTTTCAGAGATCTCCAGGGTGGTGTGACATGCATCTGAATCTGACATCCTTTCCGGGCACTTACTATTTATAGTAAGTCATGATGGTTGCCCGGTTTGTGCTTAAAAGATATTTGGAAACACTTACTATTTATAGGAAGTCATGATTTTGCTCAGTTGGCGTACAGATGTGGTTTTGGCAAACTTACTATTTATAGCAATGTGTTATTTTTGGTAAGTATATTTATAGTAGTATCACTCTAGCAGCAACTCAATCTTTTGCAGTTCAGTGTGACCAATCAGTTTGGCTTTATATTGAGTTTGAAGTGAACTTACTATTTTTGGCAGTGACTATTTTTAGTAAGTCTAATTTTGGCAGTATCATCATTTGCAGTTCAGCCTAGGTCATTATGCTATTTTTGGTAATCCTTCAGTTTCAGTATTGGCATTGGTTTTGGTTATCTCCTTGGACTAAGTTTTATACTTAGTCAATTTCATATTTTTAAATTTTACCCCCACGCCTAGGAGTGATAACTTCATGTTGTTTTAAAGAGGGGACATTAAGGGGTCAAGTTGAGCATTTAATGATTTAGTAAATGTTTTATTGTTGCAAATTGAAATGGACGACTAAAGGGAAGGTGAATAATGTTTTATTATTTCAAAATAAAGTGAATGGTTAAAGTTGGCGTTCCTTGGGAAGTTGAAGTGATTCGACTTCTTGGAATTCAGAGTGTTTCATTTGCCCATTGAAACTTATATATTGCTGCATTTTTTGAGCACTGACTATGTTATGTTTTGGAAAGCAAAGTTATGGTGTTGGAATGAATCCAGAACTTGGCTAAGGGGGAGCTTAGCAATTCTACTCCATTCTTTGGTCCTGAAACTATGGTTCCCTAGGTGATGGATTGAGAGTGTGCTTCATTCAAAAGTGCATATTGTGTATCAACGCTAAAGAATTTGGTGATATTTTTCAGTTTTGTGTTTGCTGGTTTATGACAAGCTGAATTAAGTTTTCATTTACAGCTTTGGGTGTGAATTTATTTAGCTTGTGGGTATTGGTTCTATTGATTCCTATGCTAGAGACGACCGCATTTGTGCATTTGCAGATTTTAATTCAAAGTCTCCAATTTTATATTGAAGTTCGCCCTCTTGGGAGGCCGTACCATTTTGTGAGCATTGGGAATTGTGCAAATAAATTAATGATTGCTTTTTGAAGTTGTTTCTTCATCATAACATGGGCGCCTATCCTCCAAAGGTTCATTGCATTTGATTTCACTCAATTCGGAGGTAAATTGATAAAGTTATGAGCATTTCATTGATTCACAGGTTGCTGGTTTATAGTTTCAGTTTGTTGGTTTTAATTATCAGACTTCAAAAGAGATCAGATTTTGATTCGTAATTCAATGTTTGAGAAGTTCAGAAATTGGAAGAATCATCCTTCACATATTTACTAATCCACTCATTATTATTGCTGCATTTACTTGTGAATTTTAATGCAAACTCTTTAACCCCTGGATGGTTTACCGCCAGTGTGGAGGAATAAACAATTGTATATCTCTTTGTCACCCACTGTTAAGTGGAGAATTCCCACTGTTGAGTGGATGCCCACCGCAGCGGATGAATTAGTTTGTTTTGTAATTTTTTCCCCCTACAGAATTAGTGGAAGTGTGGAATCCTTTCATGGCTGGTTCACTGCCTAGCTCCATTCAATTGTAACTTCATTTCAGTAATTGCTTAGTTTTCTCCGCCATATGACAACACCTCTCCTTCCTTGGGATTGAGTGTGCATTTTTGGCGTTGAGTTTCTTTCAGTTGTAATCAGTTACAATTATTGAGTTATTTAGATCCTAGGGATCCTCTGACCATATGCTCGCCCCTCCTCCCTCATCGGGTCTTAGGGCGCTTTCTTGGTTAGAGTTACTATTCCACATCGTTTGGTTTTGGAGCTAACCTTAACGGGTGTGTGTTGCATTGTAATTGATATTGAAATCAAGGAAAAAATTGAATGGGTATTTTATATCGAGGGGTAGAGCCCTTGTCACCAAGCCCAAATTAAGGCCTTTGAAACCACACAAACCTTCATGGCGCACACCATTTTCACAATTTTATCCCTAACAGTGAAATTAGGCATATGTTGCTTTTTTGTTTATAAAAGTGCTTTAAAAATGAAAAAACCAAAAAAATTACTTATTTAGGTGAGTTTTTCATGAGAAATTGTATGTTTCTAGTGTTTTTTGGTGAGTTTATATTAAAAATTGTGGTGAGTTTTTCAAAATATCGTGAGCAAGTTTTTAGGTGAGTAACTTGCTAGGGGTTTTGGCTCATGAGTACTCACAAGTTTTGCAAGTACTTTGCCAGTTTTTCAACTATGGCCCAAATATTAAATAATATTATAAATTATGAGCAGCAGCCTCAAATAAAGGATCACAGCCTTTGATCATAGTATTGCAGCCTTAATCCAAGGAAATCATAGCCTCCAAAATATTATTTCATCTCCCTTTCTTAATCACCACTCATATTATGAGGTGCGTGGTGTTACAAACCTAGGTTATCAGCTTTGACAAGTAGGGCAGTCTCTTTCAATAAAAGTGCGGTTTAATATTTTCAACTCCACTTCTCTTGAGGGAAGATTGCCTTTAAATCTATAGCCTTAACAAATCTATATCACCAACTTCAAAAGTTCTCTTCAATTTGTGCTGATTTGCATACATCTTTTGTTGATTTTGATCATTTTTCTGAAATACTAAAATTTCATGGCTTTGTTGAACCAAGTCTTTTGCTCCTGGCACTTTGCTGCTAATGATAATCAAATTCATAAAAGCATCATATCCATACAAATCTTTGAAAGGAGATGGAATTGTGATGTGTAGTATTATAAAAGTGCTCTCGAAAATAGAGCCATTTGATCCATTCCTTCTACTATCCTGTTACATAGTGTCTCAAGTAACCCTTGATCCATTTGTTCACAATTTTAGTTTATCCAATAGTCAGAGGGTGATAATCAGCACTAGGAATAAGCTTAGTTCCTATCAATTCAAAGAGCTCCAGCCAAAAAAGACAAAGGAACCTGCTATCTCTATCACTCATTGTTTGAGGAAAACCATGGAGTTTAAAAGCTTCTTTGAAGAATAATTCAACTACTTGAGGTACCTTATGTTCAAAAGAGATAGTGAAGAAACATGCATATTTGGCATGTCCATCAACTATCAAAAACTACAATCCTTACCTTGCACCTTTGGAAGTCTCATAATGAAATCCATTGAGATGCACTCCTATTTTTTATTTGGAATAGGTAAAGGTTGCAATAGACTTGTGGGAAAAGATTATTTTATTTTATTGACAAGCCATGCCTTCTTTAATGTGCTTAAGGACATTGCCTTTCAGTCCTTTTCAAGTGAAGCTTTCCCTAATTTCTTTGTATGTCTTGAAATATCTTGGGTGTCCTGTTAAGGGGATATCATGGACTGCCCTTTAAATGGTATCCTTCAGTTTTTTACTCAAGGACAAGATACACTCTTATCATTGTAGAGTATGAACTCATTTGCTATCTAGTATCTATCATCTTTCAACTTACCTTCCATGATGTTAATAGCAAAGGCATTCTTTGAATATTCTACTAAGATTCTAGCTTTCGAATCTATTGAAATATTAGTCATAGAGCATAGAGTGGGCTTTGTTGACAAGATATCTGCTACTATGTTCTTTCTTTTAATATATTCAATGTCAATCATAGGCTTGAAGCTTATTTACCCATTTTTGTTTACTTTCACTCAAATCCTTGAGATTAAGAAAGTACTTCAAGCTATTGTGATCTATTCTCACTAAAGATTTACCACCTACTAAATGTTGCTTGAACTTGGCTAGTGCATGCATGATGACTAACATTTCTTTATCGTAGATTGTGAATCGCTTTTGTAGTTCTCCGAGTTTGCATCTCTCAATCTATTGCATGCTTATTTTGCATCAAAATTACTCTAATCCCTTCTCCAAATGCATTACATTCTAACACAAAGGAAAGTGAGAAATTAGTAATAGCCAACATAGCATATCAACTCATCACCTCCTTGAGCTTGTCAAAAGGCTCATTGTGCTACATTGGTCTATGTGAAGGCCCCCTTCTCAGTCAAATCTATTAAGGGTGCTCCCAATTGTGAAAATCCCTCAACAAATATTTAGTAGTTGTTGCAAATTCAAACAATCCTTTTAGTTGTGTCAAAGTCTTTGGGGGAGGTCAATCTAAGATAGCTCATATCTTATTTTGATCAACTTGGTTTCCCTAAGCACTAATGACATACCTAGATACAAAATCTTGGTCATTCCAAATTCACATTTGTACTCCTTGGAAAATAATGCTTGTGCCTCAAAAATGCCCAAAACTTCATCCAAATACTTTAAATGATCCTCACAAGTCTTTCTAGATGAGGATATCATCAAAGGAAAATAAAACAAATTTCCTCAATTGCTTGTTGAACACTTAGTTCATGCAATACTTAAAAGTGACTAGAGCATTAGTCAAACCAAAAGGCATGACTAGAAACTCAATGTCGAAAGTGACAGTTGAAAGTTGTCTTGTAAATGTCCTTATCTCCAACCTTGATACGATGATATCTTAATCTAAGGTCTATCTTTGGAAAATAGACTACTCCATGTAGCTCATCAATAAGTTCATTGATCTTGGGAATCAAATATCATTTTTTATTTTGTTTTTGTTCAAGGCTCTATAATCTATGCACATCCTCATGGTTCTATCCTTCTTCACCAAGACTACAGATGAAGCAAAGGGGCTTGAATTATATCTAATGTGACCCGTGTCTATAAGCTTCTTAATGGCTTTCTCAATTTCTTCCTTATGCCTTTTGGGATGGCAATAAGGAGAAGTGATGAATAGTTTGGTTCTTCTTCCACCTCTATGACATGATCAAAACCTCTATTAGGTGGCACCTCCATCAAGTGGCCTACTTGGAGGTGTATCAATAGAAACTTTGTTATGTTTATCTAGGAGAAACTAGATATTCGCATGATAAGACTTCTTGCCATCTAAAGAAGTGGTGAGAGTTATCAAACATTGGGCTATTGTAATGTCCCCTAATTGGGATATACCCGATTTTTCCCAAAAGTAACAATTCCAACAATATAATATGTTTACAAATAGTATTCCAAAATTATCATATAAAAGTTATTGAGCTTAAGATTAAATGAACAATTAAAATAAATAACATCGTCTAATTGAGTCCAATCTATAGTTTCATTTCCAATAACCAACTATAGAAAGAATTGGAAAGGAAAGCACGATAGGCCGTCCGGAGATTGTTCATCACAGTTAAGCCCAAGAGCGTGGCAATCACCCCTTGGCCCATAAGTGGTAGGAACTCCTGCTACCATCCAACATGGGGTGGTTGTAATGTCCCCATTTTTAGCCATACGCTCTTCAGTATCTGATAGCCTATTCCTAGAAGCAAGTAGGTTCGTCAGAGGTGAAATTAGGCTTTCCTATTTTTTAGGGGTTGTGAAGAAGGGTTTCATGAATGAGGATTGTGGATTCCTTTTGGGTTTTCAGAGAGCTTCGCAGTGATATAACATGCAAATTCATCAGACAACTTTTCTGAATTTACTATTTTTAGTAAGTTCTATTTCTGGCAGTGCCATCTTAGGCAATAGCATCAGTAGTCAGCTCAGTTTCCATTTCGGGCAGAGCAGTTTGGAGCATATTTGGCTTTCAACATTTTGAGGCTCATTTTGGGTAAAATGATTTATTCTAAGTCATTAATGTTATAATTTCTTATTGACCCCCTTAGCCTAGTATTAATGACTTAAAGTTGTTTTAAAAGGTGGCCTTTGAAGGTGGACGCCTCATTGGGAGATTATTTAAATATTTCTAAGTAAATATTTCTCCTCAAGTTTTGGATGCCTAGAAAAGTGAATATAATGTTTTAAAAATTAAAATATTTGAAAAGTGAAATGGGCATCTCTTTTGGAGGGAAAAAGAAATGGAAGCTGAAGAGCCAATAGTCTCCTTCAATTCTACAAAAGAAAGCCTTTGCTCTCTCATTTGGTATCTTTGGAAAATATTGTAAAGTTATGTTGCCGGTTTGAAATCTAGAATCCAGCTAAGGGAAAGCTTAGCAATTCTTCTCCATTCTTCAGGCCTGAAATTAAGGTTCCCTAGATGGTCGATTGAGAGTGTGTTTCATTCAGAAGTGCATATTGTGCATCAAAGTTGAAGAATTTGGTGATAATTTCAGTTTGTATTTTGCTGGTTAATGTCATTGCTGAAAGTAGTTTTCATTTGCAGCTCACTAAATAAATTTATTTTTATTCTGAGCATTGAAGCAATCTATTTTGAGGCTAAGGGCGACCCTCTTGGCAAGGTTTCAGAATTTATTTTGCAGATCTCAATTTTATATGCAAGGTCGACCCTCTTAGAAGGCTGTACCCTTGCTGGAGGTGCTTTAGAGTTTGTGCTAAATCATTTGGAGAGTTTTGATGCAATTTTAGTGATTGATTTTGGGCACCATCCTTCTAGAGATCTCTTGCAATTCATTTCAGCTCATTTGGAGGTATCTTTGGATTGTTTTGATGCATTTTGGGAATGATACAGCTTGCTAGTTAACAATTTCAGTCTGTTGTTTATGCATATCAGATTGTTAAACATTCAGATTTTGGCTTATATCTTGGTGATTGAGAAGATTATATATTGTAATAAACATTCTTCAAAAGTTTGCATTGATTATATCATTGTAACACATGTAAATTGTAGATTTATTTTATTGTAAGGTTGAGATTTAGTAGTACTAATCCAGTCATTGTTCTTACTGCATTTACTTGTGATTTCCTAATGCAAACACTTTAACCCCTGGCTGGTTTACCACCAATGTGGAGAATAAACATTTGTATCTCTCTTTCTCACCCATTGTCAAGTGGAGAATTCTCACTGTTGAGTGGATGCCTGCCGCAACGGATGAATTAGTTTTGAATTGTAATGCTTTTTCCCCCCACTGATTAAGTGGTAGTGTGGAAATCTCTCATGGCTGGTTCACCGCCTATTTACATTCTAGTTTGTTTAATTACTCCACCATATGTTAGCACCTCGCCTTCTAAAGGATCTTGTGTGCACATTCTTGGTGTTGAGTTTAGATTCTCTCTCTTTTAGTTGTAATCATTTCAATTATTGAATCAATTGATCCTGGGGATCCTCTGACCGTATGCCCGCCCCTCCTTAAGTGGTTTTAGGCCGCATTCTTAGTTAGAGTTATTTCCTGCATCGTTTTGGTTTAAGCTAACCTTAATGGGTGCTTGGTTACATTGTAATTGCTATTGAAAATCAAATTTTTTTGAGAGGGTATCTTTCAGTGGCCTACTTCATTGTGGAACCGGTTTGCTGCCTCTCCCAATCGTGTTCCCTTGCTAATCCTTCCCTGATTGCTTATAGGGAAACAAATAGATTAAATCAATAATTATAGGAGCCTTAAATGGATTAGCAATTCCCATTAGTAACTAGGTTAAAGATACATAAGAGATTATATATATAAAAACATTATACTCCATCATGATGCATACCAATCACTTATTGTATTCAATGGTTGTTGCCTTTTTGAATGCAGATATTTATTTATTATCTGATCTCCTTCGATCCGTATGTTCTCCTCTTTTAAATCTGCATATGCTACCTTTCAAATCTGCTCAATAATATATTCATATGTCTATTGTTACTCTTCCTTATACTCATAAAATATTCCTTGAATTCCTTCTATAATCTTTTCTTTTAAATCTGCTAGTGCTTGTATATTTTATCTTTCATTCCAGAAGTGACATCCCTTTGTTTACCAAACTGATCATTGCTTTTCCTTCAACAAATTTGAGCACTCCTTTTATTTGTTAATTACTGCCTTGTATCACACATAATCATTGCTTCTCTCCTAGATGGAACTGCTGCCATTTTATCTTGATATTCGCTGCTCTTAAACACTTTTATATGCAATTTTTGGTCTTAAACAATGTATGGTTGGCATAGTTCCATGGGGATGCGTGCCCCCAAAAAATGTGTCGTTTCGGACACAGGGATGCTTCCGAGATGCGGAGATGTTAGGGAAACATCCCTCTGTCGTCCCCCCGCCATCTCCCCGTTTCTCCGCCGCTCCAGAAACGTTTCTTTGTGGGGGACTTTTGGACGTCTCCGAGTCTTCCAGGCGTCCCCCAAAATGAAGGAGATGTCCAAGCATCCCCCATAAAAGGCTTTAAAAAATGATTTAAAAAAAAAAAACTAAAGCTAAAATTAATAAATTTATCATTTAAAGTTTATGGAAAGCCTAAAAGGCTAAATTGAAATGTTTGAGGTTTATTTTTCATTGTTTCAAAGTCAAACTTCAAAGTCACGAGCTGAGCGTGGGTCTGGGTTGGGCGACTGAAGCATTCAAGAGCGATTGGAGTGATTAAACCAAGTATGAGGGAGGATTTCAGTAGTGTTTTGTTTCATTTTTAAAATTTTTAAATTTTTATGCTTTGCTAGATGTCCATACCTGACCCCCAAAGCTCCCATCCATGGCATTGGCGATTGTGTTTTTGCGTGACGCGTTTGAATGCCTTAAATAGATGTTATCCCGTGGGATGCAATGAGTGCGGGCTTACCTGCATTACATCCCACGGGATGGCATCTCTTTGAGGCATTCAACGTTAGCCTACTGCTAACAAAGGCAAATCCCACACTGAAAAAAAAATTTAGGCACCTATGTTTTTTAATCGATCCATTTTTTTGCCATGAATTTGAAGTCTTTGTCTAAGACAAGCAGGAGGATGCTGGCAAAGGTTGTGGAATCTAGCTTTACAACTAATAGTGTAAAGCCAGATTCCACAACCTTTGCCAACATCCTTCTGCCTGTAATTTTTTTTTTAAAATGTGCACTTTGGAACAAGGTATGTACATTCATCAAAGCATAAATTAGAAAAATTTAAAAATTAAACATGCATTTTAATTTTTAAATTTTAATCTGATCATATGACATTTTGCAATATTGCAAACCATGAGATCACATTTCTGATTTTATTCTTAACATTGTTTTTAACTTTTTTGCAGCATCATTATCATTTATCATAATGAGTTCAGAGGGTCAAGAGGTTGAACAGGAACCAGAAATTCAAAGTGAAAATGAATCATCTGATGATCTTGATTTTCAGATAGGAGGGGAGGGTAAAACTGAAACTGAACATGGTTTAAATACTCAAATTGACACAAGTTCTATTGGGAGTAAAAATCTGAGCTGCCCTTCATGAGTCCTCAAACGATATGCCAAAGGCCCCTTTGATCCAAAATCACCATTAAAACAATTTGCATCTAAAATAGCAGCAAAACTCAGGGCAACTGGGGGCACTAGAAAACGGCAATGCTACATGTGTGAACTTACATGGTTTGGCAACATTACAAGAACTAATGCTCACTTTCTTCTTGTTCGAGGCAAAGGTGTAGATGTATGTAGCAAGGTGGAAAGTAACTTGAAGTACAGGGCTGAAATGTTAAAATTATGGGGTTGTAATGAGGATGAGGTACCTATAGATGTTACTTTGCCTCAAAGGAGTAGGGGTAGTAACACTTCAGCAGTTTCTACTTCTACTTTGCAAAGCCTAAGGCCATTGAATCCATCCAATTCAGGTGTAGCAGAGCCTAAGGGGAAACGTAAGGCATCTTTAAGTTCACAACCATTGGCATATTTATTTAATGTGCAAGCAAAGGATGAGGCAAATGATGCCATTGGCAAATTCTTCTCTGCCAATGGCATTCCATTCCATGTGGCTAACTCTCCTTATTATAAGGAAGCTGTGTCAAAGAAAATAAGAGCAAGACCATCATATGTGCCACCAAGGGAGACTAAATTGAGGACAACAATCTTGGATCAAATTTTTTCTAAGATTAATATTTTGATGGAGAAGATGAAGAGAACTCGGGTCACAAGTGGATGCAGCATAGTCATGGATGGGTGGACGGACATTAGGCATCGTCCACTCATCAATATCATCGTTACATCTACAATAGGGCCATATTTCCTCAGGGCTATTGATTGTTTAGGACATAGCAAGGATGCTCATTATCAATTTCAGATCCTCAAGGATGCTATAGAGGAGGTCGGGCCACAAAATGTGGTGTAGGTAGTGACAGATGCGGCCCATGTGTGCAAAGCTACAGGGAAGTTGATTAAGGTAGCCTATAGACACATTTGGTAGACTCGTTGTGTGTATGCCATGAATAATGCACTTAAGGACATGGGTAAAATCAGCTGGATCAAATCAATTGTGAGTGATGCTAGAGATGTGTAGATGTTTATTTGCAATCACCATACTTCACATGCACTTTTTAGAACCTCCAAGAAAGAATTCCTGAAACCTGTAGAGACTCGGTATGCATCATACTTTATTCTCTTGGAGAGGATGCTTGAGTTGCAAGAGCCATTGCAACTAATGGTAATGACAACAAAATGGAACATATGGCCTGAGTCGAAGACACAACAGGGATTGAGGGTTAAGGAGGTGGCGAAGAATGATGTCTTTTGGGTTGATGCCAAATATATTGTCTCCATCATTGATCCAGTCTTCAAAGTTATTAGATTTGGGGATTCTAATGCACCTTCCCTTGGAGAGGTATATGAGTGCATCAATTCCATGCTTGATCAAATGAAGGTTGTTGTGCGAGAGAAGGACCCCACAATGCAATTCTACACTGAGCATGTTTATCCAATCATTCAGCGTAGATGGGAGAAGCTCAACACTCCCTTACACATGGTTGCCTATGCATTGAACCCAAAGTAGTACATGCCACATCTTGGCAGATTAACACCTATAAAGGATGTTGAGGTGAAGGAAGGGTTCATGAAGGCCATTGACAAAATGTATGATCATATAGAGGCCAGCTCGCTTCGTACTGAGTGGACAAAATTTGGCACTCTTTGGGGATATTTAGAAGCAGCCAAGATTGATTTGGAGACTATGTTAGAGGAGGACCCCAAGTTGTGGTGAACTATGCATGGGCCTTGATCTTTGATTACTACTCTAGCCATTCGTTTGTTGTCCTAGGTTTCTAGTTCTTCTGCTGCTGAGTGGAACTGGTCTATTTATAGCTTCATCCACTCCGTTAAGAGGAACATGCTTACTTCTAGGAGGGCAGAGAAGCTTGTGGCTATACATAGCGCCTTGCGTCTCATTGACCGCAGCACAATTACATACAAGGAGAGTCCAACAGCCAGACAGGATGTAGAGCCAGAAGAGCCAAGACAGATAGATGAGGATACTACACAGACAGGGCTGGTTGGTATTGGTTTAGATGAGCTTGAGCATTTGGGGTCCTGTTGGTGTGCGTTTTAATACCCACCGAACACAGAATAAAATGCCCAAAGACACTCTATCCTCTCTTGAAAAATCACCGCGTATGCTAAGATTGCGAGAAGATCATATGGTGATTCCAAGGTTTCTTTTGTCAGGTCTTGACGTGTGGATAAGATCAGTGGGCGTTGTGATTTGCTGGTAATCACAAGGGGACTTACGTTAGAATTTATTGGCAAGCCAAGGACTTAGACGGTTTTGACATTGAAGGCTCTTTCCTTTTGGGTTTTCTCAATTTTAGGATTTCCAAAAAAACTGTAAAAAGGATAAGGGTTTAGGAGTGCTAATCTAATCCTAAGAATTCAAGAGACGGCAATGATTGGGTGAAACAAGGAACCACACTTTGTTTCGCCTCCTTGGGACAACTACGCAAAGTGGGTGCAATCTTCTAGGGGTGTGATTATGATTTTCATGTCCAAAATAAGACTGAAGTTAAGCATCCACAATTTAAGAGCTCAGGCTAACGTTACGCATTGGATACAAATCATCTATCCAAAGAAAGTATGAGCTAGATTTCACCAATCACCACTATCAGATCTATCATTCATTTAACAAACATTCAAATAAAATTCTACTCTAATTCTAATCTAAGTGTTGAAGGAGATATGTAACCTTGCACACCACTTGAAAATAAAAGTGATTCAAAGCAAATCATGCATAAGAGCTTTTATTAACGGAAATGGTCTAATGCAACAATTTCATATTACTCACTTCACAATTTACAAATGAGGGGCGAGCTCAATTTATAGGCTCCCCGATTACAATTCAATGGCCAAGATTGATTTCGAATCAATGGCCGAGATTACAAAATAAAACCCTAATTAGGGCTTGTCATAATTAACTACCTCTCGACCAATGAGAAAGTTACATTTTGGGACACTTTTCCTTCTTGCTAAATATAAACCAACTCCATAGATAAGTCAGGTTCATTGAACCTAAACATTTTGACTTGGAACAATTTGATTGGTTTCGAAGATGACAAGGCGCCACCTCAACGTGCTGGATGTCCTCCTTGGTCTCCTTCTTCTTTTTCCATGGATTTATCTTCCTTTGCCGATGACTTTGTCCTTTGTGTTTGTTCCTTCCTAGCTGTGATCTTGGATTTCCTTTGGGATTTTGTTTTCTTGTTCTCACTTGCATCAGAATCTGGAAGTCTTCCCTTGGAGCAGTTATTGAATTTTTCCTTCTTGATTGCTTTGAAATTCCTTCCAGCGCCTTGAATATGGAGAAGAACTCTCCTATGCTTTCGCCAAAATGGAGGAAATTGGAACTTTCTCTGTGAAGTAGTTTCCATACTTAGCCAAATTTTGGCTATTCAATTTCATCTTGTAACACCTTCATGTGGACCATTCAACACTTAGCCAAGATTTTGGCCATCTTTATGCTCGAATGAACTTTGCCTATGGATTTGTCTTTAATTTCGAGTTTGGCTTGTGCTAAGTAGGGCAGACTCCATCCTTGGGCAAGAATTTTATTCATTTCCTCCTTTTTCCTCTTCATTTTTCTTGTTTTCTTTCCAACACTTAGTCAAAATTTGGTCCTTTTATTGTAGGAAAATTCCACACTTAGCCAATTTTATGAGTTTTCCTTGGCAGACTTCATAGTTGTTGCGCCACTTTGCTCATTTGTTAAGGCGGAGTTTGTCTTCCTTGTGCTATTCCCATCTCGCTCTCAGGCGGACTTCATCTTCTCTTGGACAAGGCGGACTTTGAAGTTGGCTGGACAAGATGCATTTTCCTCTAAGAGTACTTGATCATGTGGCTGGACATCTTCATGGCGGAATTCACCAATCTTGGACATGCTTCCCTGTTGGAAGGCGGACTTTGCCTTGTGCCTGCCATTGCTTTGAGTGAACTTTGCCAATGCTTAGACACTTCCTTTCCTGTGGCGTACTTTATTCTTAACCAAACATCCGACTTAGTCAAAATTTTCAAATTTTCTCTCTCCTTCTAGGTTGGACGGACTTGGAGGTTTCTCTGCCATTTTGCATTTATGTCCATGCCTTAGAAATTTATTTCATGTTGAGTTGGGCGGACTTCGTGTTTGCCTTGCCATTACACTCTTCCTTCCGTGCCGAAGAATTTTATTCCGTCATGCCGAGGAGTGAATTTCATGCTAGCTTGATCCCCTCTCTCTCTAGGCATATTTTTTATCCATGCCTTAGAAAAATTTCCTCTCCCAAAGTTGGGCGGACTTCATCATCTCCTTGACATTGGCGCACTTTAGCCTTGCCTTGTCCAAGGGCGGACTTGGACATCTTCAATTTAGCCTTGGCGAACTTCATGATTGGTTGGCCATGTTGGGCGGAGTTGCTCATTGCTTAGAGAATTTTCTTGACACTTAACCAAATTTTGAAAATTTATTCTCAACACTTAGCCAATTTTCGAAGTTTTTTCTCCCCAAGGTATCAACACTTAGCCAATTTTTTGAGTTTTTCCTGGCGGACTTCCTGCTTGGCCGGACATACTTGGGTGGACTTCCTGCTTGGCCGGACATACTTGGACGGACTTCCTGCTTGGCCGGACATTTTTTTCTTTGTGCTGGGCGGACTTCATCATGTTCATGCCATTTTTTTCCTTGCATGTTGTTGGGCGGACTTGCTAGCCTTCTTGCCATTGACATTTTTGGGCGGACTTTGACCTCATCTTGCCAAGGGCGGACTTCAGCCTTCTTGTGCCATGGGCGGACTTCAGCCTTGGCTCGCCATCCACTTCCTCCTTCCTTGGGCGGACTTCATGCTTCTTGTGCCATGGGTGGACTTGGAGGCCTCTCATGCCATGGCGGACTTGAGCCTTGGCTTGCCAGTGCCTACCTTTGGCATGCCGGTGCCTACTTTTGGCATGCCGGTGTCTACCTTTGGCATGCCGGTGGTAGGGCGGACTTCCTGCTCTGTCTGCCATTCTTTCCTCATGGGCGCCCTTCTCAGACTTAGCCATTTATCATCAATTTTTACCATTTTTCAAACCTTTTTCATTTTACCTTGATTTTCTTTTTTTTCTGGAGACATGTTGATTTTCTGCTCTGTAGGATCCAAAAATAGAAACATTTTCCCAAAATAGAAACTTTCCAAAAATAGAAAAAGCAAAAAGCATCCCTAAAAAAAAGGAACTCCAGAATGGCCTAAAAATGCCAAAAATCAAAAAAGCAAAAAGCAAAAAAGCAGAATCCCTAAAAAATAGGAAGTGTCAGAAACGACCGAAAGCAACGGCGATCTTCGTCTACCGGGTCTTCTAAGCACTTCCATGACATCTAGGCACTGATATGGGCTCGAATTCTCTACTTGGCTCAGATGATTTCTACAAAACTCTAACTCCTCATTGTAAATAAAAAGATGATAAGCAGTTGCACTGCCAAGGCAAAAACCCAAAAAGCAAAAAGAAGGGGGTCCCCATTTGCAATGGGGCGATGTGTGAAATAGGTCACAACAGGTCCCTGTCCGACAGTTCCAGTGATGAGGAGATTGACATGGAGCTTGGGGATGATTAGATCATTAGAGGCATCGGGCCATTAGCCATATAGTATTTTCATTTTTTTTGAAGTTTGAAGTTTGAACATTGTTGATTGTAATTATGAATCATGATTATGAAATTCAAATTATGAAACATCTAGTTCTCGTTCCAATGTCTATTAAGTATATTTTCATTTTGATTTTCATAATTTCATTGTTTCAATGTTCATTAGTTCAATGAAATCATTGCAATGTGTTTAAATTCTAAACTTTAGGTATTCCTTAGGCTTCTACAGTTATACATCTTTTTATAACTATTTTTTCAAGTACTATATGTATTTCAGCGCATCGCTCTCTTGTCGCACCCCGCAACCAGCACCCCGTCGTCTCCCTGCCGTCCCTAAACTTAGACCTCCCGCCCCCACGTCCCCGAGATGCGTCCCCTGCCGTCACTCCGTCCTTGTCCCCGAAACTATGTGGAACACTAATGGTTGGCCAACATATAGGGTTGGCCCAGCATAAAAAATAAAAATATTTTTAAATACTTCTAAAGCAGGTGCCATGATGAAGGAGGTTGGCCTAGGCTATAGACTATTTAAATTAATTTTCTTTATACTTCAATAAATGCGCTTTTAATCCTGTCATGTGAAGTTAAATCTGTCCTTGTAATAATGGGATTTTTGCTTCTTTGACTAGCGAAAGTTTCATGAAAAACTTGCCCTTTATTTAATTAATTTATTTAGATTTCAATGCTTGTTTTTTTAATACTTTAATGTTGCAATTTGATCATGGCAGGGGCATGACAGCTGCCTAAGCAACCTGACCATGATGGAAATGTCTCTCCATTCTTTTGGTAGAAGCAATTCTAGTAGCTCCATTTGACATTCCTTGAAGCACTACCTTCTTCCCATAAGCTCAAAACTTGAATAGATTAGTTTAAAATTAAAATTTTAACATTAATGAAGGTTTTTTAATTTATACCTTAAAAAGGGATTTCTTTCAATTATACTCTACTGAGTGTTTTTCTTTTAAGTTTTACCCTAAGGAAAGTTTAGATTAAAAAACTAAGTTACCGGTTCAGGTTCGAAGACAGGTTCAGTTATGAGAACCCGTTACGTGGGTACGTGAAATTTTTTTTTAGGGGTTTGGGTACGTGTGTGTGTATATATATATATATATTATATATGTATTATATATACAAAAAAATAAGAGAAATAAATAGAATTGTAAAACTAATCATTTCATAATATGATACTTAATCATTGATCAATGCCAAATGCCAAAGATAAATATTAAATGCCAATTGATAGTTGTATTTGATTGATTTGAAAGCAAATTGGGTACAAAATGGCATCCTCATGTGGAATGCGTTGATGTTGATATTCTTAAACAAAATGAAAGTAAATACTACATTAATATATTTTACAAATTTACATCTTCCTCTTTCCCATGAAAATGAGGTGCGCTATGGAGTTTTGTATGGTTTCAAAAACCTTAAATGTGATATTATAGATGAAGACTTGTAGGCAAACTATGGAAACTTGGACTTGGAGAGTACCTAGAAAATCAATTAATTTCAATGGGAGTTTGAGGGCAATGTCTCCAATGGGGTCGAGGAGCAACGCCCCTCGTGGGGGTCTGGGGGCAACGCCCCCAGCAGGGTCGAGGGGCAGCGCCCCTCGTGGGGGTCTGGGGGCAGCGCCCCTCACGGGGTCCGGGGGCACCTAATTTTCATGGCGCACCTAATTTTCATGATTTTTTGAG
This sequence comes from Sequoiadendron giganteum, assembly GCA_007115665.2. Lineage (NCBI taxonomy): Eukaryota > Viridiplantae > Streptophyta > Pinopsida > Cupressales > Cupressaceae > Sequoiadendron > Sequoiadendron giganteum. Next base: position 468,003,611 of record CM021108.1, on the reverse strand, counting down.
TGCTGGACCGTGGGTTCTTCTAGGTACACCTAGGTACGTGGTTGATACTCCTGGGTCCACGAACCATTTGGCTAGGTTCGCCTTGGGTACGCACAGGGCTGGGCGCACACCCTGTGCGTACCCACAGGCGAACCCGTACTGGGTTCGTACCCGAACCGGGTTTGAGGCCTGTGGTGCGAACCCGGTAACTTAGTTAAAAAAGAAAGAGGTCTACTTTAAATAGTATTTCATGCTCCATTTTCGCATGCCCTACCATGTTAGCCCCATGTCTTTGTTCTTGTACATAAATTCTTCTAGGCACAAGTTAAGAAATAAAAAAATTAAAGCCTTGTTATTTTCTTATTGTTGGCAGTTTATCGATGTACTAAGTTTATTTTAATTTCTACATACTATGTTTCACATGAAATGACAAAATGATTTTTTCTCTATTTGTACAAATATTACATAGTGTTATAATTTCTTTTGAGATTTTTCTATGTTTTTTCCCATTTCAAACCTGGGTAATTGAATTTCATTATACTTTTGTTATGCCATTTAAATGAATGCAACTATGCTATGAACCCTTCAAATTCTTCATACACATTTGATGAGAGAAATTGTGTCATATAAATATGATATGAGAGGCTACAAATGGGATGTTTGCCCTTATGATTTTCATCTATTAGTTGGAAGTAAGAAGATGCCCAGAGCAAGACACCTTTCAAATTAAACCAGACCATTCTGTGTTCTATCAAATGCATTAGAGACGACATGTGGAAGGTGGCAAGAACAGCCATCTGACTATATATCTCACATTTTATCCTCTTGGGGTTCTCAGAGCAAGGCCTACAGTGCATAAAACTTGAAGGCCTTCATAATTTCAATGATCTGTTTGCCATATTTCATATCTATGTTTTACTGGCAAAGCATGACAGTTTAAACAGCCAACAACCTAACATGGAGCGAGTTAAAGTGGATGAAAGCAGTAAAGATCTGTTTATGTTGTCACTATTTGATTTCCATGATATTTCTTACATCAAAAGTATTGCAATTAAATTCATCCCTTTTACTATATGCCAATCCCCTGTTAACCAAGCATTAATGTATCTGTAGCCTGCCTGCTTCTCCAGATAGGCATTCTAACAAGGACAATCAATTCCCAAAGATTAATAGATGGTATTTGAGAAAGACTATATGATCTCCTTAGATCAAATCAAGGAAAACACACTTAAGTGCATCTGAATGCTCCAATTGTTATGAATTTGGGAAGGAGTTACAGACACAAAACCTCTTTCATAATTAAGAGAGAATGATTAAACTGAAATCTAACTACAAAGCCTCAAGCCACAATACAAGTTAATGGCAGAATAGGAAGGAGAACTGTGTTACTGAATTGCTCCCTAAACTTGCCGGAATAGGGTATGAAATGTCACAGATTCAGTAGCAGAAAGAGTACCCTGTGAATGTACCTCAGTGATTTGCAGACAAAAAACCAGTACCCTGGGTGATTTCACAGTGTACCACATTTCTTTGTACAATTTTTTCGAAAACCTCCACAAATTCTGCAGATTTGGGCAACTCTGGGGAACTTTTGGCTTGCAGACCTGGACACATTTGTTTCCTGGAGACCATTGTTGTTCAACACCTCAAACTCTGCATATAATGTCTTGAGGACAGGGTTGAGTGATTTCTTCAGAGTGCAGTGCCTTAAGTTGCACTTGAGACTACAGGCCTCAAATTGGGCTTGGTGCAGTGGGAGTGGAAGCAGGTTATCCCAATAAAAGTGATTTCTTCTCTAATTTTATGTCTTTTGCCACGTGCAAAAGCACCACATCTCCAATCATCAGTCTTCCTGCACTTAGAATGCACAAGTGATTGATAAATGATGATAGCAGCCACGGTCCACTGAAAGCCTTTGTTGAAGCAACCATGGCTCTGCTCAATTAAAATAGAAAATTATGTTGATATGTGGAGCCCAATCAGACTTGGAGTTTATATTTTCCCCACTTTTCTCGGCGCATTTTCCTCCCAAATCAATCAACGGGGGAATGCAAGCGGGGTGGAGCCTCCGAAGCAATAATTGACTAATTTCATTAAAGGAATTTCGCTGCACGTTTGTATTTGAATTTCAGTTATAAACATTCAGAAAACTGCCCAAAAATGAATAGTTTATTTGCTGCAAATGGAAAGCCAAAAGTCACGAAATGAATAGCCAGTTGAACTGGGCACACATGGGAATTCAAACAGCCATGTGATGTTTGGTTTTGTCATTGTACGGTGTGTGAAGTGCGTGGAGAAGTTGCAGATTGTGGGAAGTGACAGAGGGAGTTTAAATGCAGGTTATTGCGTTCGACACACGTAGCATTGCGTGTGTAAAACGAAGCAGTGGAAATCGTGTGAAACGATTGCTGCACGTTGCAACTATTGCTGCAGGTTATTGTAAATTCATTTGCTGGAAATTAATCAATAAAAGGACTACTGTTCATGGACGTAGCCCAAGCATAGGGTGAACCATGTTAAAACTCTTGTTGTTTTGTTGTTTTCTATGAATTGTTTTCATTCCTTTGTTTCTTTTTTTGTTTGGTTTAATTTAATCTGCATTTAATTGATAATTTTAACCCTCTATTCTTGCTTGGAATTTCTGACAAATTAACCCTTTCTCTTGGTCACAAGTTAAAAACAATTGGGAGAAATTCTTTGAACACAATACTAAAAGTGAGAAACATGTACTACAAAACCGAATTGAATAAAGGTATTCAAATGTTTTCATTCATGCGACTATTTCTCAAGAAGAAACAAATGGTACTTTCCTTCCAACAACTATGTCTTTATTTTAAGACACTTTCTATTTGTGTCCGTGCATGTGCATGTGCGTGCATGCACAAGCACTTGCATGCATATATGTGATTTTTAATCCCCATACCTGTACCCATACCAATAACTTAGAAAAGAAGAAAGGTTCTGAATCCAGAAGGTTTTTACAAATGAATGAAGATAGAATGCAGCCATACATTCAAATCAAAACTGAGTCTGGAAATAAGCATGGTTATCCTCCTCTAGAGGAAGGTAACCTTACTCATGCCATGGATTCCATAATCATTGAGTATCCTAGGCTGGACCTCTTCCTTAAACCTACCCTAGAGTTCAATGTGTTTCACAAACTATATCTGATGTTGATTTCTTCCTCATAAATGGTGTGTATAATCCCTCTCCCACCGGCACCTACCTTGAATAGGTTTGAGGTTATTCCTACTCAACTCCACATCTTCATACAAGCTTATTATGTGTCAACCAAAAATGGCCTCTCACCACTTACACTCTCAGCCTCACCTAGTTTTGGCTTGGACCACCCCTTTGGGGAAAGACATCCCATTAACCTTTCCAATGTTCAACCATGGTCCCCATGCCTGTTCTCAGTCCATGGGGTTTCAACCATTCTTGACAAAGTTCATGGTTTAAAGTTTCAACCATTCTTGACAAAGCTCATGGTAGATAGCAATGTTCTGAACATAGTAGCATTCCATTTACATGGCATTGGCACAGCGAACTGAAAGTGTAAATGGAATTCAAATTCTCAATCAAGATAAAATAAATCCAAGATTTAATTGAAAAAATGATGGAAAAATTAGCATGACCCCAGCCCTGGGCTGCAATTAGTCATGGTTAACCAAGGGGTTTTTCCCAAGGCAATGCCACTATGGTTTTGAAAATTCTTGCAAAATCCATAGAAGAGGAAGGAATGAACAACTTATACAAAGAATCTGTTTGTCCAAGCTGCTTTGTGTCTTGAAGCATAACAGAAGGATTGACACTTCGAACAATTGTGTGGGAAACTCAGCAAGATTGTTGTGCAGCATGACTAAACCCTAGAGCCATTGATTGTAATCTCTTATCAGAACATGCTAGAATGCAGATTACTGATATCATCAAAGACCATTTGGAATTGATTCAGTCAGCCAAATGACAAGCCACCAAACCAGAAAGTTCCATAGAAATAAATAAATAAATTATATTAATGCACACAGATGACCAAAAGTAGGTCAATGGGACTCAAGAAAACAGCAGTATACAATAGAGTTAAAATTCCCAACAAGGAGGAAGAACAAAGATAATAGATACAAAACAATAGGGGACCACCTAAACAATTGGTCAAGGAATAGGTATAAATAGCTAAGAAAGGGAAACAAGAACCCCGAAGAACAAAGAACAGCCATAATGAAAAACTAAAGAAGATCAATTAACATTGTCTGGACTAGAAATGGCGAAGTCACTAGTACTGTCATCAATCACTTGAAGGGGCCAATACAAAATCTGATAATGCTCATTAGGGAGTGTTGAGGGCCGAGAGGGGTATTCCCATTGGGATCACACCTAACATCCAAGGCTGAAGTAACCCCTATAGTAGTGAAAAACTCATGATGTGCATTTGTTCCTGTGATTGTAGAGGTGGCTAGAGAGGAGTAGATCTATGTTGACTAGAGGAAGCTAGACCACACCATTAGGAAAAAATAGAACCATAAGACTGAGGGGGAACATGTTGAGGTAGAAGTTGTGAGAGACATCATCTTACAAGTCTATTGACATCTATGAGAGAAATAGCAATATCCAAAGGTTGTTTAGGGATATTGGCCTCGTTGATGTGTTGAAAGGAGGTGATCAACCTAGGGGTTTTAGAATCCCAATAAACCACATGTAAGGATTTGTGTTGAAGGGTGATGGCGTCCCAAAGATAAAGAGCCAAACAATGTTGGTCTAAATTTTTAAAGAAATGGAGAGATTGTAGCATCTCCCTTGGATCTCATAATAAATGGGGCATCTAAAGATGAAATGTTCATCAGTCTCAATCTCTTGGATGGAGCAAAGATGATAGATTTAGTCAAGGCGAGGAATATGGTGATCTGTGTCAACTTGTAGTTGATGGGAACACACCCTCATTTGGCCAAGGGGAAATCTCAAACCATGTGAACATTGACACTAGAATAGTGAGGGCGAAAAAGTATACCATCTTCAAACTATAGGAAAGGCCTAGAGTAAATAGCAAGCTTCGAGCTATGAGGCATAGGAGGAGAGGTCTAACTAACTTAGATGTATTTCTTTCAAATGTCCCTTCTAGTAGCTCGAGTGATGGTCTCATTCAAAGGAAGGAGCCAAGGAGGAGGAACATCCAGGGAATACATGAAAGGAGGTAGTTTGCCAATAGAAAGGAGAAAGCTAGCCTCAAAGTACCAACAATGATGGCATGGAATTGGACTCTATGAGGTAATCTTTTTAGAAGACTGAAGAGCCAAATACGATATCTATCACAACTAGAACCGAAGTCACCTATGGATTTGAGTTTGTGTATGTAGAAAGTAAGCTGAGAGATAGTCTTGAGACACAATTGTTGAGCAACAAACTCTACTTGGATAATGATATGAGGAACACTACACTTGGACTTGATGAGACATTGTAGCATGAAAGCTTGGACCCTCTCAATACAGACCCAATCAATGGATCCCTAGCTAGGCCCTAAAAATTTTGAGCCGTACAAAAATATGGGCTTGATGATGGTATCAAAAAGACATATCTTTGATGGGATATATCCTAGAAATGGATTTGGAAACGTTGATGTTCCTAGAGAGAGAGAGAGAGAGAAGCATATCGCTTACAAAGACATGAATGTGAGACAAGCTTCATGTTGAAGGAGGGACCAGAGAACTGGACTCCCAAGTATGTGTAAGTGGATGTGATTTTGAATACTGTCCCTTTATAAAAGGACTGGAAGTTGGAAAGAAGACATATGGAGATATTGAAAATCATGACCTTAGTTTTATTGAGGCTGACAACAAGTTGGCGAAGGTCACAAAAGTAAGCAAGGGCATCAAGTTGTCATTGTAAACCTTCAACAGAGTGAGAGGAAAGCAATATCATCAACAAAAAGTAGAATGGCAATAACCACCTCATATAAAGTGTAACCATCAATTGGGTGAGTGTTGCCAAAGAAATACCTCCGATTCATCAATGTAGATGCTAAAGAGGAGTAGGGTGAGAGGACACCCTTGTTTGACCCCAATGGTACTCCTAACAAAATCAAAGGAACCATGAGAGGTATGAAACTGCCCAATAATTGTCTCATAAATCCTCCGAGCAATGGTAATGAGAGAATTTGGAATGCCAATATCATACATCCATTGGAAAAGAAAATATCTTAGATTTGAATCAAAGGCCTTCTTGAGGTCTATGAAGCAACAAAAGGTTGTGAAAGATCAATGGCAATCCTCCTTGATAATAGCTCGGGGTGTGAAGATGTGGTCAATGGTATGATAATCTCCCTTGAAACTGGCTTGCCCATGAGCATGAAGATTACCTTTCTCCAAGTACTTGGAAAACTGCATATCCAACACTAGCATAAAGTTTTGCAAAAGTATGCCCAATTATAATAGTCCTATAGTTGCCAAGATTAAAGAGATCCCTAGATTCATGAATAGGATGAATTATATGTTGAGACCAAGACTGAGGAAACCTAAACAAATAACCTCATTGAATTTTCTGGCCAAAGGTGAGGCTATAGAATCTGCACTACATTTGATAAATTCAGCTTGGAAGCCTTTGCAATTACTTGCCCGATTGGTACATAACTTTAGTATAGCCCTTCTAACATTACCTATGGTGAAAATGGTGGAAGTAGGTGGTGAAGTGGGGATCATGATAGTAGGTTGATTGGGCACATCGTAAAGAGAGCTAACATAGGAATTCCACACTGTGGGGCTAATGTCAGAGGCTATACCTGCAAGTTTCCTTGGAAGAAGAGTGCACCAAAAGTGTTTAGGGGAGTGGTGAAGGAGGGCAAGTCATCGAGAAGCAAGAAACTCTCACTTCTTGTGACAAAGAAGACAACGGTAATCCCTACAGATGGAGGGCATGGAGGGAGGGTCATGAGATAGTGAAAACCGGAGCCTTTAATGGAGTGATTTCCATTCCTTATTAAACCACCAATTCATAGGGCAAGATCCATGGAGGCGAGGAGGGTGAGGAAGATGTATTATGTGGGGAAAAGATTCAAGGGCAGCATCCCGAATGGCTTGATGAAGGAAGTCATACATGGAGTCGATGGTAGGAAGAGCTAGGGAGTAGAAATATGTCAAGAGAAGGGAGAGACAGGCTGAATAATCAAGGGTATAGTCATCGACAAAATGGATAGTGGGATGCCTAGTGAAAGGGGATGAGGTGGAGAGGGTGTGTGTAATGAGCGAGAACTAGCAAGAAGGATGGACATCACGGCATGATCAGCAAGTGGGAGTTGAAGAGAAATAAAGAAACCACGGATATGGAGTATGAGGAACCTGCAGGTGAGAACATAATCCACAACATTCACACCACCACGTTGAGGAAAATAGGCGAATCTATCAGACTTAGGGAAGCAAAGGAGCTTGTTAAGAATGTTTATAGAACCAAATAGTAGAGGCATTTGACAAAGGACATTCTTGAACACAAGCTTTATTAACCCCAACTTGTCTTACCTGCAAGTACAGTGAGGTAAGTGTTTGTTTGCCTCCTCATGGGATCCGTCACCCAAACAAATAATATGTAAAAAGAAAAAATATGTTTTTGGTTTCATATCTCATCATGGATGCCTGTCAAGATATGAGTACTCAAAGTATAGTCGTCACTTTTTGCTGTATCAAAACTGCTCTCCTAATGGTAACACAGGCTTATTGTGCTCATTTTAAGCTGAACATGACAACCTACAGAGCTGACTGATGGGATTCCCTGTAAGATTTTAAAAACCATCTGGTTTCTCTCTTATTACCCTTCATGGTTCTCTAGGATAGGCTGTTTTCTGCAAGGCTGCCTAAGACATCTTGCATTTGTTCATCTTTTGTCATCTGTTTTCAAAAACAAAATATGCAAGTCTATATCTTTTCTAGAAGAAGGAAACTGTACTGTATAATACAGTAGTAAAATCATAACCAGATTTTATATATACAATTCTGTGTTGGAGATTCAACATGTCATAGAATGATAACTAGTTTACCAACTAGATCAAAGAAATTTTTACCCATATCTAGCAGTCCGAAGACAACATTGTGAATCTGGGAACTGTAACATCTATTGAAATTTGATCCATTTCAATGCAAGAGGATTGTCTAGGGTCTATGACTTTCATGCTTTTTCTGGATGTCAAAACTCTAGAAAGTACAAATTTGGAACTTGTATATCAAAGGATAGAGGGTCCGATACATGGTAGGCTCTGCTAGTTGTGATGGCATTTGAAAAACTGGGGCCTTTTTAATTCTAAAACGAGCCATTTGATGTTATTTTCAAAGCTAAATCAAAATAGGGCAAATTATGCTAATATAATATGAAATTATGTCATTTACACATAGATGCAACTTAACTGGATGACTCGATGCACTAGGTGTACACCAATCCTATTCTCTCTTTACATTCAGAACCCTCTTTGGCTAATAATTGTGAAAGTGGCTTTCCAAAATCTGGGCATAGAATAGGGATCTTACTTTCAGCACATGCTAGTCTTCCTACTATGCAAACTTGGTTGCCTAGTGTGGCTCCAAATGGGTACGGAAAACCCATCAATTAGTGTTCCCAACAACTGGCATCCCTCCCCTATATATATATATATAATGGAAGACAAAAAATAGCCTTGCACTCACAAGGGGATTCTAATTAATGGCATTTCATTAGATAGGAAAATTAAATAATGAAAATGGATACATTCTGAGTCAGGCAGAATAAACTATGATATGAAGAATATTCAGAATACAGACGGAATAAACTATGAAGATAGGAACACTCTTGGTAGACAGAGAATAAACTAAAAAGATAGGAGCCATATCAGTAGATTAACGCTAGATGGCCTGTCAAGACTGCATTTCCTCATATGACTGTTAGATGCTATCCAGGAATATTCTCTCCTTTGCATATCCACGATTTCAGTGTGAGCTTAAAATTCATAAATTAGTTATCTAGTGAATTTTGTAGGTTTTGGGATTGCATAAGAGTCCTTTGCCAACTTTATCAGCTTAAGTAAAGCATTACGACTTGGTAATCTAATCATCCTAAGAAGATTATTATTCTCAATTAATTCGGTAATCTTATCTGATTAATCATTCTTCACTGATTTAATCACATCAACTGGATCGTCATTATAATTATCTCCAAACAGTTAGTTTCCCGTCCCTTAGTTTCTACCATACGTTGCAGGGTATGATTCATAGCAAGAGCAACTCTTAATTCTTGTCCACATTAAAAATCGTATTTTTGTTGTTAGACATCTTCCAGACTTTGCCATTTACCTCTATATGCCCCAAAGTCACTCCACCATGCTGTCAAGGTATAAATCAAAATACTCACACATGTAGTTAAATCTGATGTGTGATTAGAAGGGTCCATGAGTGGGTAATGGTTGGGCAGCAGTCTCTAGTGACTCGGTGAGCATGGTTGATCCTTGCCAATAAATTGTTTTGGAATAAGCGATTAATGGCTCCATCAAATCTCTCATGTAACTGTTTGGAACAGCTGAGTAATGTTGCTGGCTTGTCCGATCTACCATTGGGTGAAATTGTCAATTAAGTCATTTGAAAAGAAAACTGTACATTCTTTGATGTCTTCTGTGTTTGTCAGAAACAAAATTTTAGGACTTTTTTCCATACTCGTGCATACGTATGCAAATCAGCTATTTCTATTTTTGAGTATTATTATTTTGTAAGTTTAATTGTCTTTTCTTTGAATATGGCTAGATCATTGTGAATCTATTAATCCTCACATTTAATCCTTCATTTTTTACAGGTATTGCTAAGTTTGTGTGGCCCTCCCTCCATCAAGTCTTTGTTGAATAGTGACGAGCAGAACGACACTACTACATCAAATTCAACTGAACAGAATTCGGGAACATATAAAATCGAAAATGGGCGGCAGTCAGATTCATAGATCTCTCGGATAATTCTTTGTAAGCTATAATATAAAGAAATCCTTTAGGCTATTCATAAGATCATTTACACGTATAGGAATATCCACAAGTTAAATGTTATGTTAAATCTTGTTGAGACTGTAAGATAAGATTAGCAGCGATGTTTATTTTTTACCAAGATGTAGCTAAGGACGAACATAAAGAAGTCAATAATTTTCTCATTTTCCGAGTCATGATCACAAGTATTTTCTCAACGTCCTTTTATAGTGAACTTGACTCAAGCTGCTTGTAACGCTGATACTTAATCCAGGTTGCCTTTTATAACTTGTGCCGTTTATTTTAGATTTATACAAGTTTCCAGGGCAATTTTGCTTTTCTTCTGTAAGAAGCCTCGGATGATTTGTTTTTATTATAAAACAATAAGATTAAGCATACGTTAAAACCACTTACAAGCTACGTTTACTACTCAAAAATAAAGTAGATTTGTCATTTTTATCTTCATGATAATACTTATAAGAATATCATAATAATATATTTTTTCTATTTCGCTGATTATATTTGAAAGGAAAATAATGTTTTCTTAGGTTTTGGCCTAGGCCAATCCAATAAAATGCATACACATAACCACAATTAACGTAGACTAAACAATGATGAGCCAGACATTGATAATTCGAAATAACTGAATGCAAGAAATGTAATTAGCTTGATAACTGATGAATGGCATAAGGTTCTAGAGAATGCTGTGACCTTGAAAACCATGCCTCTTCTTCAGTATGACTGATTGGAATTTATGTTAGATTTTTCTCTTGTCAAAGGACAAGTTTGCAAGCCTAGGAATGGTTCATGACTGCAGATATGTACATGTGCACCAGATTCATCTCGGTAGTTTGTAGAGTTGTGTTATATAATTTTGCTTGATACTTTGTCCTTTGCTCCGTGTTTTCTGAGAATTTGGTGATGGGCAATATCAATAAATACTTTGTCAGGTTGTCATACAGCAAAGCTGTGAGGGCACTACACCTTGATCAACATTAGGAAATTGAAAATTGTGCCTCTATCAATATAACTACTTGGAAATTTGGGTTAATTCTTTTGCCTTCTTAGAGGCCAGCTTGCAAATGTGTACTTGTGCTCCAAATCCATCTTGGTAATTAGTAGAGCTTTGTTCTGCAATTTTGCCTTATAATTTGTCCTCAGCTCTACCTTTTCTTGGAATTTGGGGACTGGAGTTATTAATAATACCTTGTCAGGTTGTCATATGATTGAGTTGAGCGGGTGATGCCTTGATCTGACTTTTTGAAATTGAGCAATCTCAAAAATAGTAAACAAGTGTCTAAGATGCAGTTTTTTTCTTTATTTTTGTTGCAACAAATTAAAATGCATTGCTATTGATTAGTCCAATGCTCTAAAACGATGTATGTTTGAATTCTACTATGGGATGATTAGAATGTATGCATGAAATGTCCTTAAATATTAACACAACATTAAATCATGTCAAAAATTTGTTTAGTTAGCTCAAGGTAAAAGCGGGGGGTGTGTCAATCAACGTAATGTGAATTTTAAATTAGATGGGGACAAGTTTGTGATTACAAGATTGCCCCTATGCCCATATAAATGTCTTGGAATGGAACAATAGTCAAATCCAAGTAGTAAATGGCTAAATGGAGGTAGGTGCATAAATAAGAGTGCAAATAGGTGGATAAGGTGAATGTGGAAGAGTGTGTATATGGATAAGATAGGATTAATTGTCTAGGGTATATGTATGTATAAATAGAGGCAAGGGGATGAGACCAACTTTGCACAATATCATGCCATTTGTCATTATGTACATGTATTAAGACATACCTCAAAATAGGAATGGCATAGGTATGCAAATCTTACCATTATATTTTCCCTCCACTTTGATGTGTATGTGAATCTTATAATGATATTTCAAAGTATGTGGGACACATAAGCATGCATGCAAAGCAAATGCTCAAACACTAGAAGGATATTACCATGTGGTTTATATAAAGTAATGGACCTTGCAAGGATATGATGATGGGTTTGCCTTTTGTGTCTATTTTTTCATAAGATGAGTCTCAATGACCACTTTAGTTGTCTAAAACATAAGAATATTAGTAATAGGACACGCCTCCTTCCCTCACTTCCCTTGCCTCTCCCATTCATAGCAATTGGATGTATCCATAGGATACAAGGAATTCTTGAAAGAGGAAAAGTAGTAAATAAAAATATATAATCTAAGCATGTAAGCATATAATCATGTAAGTGAAATCATATAGCAATAAGTGTAAATCATGTAAGCACATCATGGATTGGAGATGATATCAATGAATAAAAATGTTGCATCCTACATGGGCAATAAAATGGTGGTGGGATCTCCAATGACCCAACAACACCCATGTATAGTATACTGAGCACTAGGATATGTGTTCTCCCCCCAATACGGCATCCAGATCATGAGCACACATGTTGATAGGGCATTTAATCCCTATATTGATATAGAATCAAAACTATGGGAAACAACCCAAAATAGAAGGCGGGAAGCCAAAATAAGGAGCAAGGCTCCAAAATCAAGAAGTAGAGAACGTAGGAAATACTTGGAAATGCAACCAAAATGGCTCAAAGGAGCATAATAATATAAGATGTAATTGTGAAAAAATAAAAAATAAGAGGCTCTATATGGGCAAGATAATGCAATGAGTTGCAATAGTGTGAAAAAGGTAAAGTCAATGCTCCTCATGCCAAATGATATATTGATAATGATACCAATGTAAAAGGGGGGGCATGCATGGATCCACCCTTGTGTAAAAGGCAAGGCAATTATGGACCAAATGTAAAGGTGGGGCAACATGGTGACCCTATTATGACTCAAAAGGTGTAACATGTCAATATGTAAGTGTGAAAGCATATGAGTGAAATGAAATAATGTGAATGTCAAAGGTGCAAATATAGCTAAACGTGTCGAGATTAGCAAAATAGCTCAATGGAGCTCATGAAGTATAGGGGAATGAAAAGGCAATAATATATGAAGAGGGACCTCAATAGTAATAGTATTTTTTGAGTGCATGATATTAATTGGATCTTTCAATTTTTGTAAGGGATGTAAAGCCAAATGCATTAGTGTCATACTAGAAGATTATGAACATACCAATCCAATTAGGTTGAAACTTATATCTCAACTCCTTTATATCATTTGGATTATTGGAATTTATGTGAAAAACTAATTATCCAATTTGAAAGTCCCTTTGAATGATTCATTTGGTATGTATCTTTCTTAATTGCCTTTGATATGTGTATAAACTATCCAAGCGTTTACTTGTCTCTCATCAAGGGTTTCAAGGGCTTGTAAATGGTGTCCCCATATGTATAATTATCAATAATGTCACAAAGGGAAACATGCAACAATGGAATTTGTAGTTTGAGAAGCATAAAGGCCCATGTACCATAAATCAAATAATGTGGTGTAAATTGAGTATAGGTCCATATGCTAGTATGGTATGTCCATAATGCAAGAACAAGCTAAATATTCCAATTACTACCATTTTTGTCAATTGTCTTTCTTAGAATTCATATAATTGTTTAAGAAGTGGCCTTAACTTGTCCATTAGCGTTCTTAAGATCATCTTAATTGTTTAATTAGTGGCCTTAACTTGTTCATTACCATGTCAATAATATGGTTTGAAAAACTTATATTGTATATGAAATTATTCTAAGATTTTCTTTACCTCTTTGTTTTTAAATTATTTACCATTATCTCACACAATCGTAGATGGCAAGCCAAATCTAGAAATGATATTATCTATTATGAAATTCCAAATATTGGCAGTTGTGGCAGCCTTCAGTGGTTTTGTTTCAACCCATTTTTAGATTAATATATTGCAATCATAATAAATGTATGCCGTTCAAATAAGGTTGGGGCAATCTTCCACACCAAATCAATTCGCCATGTAGAGAATGAGCAAAGTGGTTTATAGGGGTGAAGGTCATGTGTACTTGCATGTTTTAGATTATTATATGACATGAAGCACTTTTTTGGACAAATTTGTGTGAACCATTATTTATTGTACTCCAATGATATCCCATTTGTAAAACCTTTTGTACTAGGCTTTTCTACTAAGCATATGCATCCCTTTCTCTCCCCTTCATCTGTCACACCCTCGCCCCCCCTCACACATGCTCCCATGGGCCTCTTGAAGGGAAATGCCCTTTTCTATGCATTATTAAGACATCAAAGCAATAACCTACTAAAGCCACATCAATAAAGTTCTCTTGCAATAAAAAATATATTTATCACCAGATTTTTGAATGTAGATTCAAGTATTCCTAGAACATTCAAGGTGGAATACTCCTAAATAAAGATAAGCATAAATTTCATGGAACCAATTCTCAAATGAGAGTGTAGCAACCGTGCAAGATGTATCATGAATAGCAAGTTGCTTTAATAAATTATTAGTCAAAGTAAACTAATGACTGCTATCTTCCATGCTCATCAAGAAGCAACACTAGCCATTGCATCAACATGCCAATTGTCTTTTAAACACATATTACTAACAGTATAATAATCAAAAGGAAACCCAATTCATGATATTGTGCTACCTTAGCTTTAGTCTTATGTTACTTGTGTAGCAATGAGTTGTGAGTTTCCATGTACATGGATATTAACATTAAGGGAGATGACAACTTGAAACCTAATGATCAATGCCTCATGCTTTACCACATTATTAGTGAATTGAAAATCAAGTTGAAATGATAATGGCATGAGGTCACCCAAATGAGGTAACATGGCCCCTAAACTAGACATGCATCCAAATTTATCAAGTAACATGGTCCAAGGAAAGGAGGTGTCAACATGTAAAATATCCTCATCGAGGAACATATCATCTAATGGTGAGTAGGGGAAGGTAATGTGTCTAATTGAATAATTTTTTTTAGTTTTCTCAACTTTTGAGAAACGAATGTAAGATGAAACTCAAAAGTAGCATTGCCTAATGTGCAACCCTACCTAAAAGACTAGCTTTTGACATCTATTTCAAAGGATCCTTTTATGATGATGTGTGCCAATATGAACCATGTAATGTCTAATCTTTTGCAATGAGATGATGGCTGACAAGCATAATCTCTCCATATGTGTATATTGTGTTGCATAGTCTAATAATGTGCAACTAATATAATAAGTTGTATTTTTTACCATTTTCATTGTTTTGAGCCAATAGACCTCCAATAGAAAGTTCCATTGCTAAAAAATATAACAATAAAGGATTGTCATGAATAACAAGCATAAGGGATAGAGAATTGAATAAATATTTTTGCCTCCAAATGCCTTTTGACCATCTTTGTTCCATTCAAACTTAACATCATTTTTTAATGGGTTTGTGAATGGAAATGTCTTATCCACTAATTGGGTGATAAAATGTCTAATGGCCTATATTTTCCCTTGGAAATGGTTTGTATTTTTCCTTGGAAATTGCGAAGTTACAACAAATTCTTGAAAGAAGGCATATTAACAATAACATCTTTGCATCCACCTCAATGCCTCTCCAAGATAAAAATGAATCCTAATAAGAAACAACTATCAACTCCACATACAAACCTTTTTAGGATTTAATCTTACTTCGTATTGTTGTTAATGTTCAAATATGGTCCTCAAGTATTATAAGCAATCTACACATTGTTTAGATTTTGCTAAGATGGCATCCACATAGTTTTAACACACTATGCATAATATTTAAGATCAATGTGATAGCCCTTTGATATATGGCTCAAACATATTCCAATCCAAAATACATAACATCCATAATGTTCTCCACGAGGTAGAAAATGTAGTCTTGTGTTCATCTTGGGGATTAAGCATTATTTAATAGCATAAGAATCTATCCATAAATTATAGCAATTGATGTCCAATGGTGTAATTTAAAATCATATCAATATCAGGAATAGGGATATCATCATTAGGAGGTGTTTTGGCGAGATCTCTAAATTGGTATAAATATGAATACAATCATCAAGTTTTTCGATAGGTATTATATTAGTGATCGAAGGAAAATAATTAATGGGTAATAGCATGGGAGGTTGAAAGGAGGTAAAAGTGGCCACTTTTTTTTTAAACAATAAAAACTGACTTCTATGAATGATTCAAGATGCTAACACTCAAAATTTGAAGATCTATGATGAAAATAAGAATACTAATGCTAGAAATCTAGTTTGTAAATTATTAATCTTTTTAAGTGGTGGAAGTTAAAAGGGCGAAATACTAAGAGCACACAAAGTGGCCATGTTTTTATCGCAAAAATCAAATATAAATGATTATTTTAAATTTCTTTCATAGAAAGTTGGCTAAGATTGTGTGATAGTTCATTTATTATTCTACTAATTTTTTAATGAATATATTATGTTAGACTAATTTTCTATATGGAAACATCTTGAAAATAGAAAATTTAGCATGCTTCCTCCTTAACTTTGAGAAAAAAAAGAAAGATCAATGTGCAAAGAATGAAGTGTAGAATGAAAAAATATAATTTTAAAATTTGGATGAGTGGATAAAAATTATGTAGAAAAAGCAATATAGCAACAAATGAAGACACTACTAAAGTAAGTAAAGATCAAATCCTAATATATTCATATTTTAAAAGAATACATGCTTACAAAGTTAAGATATAACGATATCATAGTAGTGTATTTTAAATATTGTTTTTAAAATACATGAGCTTATGGAGAGCATGCTTGACATTTGTACGTGTTTCATAAAACATGGACTTGGGTACTCAAATTGTATGTCAAGCCATTGTGATTGATAAATTCAAACTTTTATAAGCTTAATGGTAGGATTCATTAGTTTAAGTTGAAATATGTAGACTAACACTCTCACACTATGAAAAACACAACCAATCCTTAATGCAATCATGCTATGCTTTCTAGAATATGAGAAACATTTAGAGAGAAATATGAATGTTTGGTCATTTTTTTGTCTCCCCCTCCCCTTTCTTTGTGCACATACCCCAATAGGTACAAAATATCCATCTTGAAGTGACTTATTTTGATGTTATGCACTCTAAGATAATGTTATGCATCGCAATGTCAGGATCAATCCTTGACATATCATAATTTGATCGCATCAAAACATCTATAAATTCTTTAAGAAAAAGGGCCATGCTATAATTTTCACATTGGTTTAAGCAAACACTAAGTTTCAAAATATTTTCTTTATTAGTTTGATCCATCACTATATCATATGTAGACTACAAGTAGATTATGATTCTCAATAACTGGTTGAATAGGTAAAACATCAAGATCTCTAGCTAGAGATGGATCAGCTTCCCCAAAGTATGAAATACCTAAAAATCATGGGGGAAGCTTCTATCATGATAATATCTAAGTAAATCCTCATAAAAAATAAAATATTTGGCTAAAGCTTCATCATTCACAAATGTGTATAAAGGTGGGTAAGTATCCATAAAACCATCCCAAATGAGACTTAGATAGACTAAGGGAAAACCAATGTCATCACTAATAGTGCATTAAAACCCATGCCCTTAGTCTCTTTCTTTTCAAGGATTTAATGTGTTTACAAACATATTTTTTATTTAAACTTGTCCTTTTCCCTTATACCCAAGCTTTTATAATATAGAAAATTATTTGCCTAATGATTGGGCAATATAGATGGAAATAAGCAATATTTATGGTAGTAGTTAGAGGTGGATCTATGAGAGGCATCACTTTCATTAGAATGAGCATTGATGTGATTATTTAAAGGTGATGTAACATGTAAGTTAGGATTAATGGGAAAGGGGGAGCTTGGTCGGCATTATGTTGTTCTTGTTCTTTAGGGCATGCATTATTTCTATTGAACCCTATTCGTCCTCAATATTAGCATGAGAAATAGGAGGATTAGAGATAACTAGTGAAGATATTATAGACACCCCAAATTTTCCACTAACTCTCATCTTAATAGTTTTTTATAAATAAATAATTAATTATTTAATTATTGCCATAGTCTGCTACTATGTCATATTCTTGTAATAATTTAAATAAATAATTATTTAGTTAATTACTCTTTGTCATTAATTTTTACTTCTTTCTTAAGATTAATTAATTAAACTAATTTAATTAAATAAACTTAGCTCCTAATTCTTCTAACTAAATTAATGTTAATCTATGATTAATTAATTGATTGGGTCTATTTTATCCCCATTACCATTTCCTTTATTTTTTGAATTTTATAGCACTTTAATCTTCCAACTCTTAGTGCTAGCCATCAAATATTCTCACATGGATTAAAATCTAAACTCATAATTGTCTGTCATATGTCCCCTCTCTCCATGCCCCCATTGTTGCAAGGTGTACGCCCTTGGGTCTCCTTGTGTTGTGCAACACAACACTCAAGTTTGTGACATGGCTTAACCGCCTCCCATGGATTCATTAACTTTGGTAGTTGTATTGGGCATTAACAGGGTGATCTTTTGTTGCAACGATAATCGTCTTTGCAAAAATTGGTATTAGAGCCTGGGTCACAGGTTAAGAACCCCTTGCTTGCATTGGGTGGGATTGTTGCAAGGTGTACGCCCTTGGTCTCCTTGTCTTGTGCAACGCAACACTCAAGTTCGTGACATTATCAAAAAAGGTATTGAAATTATCAAAAAAAAGAAACAAATTCTTTCTTTTTTGCTATATTAAATTTCTTTTATTTAAACATAATGAAATTTTTATTCCTCTTTTAGAAATGTAATAATTAATAACTATCCACTACAAAAAATAGGAGTCTAGTTTTCAGCATAATGAAATTTTATTCCTCTTTTAGAAATGTAATAATTAATAACTATCCACTACAAAAAATAGGAGTCTAGTTTTCAACATAATGAAATTTTATTCCTCTTTTAGAAATGTAATAATTAATAACTATCCACTACAAAAAATAGGAGTCTAGTTCAAATGGACATTTGGATCAGGCATTAATAGGTCAATCTTTTGGTGCAATGACAACCATTTTTGCAACACCCACATGTATGAGCATGTCTACTCATCCCACTCCTTGCTCACATATGTATCATGATTTGACAAACTTTTGGCATGGCAATCCTTTGGTCACACACTATCTACTATCATGTCATTGCCTACATAGCATTATCCAACCTTGTACCTCAAAGAAAACATATTATTCCTATGTGATGCATAGCCCTTGGATATCACATCCTAAATCCTCCATCTAATGATCCTCATGTCTCCTATCCCCTGCCTAATCATCCTCCCATCCTCTACATAATAAATCCCTATTAGAGAACTAAGAGAGACAAATAGAAACTTGCAAAAAAATATACACCAAATTATATGTGCTTCTATATAATTTTCATTCAATATATATTACATATATATAGGAGTTGCAAATCTTAAATATATATCCAGTCACATTCATGGGACAAATAATTCTTGATAAATTATAAAAAACACTCAAAAGTACTAACAAACTAAAACAAACCAAAAAATGAGTATTATATGTATCCTAAAGATACACTAAAGATATGGGAATGATGTAATATTCCCGACACTCCCCATATTACATCGTTCTCTAAATGGGGATAGGTGGACTAAAAATAATTGATGACCACATTAGTAGTTCATTAAACAAGATATGAGTAGGGACATGCACATCTACTGAAGATAATCAATAGTGGAACCTGCCTCAGTATGCTTTTTCAACAATATTGACCTTATTGGACTTTATTGTAGGATATGAGCAAACACATCTACCCATGTAACCAACAATGGGACTAACACTTTTATCCAAGGTTGTACAATAAGTTTGGATAGGGGCAAACACATATATCTAGCATCAAAGTTATAAATAGGGACATACACTTGTTCTCACAACTATGATTGGGGAAAAGCACATCCAATCATGATTACTCAACAAATGTGATTAGGGACAAACACATCCAATCACAACATAAAAAACTTTAGAACCAAGTTCTTGTTGTCATGTATGTAGTTGTCGTTATAGATCAATGTCAACTTGATAACAAACGATATGAGACAACTATTATTGCCACCTAGGAACCGATCTTGGCTTTAGCCATTTTGGCATAAATAGTTTTGTCACTAAAACAATTTTGCAACCTCGTCCAACCTCATATGCCTCCATCCTCAAATTGCTACTTGAAAAAATTGGCTTTGAAGCTCAATTTTAGAATATCTAAAGATGAAAATCATGTACAAATAATAATGTGTCCAATTACAATTGAAACAAAAAAAAAATACAGTTTTATATTTACATAAATATTAATAAACTAAATTGACTATAATAAATAAACCCTATTCTAAACAAAATAATACTAATTAACTTACTTTGACAAAAATAAAATAACAACCTACTAACTTTGACTAAAATCTAAAATCTATCATTCAATAAAATAACTCACAACTTCCCCAAATTAAAGAACAACAACATAAGATCTCCTTCGTTGAGACCACTTTACACCTTCTCTAACACTTTGGTGTGGTTGTTACAATCTCAACCCCTCTTTGAATATCATGTATTTGAGAACTATGCATTGACATGAACTATTCCTGGCAAAGGGTAGGCAAATGTTTTTTCTAGAACCAATTTCAAGTTACCAATCAATAATCTACCGTTCAAAGCCATCAACAATTCCTAGGCTTTTATAGCTGTTGGGTCACTGAATCCAATCCTTCGGTCTAGTATGAGCATTACACCATAATTGTAGCCATAACTGTAATATAATCTGTGACAGTTTTAAGCATTTTATTTTTCATGTTTTTTTTCTTTGAAATTTTCTACAAGAATGCACGCATTTATATTTGAATCATCACCTCTTCGGAGTCCTCGTTGATGAATTTGAGCAGTGTTGTTCAAATGTTATCATGAAGTTGTCGTCTGGGTTAAGGGTTTAACTCCTACCTAAATCACCTGACATTGAGGACTTGCTATAACTTATCTTGCAAGTAGAGATATTATTGACTAGTGGGTGTGAAGTTATTCTTGTAAATTTCCCCTACCAAATTTTTACAAGATCGGTTGCAAATTGAATCCAAAGATCTCTGCATAATCTTTTAACCATTAAAAAAACTGCATGTTGTGAATTCCTAAGCGTAATGCAAAGGATTTGGCATGAGACTCAATCTTTGCTTCCATCTCATAGAGGAAAAAGAAGTGGATCGTGAGTCTAGACAATTGCCTTTGTTTGAGATAAGAAAGATACGATGGTTAAGAAATCACTAGGCTCCTCCTATGAATTTCCAACAAGTGAGGTACTCAAATAATGCAATAATGACGAATGATATTTAAACATTTAAACAAACCAAATGAACAAGATTCAATGGATCTCTAATCACAAAACAATAGGAAAAAAAATGATGTGCTATGACACCATATCAAAGAATTGGGTGGAGATAAATAGAAGCCTACAAACGATTATACACCAAATAATATGTGTTTATATATAGTCTTTATTCAATATATATATAGTAGAGTTCATATAACCACTTCTATTCATGGGATAAATGATTCTTAATAAACTATAACAAATAATCATGGGTAGTATCAAACTAAAACAAATTAACAAATAACTATTATATCTATCATAAAGATATGAGAATGATGTAATATTCCCAACAATCCTTTATCCTTTCATCATCATTGCAATATTTGGTTCTCCCTTGTCGTTGATTCATAACCTCCAATCCAATCCATCTATCCAAACATCCCTCCATAACCTAGCCAATCCCAAAAGCAATCCATCCAAATTTGCAACAATCATAATTCATGCAATCTTGATATGCAATCTAGCTCATCATTCAAAACATCCCTTGGTGTTATTCCCAACCTTCCTGTAAACCTTGATCCATTTTAGTCACATTATCATCTTCAGGATATGTCTTTCCCAATCCTTGCATTATTTTCAAGATGTGTCATTCCTACATCAACAACCTCCTCCTCATCATCATCGTCATCAATCAATCAATCAATTAGTTTTCAACTTGAGTATGACAAAATCATGTTTTTCTTTGAATCGTTGTGCATTCTTGCTTGTTTACTTGTGTGTACTATCATTTATTTTCATTTGTCATGGTCCTTGCAATATATTTCCACAATAACACCATGGTCTTCCATATCATGGTGTCCAATAGTATATGCTTGTAGGTGATCTTTTCTTTTTGAGTTAGTCCATGCATTGGATACATTATCACCTTGGTCATATATATCATAGTACATAAAATCCATTGCTATATTAAATAAAGGTTGTTAAACTCAAAGTCAACATAAGATCATCATCATCATCATTTCATCCAACATCATATTTTTTCATATTTTTTCCTTCATTTTTAGTCTTACATATGACATTATTTTCACATCTCTTTTTTTGATAGCTCACCCATGCAATTTTCACATGGATAATCTCTCAAGGGGGCATTAATCATCTCACTTTTTTAAACTTTTCATTTCTTACCTAACTAGGGTATATCATCATTTCTTCATCTTTTCTAATTATTATTCTCAACTACTTTTATTTTCTTTGAAATAATGTCACTTCAAGCATTTCTTCAAAGAGGGGGAAATGCAAACACTAAAATAATTCACTTAATCATTAAACCCTAATTATTGGCATTAATCATTAATTCTACTAATCATCAACCTTTAATTATCATCATATCATCTCATTAATTAATTACCCTTAATTTATCATTTAATAATTATCACATTTTAATTTTTAATCATTTATTAATCCATTATCCATTTAATTAAATGAGAGCTAATTATCCATTTTTAAATAAATATTTCATTTTTGTCTCATTAACCAACTCCTTTCTTCACCATAACTCCATTCATCAGTTGACTCCTTTGAATGGAAACTTCATCCTTTCATTTATCTAATTATTAAATCAAAAAATTAGTTATTATTCTCTCATCAGTTTGAAATGGAAAATTTCTAGATTTTAGTTGAGTTGACTCCACAACCTATTCAGTTAACTTGAATCTCCATTCTTATCCTCATCTTCCATTTGATTTTTCCTTGGAAAGTCTAGAAGTACATTCATTCCTTCATCATTTTCATACAATCACACTTTATGCAAATCCACTTTGTTGAGATACATTGTCAATCAAACTTAATGTTAGGTTGTTGAGTTTCATCTACATTTCAATAGGAAAAGCAAAATTTCTATGAGGTTTGCAGTGAGGTTGTTAGATAGGAATTAGGATTTCATTTCTATTTTATATTTTTCAAGCTCTTTGTATTTCTTATTTCGTTGCACACAATCAACATGTAAGTGCATAAGCTTGAAATCATTTCAAGCCTCCACCTCATCTTTCACTTTTGGCTTAGGCCCACTACCTTGTTGATGCATGTGTGATCATGGTCCTCATACATGTAGCCTCCATTTCATCTTACATTTGTCTTCCTCTTGTGACACTTGTCACAAGGCTAAGCCTTCAATACATACCTCCATCTTCTTTAAATCCTAGCCCTCTATTAATAATGCATCTTGGCCCTCAAATTTCCTTATGAAAATTCTATGAGTTGGAGGCCTCCCCTTCTATTTCCATGATCTATCCCCACATTATCCTTATGTTGTCCATTTTTCTAAACAACATATTATATAATATCCTCATGTTGTCCATTTGATCACCTATCATAATCCTTAGTTATGCTGGTTCACTAAGAAATCACATTTCCACCATTAATACATCACAGTAAGCACATCAAGTGGAGAATTGGGTGCACTCTACTTCAGCTCAATTGGAGGAGCAAAGAAAGAAAGGTATAAGGGTCCATTTATTACATTTGAATCCTTGTGCTTGTAACCTTGTTTTTCTCTTTTCTTTGAATATATAATAGGACTAATTAATTTTGTTGAAGATATCAATGTTTTTTCCATTTTTAACTATTTGACAAAATTTATATGGGTTGTCATCAAACTACCACCACATATTTTTCAATAAATAAACTTGATTTTATGATCGTGTTGATGGGACACCTATTGCACGTATCTGTGGTTGCCCCAAAAGAATTTTATACACTAAAAATATAGGCATCACATGGTAATTAGTCTAAAGACTAATAGATCATAAAGTGACATAACTAAGAGACTCTTGAATAACATTATTGAATCCTTTTAAAGTTACCTCAAATTTAGAAGGTTGGAGTGACTAATTTAGATTGCATCTAAGAAGTGTTTACTATGAATATTCAAATAAATCTATTATCTACTAAATCACACTTTAATATATCCATAGCTAACCATAATATATAATTTACATACTCATGAATTACATGTAAGTGGTAACTCATGGGGTGAAGGAAACAAAATGATCATGTAAATCATATTCCAAAGATGTATTCCTGGGTGTAGTATTAATTGATGGCTTAACTAAGGCATAAAAAGTAGGAATAGGACTAGACTTAGTACATGGTATTTAAAACTTGAAGAATCATAAGCCATATGACATGTACCCTCAACATAAGATGTGCTACTATAGAAATAGTAGGTGTAGATAGGCCATGTGTGTCCTTCACAATAAATGAGATGGCTCATGTGGAGGATAAGTGCTCAAAGGTAAAATACAACTAGAACCAAACACATTACTATCACCTTTCATAGAAAAAGTTGGCAACATATGATGATCATGGAGAAGTGAATAGTATCTAATAATGAAGGAAAGTTGGTAATGACATCCCTAGATGAAGAGAATGGCATACATGGTGATGCAATATTTCCAGACGATATGTTCTCATTTCTATAATACAATACCATAAAGGAAATTGAGAATAATTATATTGCATCACAAAGTGTACAAACATGTCAAAACCAATGAACAAAGAATGAATAGATTCCAAGGATATAGGACAAAGACAATCATTATATGAAATAAAGGATCTATCCAAGGATGTAGGGTTCACAAGAATAAATAATAAAGGCTAAAAATCCTAAAAGAAGTAAAGAGATTATATTAGAATGATGTCCAATCAAATTTATATTAGGATTTCCTTCCTTTATCAATCTAAAAAATGTGAAAAATATAAACCTTAAAGTTAATCCAAGGTTGGATAGGTTGAACAATAAACATGAGTAAATAAGTATCAAACACTAAGAGAAGGATAGACCAATGAAGCATAATAACATGAAAGGAATCAAATCTAAGAATTATGTGACATTTAGAAAATCAAGTATCTAAATACCCTAATGTTCATTTAAAAACCCCTAGAGAAAAGATAGGTTGTATGTAGGATTGATTGAGTTAACTAAAATTTAAAGGAAAATAACGTTTCCTTGGGTTTTAGCCTAGTTCAATCCAATAAAATTTATATGCGTTAACATAATTAAATTAGGCTTAATTATTATAAGTTGGATATTGATAATTTAAAATAATTGAATTCAAAAAATGTAATAGAAAATAAATGTACTTAGCTCAATAACCAATGAATTTTGGAAAGGGATAAGGTTTTGTATTTGTATTATATCAAACCCTAAAAAATGTGCCTCAATCATAATTACTATTTTGATTTCTATTCTAGATCTTTGTCTTAAGGACAATCAATAGGTTTGGATTTTTTTCTCAACCACTAATGTGTACTTGTGTGTAGACACTAAAATCTATCTAACACTCATTTTATAATATCCTCCCATCTCAACACCTAACAATGTCCATTCACTAAAATAATTAATTTCACATTAATGAATTCACTTCAGCAAAATAAAATTAATGATTTCACTTCAGAAAAATAAAATTGATTAAATAATCCATTATCCATAATTAATTTAGTGAATGGTGATCAATCAAACAAAGTAAATCAACTAGTTGACTAATTGATCAAAATTATTAACAAATCTTCAAAAATGAAAAATATAAAATCAAATTAGTTAATTATTTGAGTTAAATAACTAAATAAATCTATTAGATCAAAAAATTAAGTAATTGAGTAATAATATCCATCTTATCTCAATTATAGCCATCTTATCCTCATCCACTTCATCTTTCATTGGATAAGCTCTCAATCAAAGTATTGATTCTTCATCATCCATCTATATCCTTTAAATCCTATAAATTGAGATTGAACCCTTCACTTCAAACAATCCCAATTCTAGTTTAAGCAATTAGTTATTGTTGAAATGAATAATAGACATACATTATAATCAAAAGCATGTTGAATTAGAATATGTAGTTTTAAATCATTTTTTATAATTCTTTATCGTGTTCTTATTTTGCATGCTTACGTTTGCCATGCCTATTGGGACCCTTACCCTTTTATCTAGTACTTTTTTTGCTAAAAATTGATACCAATAATTAACCTATTGAGAATTGCAATCTAGAGGAATTATAGAAGGCATCAACGACCTTGGAGTGTATATATGTGTTCATTCAAATTTGAATGACGATAGTAGCATTGTTTTGTTGATCTTATGCATGAAAATTTCTGTTCTTTCTTATTATTTATCCATTGTCGTTGTTTTTATTGATATACTTTATTTTACATTTGTTTTAAGTCTTTGATTAGTGTTATATTTTATTTTGGAATGAAATGCAATCTAGAATATTGTGTTTTATAGGCCATCTATATTATAATAACTAATTTTACTAATTTAGCTAGTTGTACTTCTCATTAGAAGAATTTATCTTTGGAAACTTGATGACAACATTGGAATAGAGATGTATAGGGGTTTAATAAGCCATGCTTCACTAAAATATCTTTGGAGTCCACTATTGTTATTTGATAGTTTTTAGCAAAACTAAAATCATGAAATTTGTAAAGCTTGGAATTTGATTCTGTAGAGGGAATTCAACACCTTCAAGATGATGAGATCTCAAGGGGAAAATATCCCTCAACTAACTCAGGGATCAAAGCTTAGGTGACAAGATAAAATGGTGAGAGTTCGAGAAACAGAAAGAGTAGGTCATAGAAGTTTTCTAGACAAACTAACAAGCTCTCAGCCAAGGATGACAACATAGCATGTGGACGTCCCCACAAAGTGTTGGCATCTCATATAGACTGAAAACTGAGATTGTCACAAAAAATAGCTTAAGTGACTACTAACAATCTTGATTACTAGGAACTCTTGAAATACAAGAAAATAATATAAAATAACATAACTAAAATAAAACAAACTAAATGAAATGTAGACTAAATGGAATGTAGATGATAAAATGAAGGGAGAGAAAGAAAGCACTCGCAAAAAATAAAGCAATGAATCCTCTAGCAAAGAAATGTCTTCAATACTTGCACCCATAAGATCAAGAGAAAATGTTGGGGCTATTTAGGGGCTTACCTCAATCAAACCCTCATTTCGATGTTTCCACCTCCATGAACAATCGGATAGACAGATAGATAACAAGATAAATAGACGAGATGGTAAATGCATAGACAAGGGATGTGATAAATCCCAAGATGCTCAAAGACACTAAACAAATAGATATTACCTACAAGGCTTGAAGAAGCCAAAGAGAGAAAGAGAGAGAGAGAGAGAGAGAGAGAGAGAGAGAGGTTTCGAGATCAAGAGAGTTGTAAAGAGTGTTATGAGAGATTTAAAACTACTGTATCAAGTTGTAGAGAAAGATAGAAAAGCTTCCCAAGAGATAGAAAAGAGAGAATGTCTAAGAGAGAAAGACCTAGAGAGCAAATGAAGTGAAAAGATAGATTTTAAAGAGAGAAGAGGATGGAAAAAGAGGTTCTTGAGTCGTTACAAACCGTCTCGAGCCATTTCCACTGACCAAGGCAGGTGACAAGTGGCAAGATGCTTGAAAATGACCTTTTGAACATTAAAATATTGCACGACACTAGCACGGTGCATGAATGTCTCCACGACATGCTAGTGTCCAAAAAAATCATGCTAAAAAATGGTGAGAAACGAGGAAAACACAAGGTTAACACAAAATTGACACACAAAGGTAGTTGCTAAAAAGGGGTCTTGAGCATCCTGAGGGGAAATTTTTTGATGCAAGGGCTAAGATGAGACTACACATACACTAAGGGAGTGGACACTAAAGTGGATACAAAAGGTGTAGGTGAAATTGCAAGGGTATGCAATTTTTGACACTACATATTCATGAATCAACTATACTTGTAATTTACTATATCATCTATCTTTAAAGAATTTTCATGTGTATTTCATGTTTTTCCTTCCTTTCTCTCGAAAAAACTATTGAAAGATTTCAACTTTGTTGCAGGAGTGTTGAGAAAGTGCTAGTATAATTGACTTTTGGTAGAGATTATGATCTTTCTTAATCAAATGTTTATATAGTAACAAATTCTAAAGAAAGGATAGATC
Source organism: Sequoiadendron giganteum (assembly GCA_007115665.2). Lineage (NCBI taxonomy): Eukaryota > Viridiplantae > Streptophyta > Pinopsida > Cupressales > Cupressaceae > Sequoiadendron > Sequoiadendron giganteum. Next base: position 467,975,446 of record CM021108.1, on the reverse strand, counting down.
CCTACCGAAACATCAACATTACCATACAAGCTTATAGAATAAAATTGACTCTTGATTTAGTTCTTGTCCAACGAATTTTGTGTATGATTAGTCACGTCTTTTGTGGTTGGGTTCATGTATGCTCCCCTCTTGTACCTTTTAGACAATATTGGGGATTAAAAATGATCCAATTCACTCTCTTTTTCCCATTTTTAATTTTTAGTAGGCTTGTATTAGGATTTCATCACCTCGTAGGATGACCCAAACCTTTGTTTTCTATTGAAAGTATGTAAATTTGGAAAATTGGATGACTCGCCCATTGACTCCCATGTGCTAGGTTGTAGGTGAGGATTTTGTTCCTTGCAACCCAAGGACATAAATAAGGTTTGAGGTTACTTGGATGTCCTCAAAGATTGTATATCTATGAGCTTACAAAAATTGATACTCTCAATTGACTTGTTTAGGATTGTTCATGTATAGTGTTTGTATGCTAATGTTTAGATCAACCCTCCTCACTTCAAACTAGAAAGGGGAAACTTATCTATTTTGAGCCTTAGGATTTTTTTTTGTTTGAGTCACAACTTAGTTTACAACTATAACTTTAAAAACAAGGTCACAAAACTTAGTTTGAAAAAATATCAAATTCATAACCTTGAGCCAAACTTAATTTAGCTATAGACAAACTAAATTATCATCCATACTATTATTAGATCACTTTACCCATAAATTTAAACCAAACTCAAAATCTAAATCAAACCAACCCAAGTTTGGCATAGCTCGATCTTACTCAAAAATAGTCCAAAACATCATTAGAGTCATCTTACATCTATGTAATATCAAACCATAACAAAAAATATCATACACATTAAAGTCCATAAAAATAATATCTTTCCAATAGTTTTAAGTCCAAATGTTTTCCTTGGTACATCTTATCATTTCAATTTTTTTGAACATTCAAACAAGGGTCCAAATTTTTACATTTCCCCAGTTGTTACATGCAACCAAGCAAAGTCCAACAAAATGGATACTTCAAATCACTCTCATGTTCTACTTCAATACCATGATGATGATGATAAGGATGGTCTCCATAACTATAATAAATATGGAGATGACAACCAAATTTTTGAAATAGAGCTCATCCAAAATTTCATAGAATCACATTGAGAACATATCCTTCAATAAATAATACTAGCAATAGCTCGATTACCAAGTGATTTTGGCCTTGAAAAAATAAAAATATAATATTCCCCTCATGCAAACAATGGTGAATCTCATAAAGCACATGAAAATGACACTGCTCTTGAGAATGTTAGAACTAAAGAAAAGAACAAGGTACACATTTTGGTAAAAATTCCCCTCATTTATCATGAAAAAACTTTAAAATATATCAATTATCTTTTTAGTGGCCTCCTTGGCTCATCTAAACAACATCAATCATCCAAAATTTTAGTTGATCAAGAACTAAGGAATATCGAGGCTACCCTTAAAAAATTCAACTAGTTTCACCTTCCACTAAAGGATATAAGTTCAAAGAACTGTCCCTATCCCTTCAAAATATTAATTACAATAAAACCTTTCCATCACACATTGAAATACCAAATTTTGACAAATACAAAGAAAAAGGTGACCCAAAGAATCATATCCATGAATTCTACATCAGTTGTCATGATTTGTCCTACAATGATGACTATTTATGTCACCTCTTCCCTTGTAACTTAGGGGGCTAAGATTTGGATTAGTTTACTCATTTACCTAAAGGTATGACAAACACATTTCTTGAGCTTGTATAATGTTTTGTTAAGAACTTTCATATAATGTCAGGAATAAACTAATTATCCTTGATCTTTGTAATGAAAAATAAAAATATGGTGAGAGATTTTTCACACTCCTCCAATAGTGGAAAGTCCTCACATGTATGTTTTCATGCCCCATACACGAGAACTTTTTTGTGCATTTTTTGTTACAAATTTTCATGTTGAAATGGCCTTCCATTTACAAGTTCATTGCGTGTCCATATTTGATGAGATCATTGAAAAGGGTGTTCAAATCGAGGAGGCATTAGTCATCAAGGGCTTAGTCAAAAAATTCGTCAAGGATTACAACAAAAATAATCAAAATAAGAAGCCTAAAAGATTTGGAAAAAATAAAATGTAGTAAATGGTGGCATCATTGGCACTAAATATGTACACACATTTTAAACCCAAATACTAGTATTACCTACAAGGCCACCTAAAAGGGAGATTAGGAGATGTTAATGCATAAACTTGTGTGAGCCCTTGGAATTTGTATTTAGTAAGATCTTACAAGAAAAAATGATCAATTTCTCATTTCCTATTTTTTATGATAATAAACCAAAACTTATGTGGTACAAGGCTTGTGAATATTATGAAAACCACTTATTCAAAGGTCATACTACTAAGACATGCATGAAACTTAGAGATTTACATCTAAAATTTGGTAGACTGAGATTAATTTGAATTTATTAGTTAACCATCATCTTCACCTAATAAATACCTAGGCATATACTAGAACCCCTTTTTGAAGCATGATCAGGCCATGCCTCTACCAAATAGAACTTTGAACAAGATAACCAAACATATAATGTCCATTCTCATAAATTCTCTCATGGCTATGATTTTTTCATGGGATAAATTGAGCACTCCCCATCATACATAAGCATAATCACAATAAAATCCCCCACTGTGATATTACAAAATAACAAAGAACAACCATCATCTAAAGAACCCTCTGCCTACTCCCTTAGATAGATATGATCTTATCGAAAAACTCAAGAAGATTATATTAATTATTTTCATCTCTAATTTTCTTAAATAATTTATTGTTCACTAAGACATATTGGGTAAATTCTTGAAGGAGTAAAGGGTTTCAAATGAAATTGATCACTCTCACTTTATCACCTTTAGACTTGAAGATATAGCATCCCTTGAACCATCCCATAATCATCCACTTCATATCCAGGTTTTTATTACTAAACATAAAATCAAATGAGTACCTATAGATAATGGATTCAAACTAAACCTTTGAACCTTACAGCTTGTTAAACTCTTGGGATAAACAAAAGTGGTTTTGTACCCCTAGATAAACATAATCAAATCTTATGAAAATGTAGAAAGGGATATTTTTGGCACCATCAATATTCCCCTCTAAGTTGGACCTCTAGTCCATAACACCCCTTGGCATGTCATCAATCTTGACCTTCTGTATAATATCCTCCTTTTTCACCCATGGATACATGGCATGCAACAAATTGTGTCCACATTCTATCAATGTCTCAAATTATTTCACAAAGGCATTGAAGTGACCATTCTGGGTCATCCCACAATAATGGGTCCCAAACTTGTGACATCTTGATTTTTATATAAAATCACATATTTTTTTAGAAAATATAATGATTTAAGCCTTGAGGAGTTTTGTCTAAAGGGTTTTAGTTGAAGATGGTTAGGTAAGACCCCCTTAGATATAACCCCTCTAGTCTTAAATCATGCCCACAATGGAGTCTCCTTTGCACCTATCAAAATGGTGACAAAAAATCACCTTTTCTATACCATTTGAGAGATCAAATAAAGTCATTTATGTTTTGTAAGTACGTAGCTATTATAATAAGCTTTCCAAAATAGTATATTTTTGAATTTTTTGAATTTTATTATTATATTTATATTATATTTCTTGTGAATGTAATTTTTTCACCAAACATCAAGGCATTTCTTTCACACATGTGAAAAAAATTGAAAAATACAGAAAAAAATTCTAAAAAACATGTGTGCACTAGGTCTTAATATCCTTTTTTTAGAAAGATAATAATAATTTTAATACATTCAAAACAAGTTATACATTACGACATGCACTTATGTCCAAATTATAATTACTCTAACTTTAAAAATTAATTTAAAAAAATATGCAACAAAAAATTATGAAAAAATATCCATGCACTAGATATTGATGTTACAAGTCTATATATTAAAAAATTTAATTGTATCCTTTTAAGAAAAATATTTATGTGTTACGACATAAATGTCACTTTTTAAAAATGTTGTTTACTATAGAAAATAAGTTATTAAAAGTTACGTAAAAAAATCACAATATATATATATATATATATATGATCTACATGCAAATCCTCATAAAGCACTAAACGCTACCATCTCCAAATCATTAATGGTTTAGTTTCTATAGATTTGATAAAGTGAAAATTTGCTGAAAAATGCTGATTTTAATGCCCTACTTTGGCAAAAATATGGAACACGTTATTGTGGACTGGCCCTTCTAGTAGATGATTGTCCCATCACTATAATTGGAGACTTGGCATCTTGGCCAGATTCATCAAATTGATCCCAAAGATATACCATCCACCTCTTTCTAATAAGGTTAAGATCATTGACAAAGGGTGTGGTGAGTATGAACTTTAAGAGGCTTTCCACATTAGGAAAATTCAATTCACCTAAACCCTATGGTCATCCTCATGTGGAGCAGAAGAAAAATGAGAAACTTCGTAGTATAGCTCTACAAATTTCATCAAGCATGGTTTTCTCCATGATAAAAAATTAATTCCTCAAATGCATCATGGATATAGAATGAATAAGTATGCCTCCTATTTCAAGAATAATGACTCTCTAGTAGCCAATTAAATTTTCTAGAATATGAACTAGAAATGTAAATTCCAAAGGGAAAATAAACAAGGAATCTTGAAACCTATATGTTTTTAAGAGACTAAAAGGAAGAAAGGATTAGGGTATATACCTTGGGATGAACCTCTCAATAACCTTAATGAAACTTCAAAAATAATTGATAACGCTTCATCTAATGTTAATTATGTTAAAATTGTTACTCATCATGACTCTTTTGAAGAACTTGTCGATACCAAAATCTTTTCAAATAATTTTTCTTTCACCATAAGTCTTGACTTGCAATATCCTAAACTACTGAGTGTCAAATATTGTCTTCCTCCAAGATACTACTAAAAGGTATTTTTTATTGATTTACATAACTCAACATATTTTGTGGAACAAACATAATATTTTTCTCAACATAACAAATAAAAATATAAGTACTCAAAGAAATCAAAATTTAAAACTCATTCAAGAATCAAAGTATGCATCATTTGATGAGGAAATTTTCCTTTCGATTGCTCCATAAAGGTTACAATATGGATCAACTCTCCTAGTAGAATATATTGTTTGCATAAACCTTAGCACCAAACAGGACCAAAAGTTCACACAAATTGTAGCTAGCATGAACTTAGAAGAACAAAAAAATCATAAGGATCCTCTCTAAGAACATTCTAATGTGTTTTCCTAGTCCTATGAAAATATTTTGGGATTAGATCTCTCTCTCATCATTCATCACTTGTTAGTCAGACCATATGCCAAACTAATCAAGAAAAAACTCAACAAATGTACCCTAAGATTGCTTTATTGATTAATAAGGAACTTCAAAAACTACTGGATGTCACCTTCATCAAGCCTATTAGCTACTCAATATGGATCTCCAATATTTTACCAATTTCAAAGAGGACAAAATCTAGTCATCTTTGCTCAATTTTTTACAATATCAATAAATCTTACCCAAAAGATGAGTTTCCTTTGCCCAACATCAACATAATAATTGATATTATAACAAGTTATAAAATTATCCCCCTTATGGACATTTTTTCAAGATATAATTAGATATAGATTGTAACAGAATATTAGCATAGGACTACCTTTATTATACCTTGGGGAACCTTTTGTTAAAAAATCATATATTTTGCCTAAAGAATACAAGATCAACTTATTATAGATATGTGACTATAATATTTCATGACATGATCCATCATGAATTTTAAGATTAGGAAAGGCCAAAACTAGAGGAGACCACCCCATCTTCTTCCATCACATCCTACAATAGATCAAAAAATACAATTTCACTTGAATATAAGAAAGTGTTTCTTCAGCATCACTAAGGGAAAATTGTTGGGTTACATCCTTTTGATGTGAGATTGAGTTCAATCCTAATAAAATTAAAGCTATAATAAACATGCATTCACCACAAAAAATCTCACACAACTTTGTAGCCTTCATAGAAAATTGTAGTCTACTAGATGATTCATTGCCTAACTTGTAGACAAGTGTCAACCATTCACTCATCTACTCAAAAACATATGGAATTAATTTGGGATGATACGTGTGAACAAGATTTTGACAATGTTAAATAATTGGAATGAGTTTTCCACAATCCATGAAGTTACAATGCTTGGCTTTTGGATTCAACTGTTTGTATTTTTTTATCAACGTTTCAGATCACGCTCAGTGATCCATCATCGAGAAGAGCAGAAAATGAATTGGAGATGCAGATCAAGCCTAATAAAGGGTGAGGGATATGTGATGAGATAAAGGGATTAAAAAAGAAAATAAACAATGCAAAAAGAAAAGAAACAAAAGAATAAAAATAATTCATAAGTTACAATAAAGCTACATTAGTTTGAAAAATCCAAGCATTGTAATGTTAAATAATATTTTTCCTACTCATCAATACTTATGCCACCTAAAGCCGATCAACCCATGCTCATGTATATCTTCACCACCAAACATTCCTTGGGGTTATTCTTTACACAACTTGATGAACAAGGTAAGCAGTGTGTCATATATTGTCTTATCCAAAGTCTAGTTGGCCACATGAACATTAATACACACCCATCAAAAGGGATTGTATTGCTACAATATTTGATTCATATAAATGTAGACACTACATGATCTTGCGTTCTACTAATATCATTACAAACATTGATCCTCTAGTATATTTTCTAGCTAAAATGGCATTAACATGTCACATGGAAAAATGGATGATACTCCTTAGAAAATTTGAAATTGAATACATTGACCAAAAATCAATCAAAGAGTAAGTCACTATTGATCAATTAGAAAATACACCTCCAGTGGATACACAACCCATACTAATATAATTTATAGATGATTTCCTTCTTCATATTGATGAACCACAAGAATGAACACTATATTTTTATGGCTCTTGCACCAATCATGGGTTAGGATTAGGAATCTTATACCTCAACATTTTAAAATATTTTTTTCATGCACCAATAACATTGTAGAGGATGATTTTTTTTTAAATTTCGTTGAGCGGGAGAGGCTAGCAATGGGAAGATGTGTTGAGCGGTAGCGGCGTGCAGTGGATAAGTGAGGCTGTTGCTAAGCGGGTGGTTGGTGTTGCTGCTCCAAATGCTACAAGATGCCAGCGAAAATCCTTTTGCGATGTTGTGTTAAATGATCCTACCCAATTTCCTCTTGCTCCAGCTAGGGTTTAGCCTCTGGCCTATGCCCGTGCTTCCCCTATTGTGGTATGTGGACCAGAGATAGCAGAAAATGAGGATTTCTATGTGCGACAGGGTGTGGTCTACAGGTTTACTGGCTTGTGGTCCTCCCTTCCTGATCTCCATGAGTGGGTTTTTGTTTCCTAGAAGCCTATTATTTCTAGGCAGATTAACCTCTATCCTAGCACTAGATGTTTTTTCTCTGCTACATTTTCTTCCTTCGAGGAGCGAGACTGAGTGCTAGATAGGGGATGGATGTGGGGTATCCATTCGTTGTTCATTCGGCCTTGGTCTCGCTCATTCAATCCTCTTACGAAGCCACAAAATGTTAGACTAGTTTGGGTTCAACTACCAAACCTCCCTCTCCAATGTTGGGAGGATTCTTGTTTTGAAGATATTGGCAATTCCATTTGTGGCTTTTTGAAGGTGGACTCTACGTCTCAAGATCTTGGACATACTATGGTGTCTCGTATTTTGGTCAATTTGGACATCTCCAAACCACTTCATGGTGATGTGGTCTTGATGGTGGAAGAAAGGCCTTGGAAGTAGCTACTAGACTATGAGGGGCTCCCTTTTCGGTGCAATTGTTGTTTCTTTGTTGGTCATTTGGCCTCTAGTTGCCCTCTTTCTCGTCGCAAGGGCATTGCTACCTAGTGGAAGGATGCTCTCTCGAACCATCTCATGGTGGGTTCTTCCTCTTCGGATGGTCCCTCCGAGGAGGACGTCCCTTCCTTGATTGTGGATGTTGTGTCTTTCCTGGATCCTCTTCCTGCTATCCCATTTGTGGAACCATTATTTCCTTGATTTATTGTCGATGCTCTAGAAAATCCTACCCAACCCTCATCATTTTCCTCTATTGATCCTTCAGTTTCTCATGTCTCCTCTTCTACATTGTTGGCTATCTCATTGTTTGTGGTGGTTGTTGAGGATCTGCTCCTCTTGCCTCACTCGGTGGACTTTGATTCTGAGTCTTCTTGGTATGTTGTGCAAAGGAGGAAGAAGGGACTCCCCAAATATGTTGGTACTTTGCGGCCTACAGTGAAGGGAGTCAGATTAGTCCCCTCATATTTTGGGGTTGTCTAGTCCTCATTTGTGGTTCGACAGTTGTTTGTCAGTTTTTTTTGTGTGTGGTTTGTTTCAATTAGCACCTATTTTCTCCTAGTTCATTCCTGGTTTGAACTAGCTTCTTTTTGGCCCTGAGTGCTTTCCATGTAAAGGGTACAATACCCTATAAATGTTGCTTAATTAATCAAAAAAATAGTAGAGTATGAGGCCCTATTGGCATGTTTAATATTAGTTATTCAATGGAATCTATGTATTTGAGTCTTTTTGGATTCATAGTTCATCCTCAAGAAAGTCACAAATTATTATCTTACCAAGGATGAGAAGTTTCTCTCCTATAATCCTACGGTGGATAGATTTAAGTAGTATTTCACCCAAATCTAGTTCAATCATGTTTCCTTCACAAATAATAATTTTGTGACTGCCATGGAAACCATTGGTTCTCTATTTGACATCTCTCCTAATGTATAAGAAGGATAATTTTTGGTTGAGAATTTGTTGATATCTACATATGAAGTTCCAAATACATATATGGTATGTGACATGGTTGATTTTACTTCTCCCTAGTATCATGGAAATCATCCCTATCTGAGAAACCAAACTATCCCACTTAACTTATCCAATAATAAAAATGCACATACATTTAATTTGCTACCCATTTCACCCTTCTTAATGGTACCCTCTATTATAAGGGTTATTATGGTGCTCTAATGTGATGTCTTAACTTGGATGAAGCTAATGCAACACTTATAGAAGTCCATGGTGATATTTTTGGGGCTCACACTAATGATATTACCATTTTAAATAACTTTTTTAGAATTGGATACTACTAACCGACCATGGAGAACAATGTTGGCAATATATAAATAAGTGCCTTGATTTTCACAAACACAAAGATTTTATTCATGCACCTTCACAATCTATAAAATTCATAAATACTCCTTGGCCCTTCTCTAGATAGGGACTTGATTCAATAGGATAAACCCCTCCTATAGCCACAAGCACAATATGACCACCCCCCAAATACTTCACTAAATAGGTAGAAGCCATTTCTCTCACTTATGTGACTAGCAAGAAAATTTCAAAATTCATCCAAAATCATATAATTTACTAATATGGTATTCCTAGTTCCATTATTACCAATAATGGTTTTTCCCTTAAAAAAATGAATTAGAAGTCCTCTATAATAAATTTAATATCCAAAATAAATGACCCACTATTTACCACTCTAAGGGCAACAGTCAATTTGAGGTATCAAATAAAATCCTTAAAAATATTCTCAAGAAAATTGTCAATAAATTTGCTTATGGTTGGCACTTGAAATGCCACCCCATCCTTTAGGCATATTTTACTAGTATCCATACACCCATAAGAGTAACTCATTATTCATAAGTCTATGTTACTAATTCCATATTTCTAATCAAGGTCAAACTTTCCTCCTTGTGTGTATCATTATAACATCTAATTGATAAGGACTATTGGACTACATGCCTACATGAATTATAACTCTTGGATGAAATTTGTATCATAGATTTAAATAACTTGAAGGTCTACTATAACTATATTTGACACAACTACAAAAAATATATTTACGGAAAAGAGATTGAAATTGGTTACTTGGTCCTTAAGGAAAATCATAGAAACACAAATCATGATAAGGAAAATAAAAGAAAATCTAAGCCTAATTGGTTGGGCCCTTACAACATTATAGAAAATTAAGGTTCACAAGTATACAAGATGGATACACGTCATGGATAAGAACTTGAATAAATAACTTCATTCATCTTAAGCATTTTCATGCTTGAGAGGCCATTTCTAGTCCATCAAAAATAACCAAAACAAATAGTAGAAAAAAAAAATAGCAAATAAAAGATATCCATTGGTGAAAACCAGTTCTATATTACTTTGAGGTATTCACTATGATGCAAAAATATTCACATGAGTCATTTCAACAACTAAAATAGTCCAAAATTTTTTAAAAAATATAGTAAGGAGAAAAATTGTCCTCTAGTGAAGACCATTTTTATGGCACCTTGAACAAGCATCATGATAAAATAATATTCACGCACATCATGTATGATAGTCAAGATCTCTCATATCTATATTTACTTTGCACACTTAGGTGCATTGAATTTATCCATTTCATTCACTTACGACAGCCTTACCCATTGACCCTTAATATAATATACAAGATTGTACCTTGATCAATGCTTCAGAAAACTATCTAGAAATCTTTTAATCTTTGATAATGTGCTATGATCTATACTTTTTAAAACTAATTCCCTTTGTTCCTTCAACTTTAAATATATCATCACCTTTGTTATGATAATGAACCTTAATATGCCACACTCTTATTGTCAAAGCAAACAAATAAAACAACAATCCTAACACATTAGTCCAACTTTATTAATCTACTTTGGATGACCCAACTATCTCTATCAACATAATGACAAATTCATGAGAAGAGACATCTTGGTTGTTTTTTTTGTCATGTTAACTTATAGTTTCCACAACACACTTCTCTAGGGACACCATAAATCCTTATACTATGTTGCATCTTGATGATATTATCATTAGGACATGAATCAAATCTTTGACTTTATCTTAACTGTTTCTCTTCATGATTTTATTTTCACACATTTGTGTGTCTATTCATTAGATAAAAATTAAGTTTTGAAGGGCCCCCCAAACTCTACATTAAACAAAGCATCATAAGCACAATAAAATGTTCGCACAACAAACACCTAGTAGACCACACACAACAACAAAGAAAAATATAGACTAGAACAACTAGAGGTTTTTCAGAGTCTCTATAGATTCTATTTTTGACAAATAAAAGTCTCCCTGAATCTTTAGTAAAATTAAATTAATTTATTGTTGCTTTTCATGCATTTATGTGTATCTTTGTTTTCTTTTATCTTTTGATTTTATTGTTTTGAGTCATTCCCCTATTCATATGGCACATTTTTATCATGGTCCATTATATCATGATGCATAATATCTATGCAAAATTAATATTGTTGCTCAAACATATTGGAATCTCTTTGTAGATTCTCAACATCTACTTGTGCTCAAAATACTATAGGAATATCGCATACTACTTCATTTCCATTTCTAACATCATAATCCATAATAAAACACCAGTCTCTAATAACTCCACCATCCTCGTGCCCAATCCATGCCTATTCCCTTTACTAATTCTAATGTCATCAATTTCAAGAGAGCACGTGTTTTCCAAACCCATCCATGCTCTCAACTAAGCATCTCATAATCCATTTAATCTTAAATCCGCCCAATCCCAAATCTAGAGCATCTCTAGTAATTTAAGCATCCTTCAAATCCAATGTTAGCTAATCTACATATTATTTTTAGGATAGTTGTTCCCATATCAAAAACATTGTTGATTAATCCTTAAAATTTGACATTTGGGGCATCTTCTATCACCAAGTGCCTAACCTACTTTCTTTGAAATGGAATTGCTTCTTATAGTCATACTGCCATATCAAAGAGAAAAAATATAGATATTAAAATATTGCTAATACTCCTTTCATATCATCACCCCCATCTTGATGCCTAATAACATCCATTCACGAGAAGATTTTATTTCACATTAATTAATTCACTTCATCAAAATGAATTGAATAAATAATATTACTATAATTTATTTAAATAATCCATTATCCACAAATAATTTAGTAAATAGTGATAAATCAAATAAACTAAATCAATCAATTAAATAATTTATCAAATTAGTTATCTTGAAAAGAAAATTAAAATCAAATTAATTAATTGTTTGAAAAAATTAAACTAATCTATAAAATCAATAAATCAACTACTTGACTAATAATATTCATCGTATCCTCAATCACTCCATCTTTCATGGTATAATATATTGATTTGAGATTGAAACCTAGCCATCCATCCATGTCCTTAAAATCCTATAAATTGATATCAAACCATTAACTTCAAAAAATCACGATTCTGGTTTGAGCAAATGCATGCTACTAAAACAAGCAACACACATACATTATAATTAAGAGTATATCCTTAACACTCTAACAAGGGTTTTCATGTTGAATTATAAGTAGTTTTAACTTATTTTTAATTCTTTGCCTTGTTTTGGTTTCACATGCCTGCATTGCACTTTGGATTGTCCTCATAGTTTGTAGAGATTTGCTTTGCAATTCTACATGATACTCTATCCTCTACTCTACCTTGTCTAGGAATTCACAGTTTGTTAGTATTAATAAATACCTTGTTATTTTTTGTGTGAACAAGATGTGAGGACATTGTGTCTTCATCAACCCCTTAAAATTGAACTATATTAAAAAATAGTAAACAAGCACCTCATATGCATATTTTTTTCTCTTTTTACTACATGAAATTAGAGTGTGTCACTATTGATTAATCCAACACTCTAGAATGATGTACTTTCAACTGCTTCTAGGAGATTATTAGAGTGAATGTATTGAATGTCTTTAAATACTAGCATATAACATCAAATCATCCCAAAAATATGTTTAGGTGGCTCAAGGAAAAATAGAAAAGGGGAGCATTTGACCAATTTTTCTTTTGAATTTTAAATTATGAAGGGACAAGTTTGCGACCACAATGTTGCCCCGTCTCTACATAATTTTCCTAGATTGGTATAATCGTCAAATATATGTAATAAATGACTAAATGGAGGTAGGTACACAAATGAGTTGTAAACAATTGGATAAATGAATGCATGAGTGTGTGTTTGTGAAATGGATATGGTAGGGTTAAATTTCTAGGGATATGTGTGTATAAATGAGCAAAGAAGCTAGGGTAATGAGCTCAACTTGACATAATATCATACAATTTGTCATTATGTACATCTATTAAGACATTATTTCAAAATAGACACAAAAATGATTGGAAAATGACATGGGTAAGAAAACTTCACCATTACAATATTAAATCCATTAATATTTGTATGAATAGAAGAAAGAAAATTGAACTAATGAAAAATGCAAATTATATGAATGAATTGAAGCTTAAAACACGTTTTTCATGTGTTTCCCTCGTGCTTATTGCATTCTTTTAATTGCCAATTTATTTGTCTTAAAAGTGATTTATTTAAAAGGTAGGAATTTTTTTTATAATATGAAAGCTAAACAATGTCATTGTTTATAATATACCCTTAGTAAGAGTGTGACCTTCATGATGAGAATGAAGAACCAACAATATAAAATTTTGAAAATTATATTCTACAATATGATAATGATTTTTTCTATTTGTTAAAATATTAACAATTATATTATTATATGTTAATAATATTTTTTGTTAGAGAAATTCGAGACAAGTTTGATTCATAGTAGAAAACGTAGCATGATTAAAATTGAATGTAAGTTTTTAATAAGACTTGATATTTCCCACCACGTATGTATTATTGTTTTGACTAGCATGAATCCCCTAAACTCTTTCTAGAGATGGCACAAGCTAAGATTAATTATTTAAAAGAAATGATAAATAAATTAGAAAAAAATAATATATGAGATAATACATTCTTAAATATTCCATCTTTTTCTCTCCTGAGGACATAGAAGGCAACATAATTGAAAAATCAAGCTAGAAAAAGGCTTCACAAAACATGTGAAGTATCATGGAGTCCTCTATCCTTCCTCACATGAATGTTTATTTTCTCTCTTTTGGAGAGGAGTTTTGTCCCACTGGGTTTTCTCCTTTTCTTCATTTGTGAGAGTTTTTTTTTGGATATGTACATGGGTACCTAGCATGGTCTAGTAGTCGATACCCATCTTTTCATATTTTTGCATCATTTGCATAATAATCTTCTCCCTAAGTTACACTTAAGGGGGATTGTTGGTGTGAATTAAAGTCTTGTACCTAGTAATTTATCTCACTAGGTAATTAGGGGACATATTCACATGTTAATTTCACTTAGGATATAAGATTCTTTCTAGAAGTATTAGTTGGCTTTTCTAGAACTTATCTTATCTAGCTTTAATGCACCATTTCCTAGGTAGTTAGTTTGTCAGTCATCTCATGTCATAGGATTAAGACACGTGTTACAATCATATTCAATCATATTCCTCACCTTGCCTATATAAGGAATGTCATTGTACACATATGTAATATACTTCATACCTCATCATCATTTTGATAGGTCTTAATATCAAGCAAGCTCATATTCTTGCATACTCTCTTGTAGAAGGTTTTCATTGTTTTTGCAAGTGGTCTTGGGTATTGGGCTAATCTTCAACTCTTACATGAAAGAAGACTTAACATGTCCTATTAATTTCACCAAGGAAAATATAGTGAAGTTATGAAATTAAATGAAATCATTTAGTTTGAAGAGGAAGGATAGAAAAAATATAGATTAATTGTTGAGATTGATAGTGTGTTGAATATTTAAGTGTCGAAGCTTTGCAGTATTACGTTACTTGATCCAAATGAAGTGAAGTTTTAAGTCAAAGTGTTTAGAGAGTAAATTAAATAAAGGAAGGGATATGGAAGAATTCACTTCATTGTTAGATTAGCTTGCACAAACATCCCAATTATTATTATTTTTGGAAAGTGAGTAACCTATTATTTTAGATAATGTTTAAAAATAGAATAATCTTTATTTAGAGAATAGCTATTTCTAATACTACTAGAACACATCATTTTTTATTTTAGAATTTATACTAAGAGAAAAAGGTTTATCAAGAAAATAGCCTCATTCAAAATTATTACTAATTTATGTATAATATTTTTTTTAAATAGTTTTATTTCTAGGGATGTGCAATTGTGCAAAGTGATACCAAAATCTATAATATCGGTATTGTATTTGAAACAAATTAATGGTAAATTTTTCTATAATTTGTGCAAAAGTTTATTATTCAATTCATTTTAGGTGATTAAATTATTATGCTCTATGTAACACCCCTCTGTTTTGCTTTCTGGATTGGACAGTGTGTCCTTGTTTTGTTTTGATTTATGTTTCTGGATATTTAGATACTTTGTCTTGTGTGTGTAATTGATCGCTATTTATAAAGCGACGAGCTATATTATGTGTTGTGATTTGGTTTATTTGATGTTATATTTTACATGCTTTAATTGGTGTAATGATATTAGTGGATATAACATGTTAGTGCATATGAGAATATTTGATGTATGATGGAAGTGTCAGTTATGATGATTGTATTGGTGAAGGGGACGGGTTTGCATCACTCGCTTGCGAGTGCCCTACGATTTTGTGATTTCCTCTTCACTGTGTGTACTTTATGTTGTTTATATTATATGATGTTGTTTACTATGTTTTCAAGATTGCAGGTACATGACATCGACTCCACTTGGTTTCACAGGTTTGAGCATGTCGATCCAACGGTGAAGTTGAATGGGAGATAGTAGCTAGGTAACTTGTGTCAAGTCTACACCCTAGCCATAGTGTGTCATCAGTCGTGTGTGTTGGGTCGTCGATTGCCTTGTTTAAATGTTATTTAATTCTGAAGGGTTTCTTGATTTGGAATTAATTATTTAGAATTATTGCATTAAATCATGCTGATGATTATTTAATTAAAATTATGCTTTGTTGATAGAAGTTATTTTTTAAATTGATTAATTAAATTTAATCTATTTAATTAATTAAGTTATTAAATAATTAAATTAATTAATTAAATGAGATGTTACGAAAATTAAAAGAAAGAAAAGAATTAAAATTAATTTTGGAAGTTTATTTCAATTAGTGGGAATTTAATTAATTTAGAAGTTGAAATTAAATTTTAAAAGGAAAGTTAGTTTTCAAAATATTGGAGTAATATAATATTTTAAATTTATATAGGTATTGCATGCAAAATTAACATCAAGGAGGGGTAAAAACTATATTAAATCAAGGAAACATTACAAAGCAAGGGCATTAAATGGCCCTATCAAGTTCAACCAAGTGATCCAATTGATGAGACAAATCAAGGGGAAGTTGACCCCGATCCACCAGATTCCAATCACGAATATGATCTGAAGCCCATTTAGCCAAGCAATCAGCAACCCCATTCCATTCACGAGGAATACGGGTGAACATAATATACTCCAGAGAAGCACAAAGAGTGGGAATTTGTTCAACAATCAAAGCCAGTTGCCAGCTGACATCTTCCAAATACTTCCTTTTCAGTATGTTCACCACAACTTGTGAGTCAGACTCACATATGATCCTTCGCCAACCCAATTGACTGCCCCGCTCCAAAGCCAGTAAAATGGCCCGAGCCTCCATAAGATTATTAGTATGAAGACCCTTATACACAGAGAAGATAAACTGAACCTCTCCAAAGCTAGCCCTGCCAACACCCCCTGTCATGTCCCCGAAATAGCAAAACCATAAAGACCAAGTGTTAAAATACAAATAAGTTAATAAATAAAATAAATAGCAATATTAATATTAAATATAAAATAAATGTGTATCATATCAATATATAAATATATAAATATGAAATAACAAATATAATAATAATATATAGGCAAATCATTGTTATTACATTCTAGTATTAAAAGCAAAAATAATAATAATAAATAAATATTATAATCATTACACATCAAACATTGTAATACATTAGAATAAAATAATAATAAGATATTAGCAAACTGGTTTTATTGTTATACTTTAATGTTAAAATATGTTCAATAAAACATCAAAATAAAATAATAAAATAAGTATAAATCTAAAATATCAAAATTATTAGTAATAATATATTATTTTAAAAATAGATATTATTGTGATAATAAAGGCAGCAATTAAATCTAACAAAGAGATATATTTTATGAAAAGTCACCTCTTTCACCAAACAATACATTCCCCCATGAGTCACCTACCTTGAATGGTATAAATAGAAGGAAGAAAAATAAGGAAGAGGGAAAAAACATTGAGAAACAAAACAACAGAAACAATGATTGTTATGTGTTGGAATATAGAGTCATTTTATATATATATATATATAATTTAATAGGCATACAAGTATATATGCATAGATATAGATAAATTTTATAATGAATAAAGAATATACATATGAATAAGGAAAGAATAATTATATAAACATATATAAATGAATACTAATGGATACAAGTAAAAGAATAATTATATATATACGTACACGATTATGCAATCATGATACTTATAAGTAATGATGACTCTTTAATATAAATATAAGTAGATTATGTATATTTATGAATTGTCCTCATACTATGATCAATTCAGTATAAGGTTGAAGGAGGCAAGTAAGGAAACATGGAGAGATATAGCAACTCAGGTGATGTACTCACTTAGCAATAATATTTAGCATATTTTGAATATAAGCAACATATATTGCTAATTTGATTATTGGTGTAGTACTTTCTTTAGTAACATCATGATGATAATGATGTTGATATTAACTTAAAGAATCAATAATAAATGCAAGTGTATTTGATTGCTAAAGGATTGTCTTCCTTGTGTTTGCAAGCTTATTGGGAGGAAGGGTGTGAGGGAAGTGGTGCCTAAAAACCCCACTTAAGTCCGCCCCTAGAACCCAAGGTAGGGATGGGCCCTGGAGGGGTGGAAATTCCACTCATAGTCCGCCCAATCCCAAGGCCTAGGTGGGCCATGGAGGGGTGGGGGTTCCACTCATAGTCCGCTGTGGCCCTAGAGGGGTGGTAGGCCCGGGCCACTTATCCGCTCCCCGTCTATCTCCAATAAGTCAAGTGTCTTCTGAGGTGCTGACATGGGTAGAGAAAGCAGGTACCAGTGTTTCCACTAAGTACACCACTTCGAGTATGGAATGATCTTAGTTTGGATGTTCAACTCGGAGCCAAGGGGTGGGTTGTCCTGAGGGGATGCTTGTGCCCTTGGGCTTAGATGGATAACTTCAAGAGGATCTACCCATGCCACTCCTCTTCTGTCTTCATTATTACTTTTTGATTATGCTTATATTTTGATATCTAGATATTAATGCTAATAGATATGTTGTTATTATGGTGAATAAGGAATTCTTATCTAGGGTTATTGCATTAAGAGAACATTCATTTGGAAAAGAAGAATTCTTAAACCTAATCAACAGATGAACTCTAGGGCAAATCGGGTAAGGCACATTACACCCCCAATGCCAGCATGACTCGGATTTCCACAAGAAGAGCCATCAGAGTTGATTTTTAGGACGCCATGAGGAGGAGGGGTCCATCTTCCCTCCCTATTCACCTTTGGGGTAGGATGTCTACATCTGTTGCGCATGATCTGCTTTTGCAGAGGAGGAAGATGAAGACGCTTACAATAACCAACATCATGAGGGTCCACCAGCATAGTCATAACACACTTAGCCACAATAGTTTCCCCTAAAGAGTGAAGAACTTTCCACCATAGGTGAGGGCCAGCAACGGTGAATCCTAAAAAATCCGCCTATTCCTCTCCAACCACAAGTTCCAGATAATTAAGGATGGCCCAAGAGCCCAATCAACTTGAAGAAAGGAGGTAGAAACGGGGGCCCTGCCCCACCTTACCCCAAATTCTAGCAAAGAGGAAGCATGCCAGCATGCCATATTCCACACTCCCCACCAGCGATACCAAATCTCTCTAGCATAGGAACATTGGAAGAAGAGATGGGAAACACTTTCTTCCCAGCCATGACACAAAACGCACATAGAGGGGCCATGGAAACCCCACTTACATAAGTTATCCCAAGTAAGACACCGGTTTTGAGCCACTAACCACATAAAGAAGTTGCACTTGGGCCAGGACAGCTTGTCCCAAACTTGCTTCCACCAAGGAACCTCAATATCCCCAAACAACTGCCTACCTAACTTCTTATAGCCCGCTGCCACAGAGTACTTTCCAGACAACTCCGAACCATCCCAAGCCAAGACATCGGGTCCCCTTAAAGAGTTACAAGCATGGGAAGCAAGAAGCAGGGCAAGCTCATGCCTATCTCCCTGAGATCCACTAGGAGGCCACTCTGAAGGCTGCTTCCAACGAAAAAATTATAACCAAACCACCATGCTGCTCCATCTTATAATGCTCCACAGTAACCCAGCCGGCCGCAACAGAAACATCACAAAGGCGTTGGAGGTGAGGAAAGGAAGAGAGAATAGGAGGGTGACCATCCCAAGGGTCACTCCAAAAAAGAGCCTATGACCCCGAATGACAGATCCAAAAAAGCGCACCCTTAATCAACTGAGCTCCCAATTTCAAAGTATGCCAAATCATAGAACCACTCCCTTCCAAAGGATAGTGAGGAACTTCAAAAGAAGCAACACCCAAGATATTTATAGTTGAGAATACGAGCCCATAACTGATGCTGATTAGTACACCAATGCCAGTACAACTTGGCAACAACAGCTTTCCCATTCAGAATAGCAGAGCGTAAACCAAGACCACCCTCCTGCTTTGGCCTGCACACAGAATCCCACTTAACAAGGCTCCACTTTGAAGACAACAAATTACCGCTCCATAAAAATTGACAAGAAAGAGCATCGAATTCCTTGAGGAAATACATAGGAGCCGCTTGAACAAAGCACCTATAGATGGGAAGGGCCTAGATGACAGACTTAAGAAGAGTCACTCTAGTAGTAGTAGACAGCCAACGATGGGTCCAATGAGTAACCTTTCGCCTAAGCTTATCAAGCAACAGCTGCCAAGAGGATCTGGGTTGATGGCCAACAACAAGAGGAATACCCAAGTAGACAAAGGGTAGAGCCCCAATTTGGAACCGAAGAATAGCGGCAATCCTCCGCTGAATAGCTTGAGGAGTATTAAAAAAGAATATAGATGACATCTGCTCATTGACTTTCTGGCCCGAAGCCGAAAGGTAGCTGTCCAAAGCTGTCCTGAAGGACTCAGCCTCCCTAATATGAGCTAGACCCATAAGAGAGGTGTCATCCACAAATTGGAGATGAGAAAGCGAAGGCAGCCCCCCCCCCTCCCCACTGCCACCCTTGAATCAATCCCTGTGACACCTGAGACTTAAGAAGCTGACCCAACCCCTCCGCCATAATGATAAACAAATAAGGAGAGATTGGATCTCCCTGACGAAGGCCCCTAGAAGCCCCAAATAGCTCAGATGGTTCCCCATTCACAATAATTGAAAAGGAAGAAGAGGTCACACAGCTGAAAATCCAGCTCACCCAATCAGAGGCAAAGCCAAAGGCCAATAGAGTCTTCTGAAGAAAACTCCATTTAACGCAGTCATAAGCTTTGGCCATATCCAACTTAATAAACATAGACCTATCTTGCGAGGTTTCCATGGAATGAATAACTTCATACGCAACCACCACCCCATCCAAAATTTGATGACCAGCCACAAAGCCACCTTGCTCCTCAGAAATGATCATAGGAAAACAAGATTTAAGCCTCTCAGCAATCAACTTCATAATAATCTTGTACACCACATTACAAAGCGCAATAGGTCTAAAGAGGTCAAGCCTGTCAGCACCTTCCTTCTTGGGAATGAGAACCAGAAAAGTGGCATTCAGGGCACAAAGCATCTGCTTACTATGAAGAGATTCCCGAACCACCTCCAATAAATCCAGCTTCACAATATCCCAAAACTCCCAGAAAAACTCAATTGGGAAGCCATCAAGGCTAGGGGCTTTCCCCTTATTCATCCCAAACACAACCTCCTCCACCTCAGGAAAAGTCACCTGGTGAATAAGAGAAGCATTCACCTCATTAGAAATTAAGGAGGGAATGCAATCAAGCACCATGTTCTCATCCACCTCAGCTGGAAGTGAATCCTCAGTGAATAGATCAAAGTAAAACTGACGAGCCTTTCTAGACAAAGCCTGATGCAAAGAGATCGAAAGACCCTCCGAGTTAACAAGAGAGGAAATAAAACACTTATTCCGATGAGCCTGAACCGAATGATGAAAAAAAGCAGCGTTCCTGTCACCCCCTTGAAGCCAATCAATCCTAGCCTTTTGTTTCTAGAAAATCTCCTCACGAAGCTCCCACTCCTCCACCAACTTCAGAGCCTAGGCCTCAGCATGTCCAAGCGCTTCCAAGAAACCCAAATCCCGAATCTGGCGAGTAATGACAGCAAGGCGATCCTGAGCTTCTCTTTTCTTGGCCCGAAAATTACCAAAACAAGACCTATTCCATCGCTTGAGATGATACTTGACATATTGCAGCTTCTTAACCAGAGAATACATAGTAGTACCATACGCAGGGGCGCCATCCCGCCACCACTGAGCGACAAGATCACCCAAAGATGGATCAGCAACCACATAAGCTAAAATTTGAAAGGGGGATTCTTTGGATTTGGGAAAGTAGAAGTCGAAAGCTTAATTGGCCAATGATCAGAGCCACACCAATCGAGAATCTCAGAGCAAATGACCAAGCTACCTCTAACCCAAGAGCAAGAAACAAAGAAACGATCCAGCCTCTGGGAGATCACTTCAGATCCGCTCCGTCTATTATTCCAAGTGAATATACCGTTAGAGGGTTTAACATCCACCAAAGCCAGAGAGTCCACATTAATTTGAAATAGATCAGAAGCAGGACCAAGCCTAGGCAGTCCTCCCCTTTTCTCCTCCAAACTCATCACAGCATTGAAATCACCAGCAAGGATCCAAGGCAAAAAGGGGGCACAAGACCTCACATACCTAATATGGGCCCAAAGCTGGATTTTACCATGAATGTCAATCGAGGCATAAACATTGCTAACCAGAATAGTCTCACCAGATTCCAAAACCGAAGCCACCACCAAAATAGAAGAGTGGCTTGAAACCCACCAACGAGGAACAATCTTACCAGGATTCCAGAAAAGAGCCAGACCCCCAGAGGTTCCTCTAGACCCAATACATTGACACTGGCTAGAAGACCAAATATGAGGAGCATGCTGAAGCATAAGATCCACCTGGAGCTTGGTTTCCTGAACACAGAAGATATCTGGAGTCTGAACAACAATCAAGTATTGAATAGCCTTTTGACGGGGGGAGCTATTCAACCCCCTTGCATTCCATGAGAGAATAATCATGAGGAAGGTTGAGAGAAGTGGGCCTCAAGGGTTTTAACCAACCCAGATTCCACCAGCAAATCCCTAGTAGATTTAAGCTTGTTGGCATCCTTCTTACGACCAGCTTTCAAAGAGTTTTCAAAGTGCCCCTTCTTGAGAGGGCATTGTTGAACCCCCAAAGTAGGAGACGCTCCCCAACCTTTACTTGCAGAGAACACTGCCTTAGCTAAATCTGCTAGAACAATATCATCTTGCCCATCTGCTGCATCCCCAAGAGGCTCTAAAATTCCCTGCTCCAATACCAGAGAGATATTATGGACAAAAATTGTCTGCTCCATCCCTGAATCCAAACCAGCATCCATACCAGTTGCCCTAGAATGAAGCTCAACAGGGATCCCTTCCTCCAAAGCTTGATTATCCAGGACCTCAAACCGGTTAAAACCCTGATCACTTTGTCTATCCTTATAGGTTCACTTCTGACCTCTCCCTTTATTTCTCTACTTAACAGGAATAAAGCCATCCTTATCAGGCCCACCCTCAACCACCGACGCCTTGCCTTTATCCCCCTTCTCCACCGAAGGCCCAAAAGAAGGTGAAGAAGAAACCCCTGTCGCTTTGGGTGCCCGAGGACACTAGCGCTGAAGGTGTCCATACTCATGACAAAAGCAGCAACGAAAGGGAAGTGACTCGTAATCCAATGATTGAATCCACAAGGCAGAGCAATACAAATCTCCAGCGAATCTGGCAAAGGGTTATTTAAATCAATTTCAACACAAATGCGAGCATAGGAGAATACCTTTTTATCTAGAGTATTATGAGCAATGGTAGCCGGTTTTCCCAACAAGGCAGCAATCCGATGCAGAATATCCTCCTGCCAGAACTCCAATGGCAACCATGGAAGACGAACCCAAACAGGAACTCGTGTAGGGAGATCCTCTGTCGCATTAAAACCTCCATGCCAAGGTTTAATAAACAAGCCCACATGATTGTAAAAATACGGCCCTCCCTCGAAAACACGGTTGCGATCCGAGATGCAAGAGAAATCCACCAAAAAATAGCCATTCGCAGCCACCAGAAGATCGAAATCACCTTCAACTTGCCAGGTCCGCTAGATCCAAGATTCAAGTGCTGAGAGAGGGATGTGAATACCCAGAAACTTACATATCAGAACATGTTGGCTCCAATAAGCAATGTCCTCTTGAATCGACTCAGGAGATATAACTAGAACAGGGCAATGGTGACTCCATGGCAAGCACCCATTCACTTTCTTGAGCTTCGAGCTCTCACCCACAAAATATGAATCTAACTTTTGAGCATGCATGGCAGCCCAATATGTACTATTTATAACAATACCACAATAATCATTGCATGTAAAATTTGATTTGGTTGTTGAAAAGATATTTTTAATTTGACATGTGTGTCAGAAGAATTAATTATTTACTTTTGGTTGAGAAATTATTGGGAGGGAATTTAATTGAGAGAGAAAGAAGTTTATTCACGGAGAGAATTTTGGAGAGGAAAAAGCTTCTTCAGGTTTGAGAGGATATTTTTGGAAAAATTGCATAGAGAATGGTTTGAAGAAATTTTTGGTTGTGAAATTGAAATTGGAAAATTTTGTTGATGTTGGTTGTGCTTTTGGATCGTTTGCTTGCTTGGATTTACTGCATGGTTAAAGAGAAATTGAGAGATCCTTGGAGGAGGCTCTACATCAAAAATCTTATTTTCCTGTAGCTTCAACACCAGGTTTTATTTTGTGGTTTATTGTTCTTGAATTGTTTAAATTAAATTGGTAGTGGTTAAAGAATTGCTTGTTAAATTCATTTAGGAATAGAGATTACTATTTGAGAAAGAAATCAATTATTTAGATTTTGGAAGTTTTGTTTTTCCTGTGAAAACCTCTGTAGAATTTAATTTATTTGAGGAAATGGATTGTTTTGTTATTTGAATCAAACCTAGAGGTTGAACATCAATTTTAGATTGTTTTAGAAAATTTAATCTTTGTAGAAAACAAATTTATTTTGAAAAACCTCTGTAAAATTACGGTGGAGAAATCTAGATGATTTAAAAACTTCTGGTTTTAACTTAGATCCTTTTAGTTTTATTGTTCTTTTATTGTTCATGAATTCAAGAAAATGGTTTAAAATAATTAGTTTTTAAGCCTTTGTGAAATTTGGATTTTCTGGAAAAGTTTTGCATAATTTCACCTGTAGGTGAATGTTTTAGAAAATTTTCCCCAATTTGTTTTTTTTTTATGTCGAAATTATCATTTATATATATATGTTATTGCATATATATATATAATTATTATTTAAATCCTAATGGAGTCTCTGTGGATTTAATTCATCGTACGACGATATTCATAAAGTTTTATTGGGAGATGAGTTTGTAATTCGCAGCCGGTACGAGAATTTTAAGTGTTGTGTAAGTGAATTTCCATTCGCAGTGTGATGCAGGAGCATCCAGTGGTGTAAGGGCAATCCTACATCACCCAAAAATATATTTACTTTCATTTAGATTTTTGTAGATATTTTTGCATTTCTGGATACCCTTTTCATCGAAGAAGAATTCCCAACTTTCATAACTGTTTTTTTGCTTTTTCTACTCAACTGCTATTTTTAGTAGGTATGAATTTGAAGGCGTGAGGAGACAGAAATTTAAGGGAAGCTGCGAGATAGAATAATAAACACTTTGGTGAAAGAATCAAGCGAAGATCATTCCCGGTTCAAAAGTTATTCAAGTTTCAGTTTCAACTTTTTACCCTACAAAATCTTTGGAGCTAATTTTGAGGGACTTAAAGGCTCCGGATGGGCCCGAAAATTGGAGGAAAACAAAAGTGGTTAGCCTTTAGGCCCCACTTTCAAGCACTTCATTTTCACAAGACCTTTTCGAAAAGGTATTATCATTGAAGATTCAATGATTAGATCTTGAGTTAGGGCTTCCGAAAGTTTGTGCATAATTAGAATGTTGTTTTGGCTCCAAACGAAGAATTGGGCTATTTATGGGGTAGTTTCTGATTTTTGTGGGTAGTTTTTGGGCGAAAGAAGATCGCATGTTGCGAATAGGGGAATTTTTGTAGTTGCTTTCTATAATTTGCATGTATTGCACAACTCGAGGATTTGAGATCCTTTGCATGTAAGAATTTCATTGCTTTGAATAATAATATTCTTTGGTTTTCTGTGTGATTTTTCTGTGTCTCGGGTTGCACCCTCATCACAGTGTTATGAAGTGGGGTTAAGGGGGTTGGGGAGGATCTACCTCCCCACATCCACCCCATATGGGAGCGGTTATGTGGAGGGAGACCCCCTCCACCGCCTTCCCTCACCCGCGTTCTTTGGGAGCTTGGGGGTAGCGGTGGATGTGCAGCCGCGGCCCCCTCTCATTGCTTATGTGTTCGGAATTTTCAATTCCAAATTTTCCTTTTTGGTTACTCTATAACCTTGTTTAATTCTTATGTCGGTTTTGATTTAGAATAGGGGTGTATTATATATAAAACTTAGATTCATTGCTTCTGAAGAAATTTGGAATTTCAAATTAAAATTTATTAAAATTAAATAGATATATATACATTATATATAAGAGGTAAAATATATATAATGTATATATGTATGTTTGTATATATACTTTATGAAATATTTTAATAGAATTGTTAATTATTTCGAATTTATCGAATGGATACTATGTAAAAGATAGTAGATATTATATAGGATGTATATATACAGTTAATTATAAGGATGTATATTTAATGTATATATTATATGAGTAGTTTCTTTTGAGAATACATGCAATATATTATGTTGTTTTATTTAGACGAGTGTAATTTAGTTTTGCATGGAGATTTTAATAGATAAGATTTGGATGCATGGTTATATTGATAGAAAAAAAAAAAAGAAAAAAAAGAAGATATTGTAGTATATATATATTGAGGAATTTGCATGTTTTAAATGGAAAGTTGGAGAGATATAGGATTTGGTTAGAAAATGGAAAGGGTTTACATGCATGGATTTATGTTGTTTTTAAAAGTAAATTTAGGAATTGATTATATTGAAGAGGCAATTAGTTATTTTAATTTGTTTATTTCCTATGAGGGCAATTATATTATTGTGAAGGGAATATGAAAGAGATATGGATTTAGTATATCCAAAAATAGTAATATCTTCGTGATTGCCTTTTAGATTTATTTTCCTCGTATTTCGCAAAGGGATGTGAGTTTAAACTATTCAAGATTCCCAATAATGAAAGAGGAAATAAGGTTTATGATTATTTCAGATGATCTAGTTATCGTGCCTTTGACTTGTCAATGTCACCTATTGGATGAGTATGGATTTAAGAAATCCAAATAGTAGATTTGAATTATGACTTGAATGGGTTTTGTAGCTATGTCGTCAAGTTGTATTTTGGGATATGGGATTAAGTGTTAGTCCAAAATTTTAAGTCTTCCAGAGAATCTTAGAGGATGAGGGTTGTCGAATCATTATGTCAACCAGTTGTTTTCCCTTGGGTAGTGCATGGTGTCTTTTCGTTATTTACCCGGTTTCCACGAACGGGGATGTTTTGTACCTCCTTTGGAAGGAGTGGACTATGTGTTTTTTTGCCTCCATTTGTTGGAGAGAGTTCTATTATTTTTCATCCTAGAGATGGAGTGGTTATGATGCCTAGGTTGTATGCACTTGTGATTCCCTTAGTGGATAGTTTTGTTTGTGTGTTATCGAATAGAAGAGTGGTTTCCAGTAGGGGCCAGAACCCGTAAGAGGTAAGATTTGGGTAACCTTTGGAAGTGAGTTTAATCAAGTGATAACTAAAATTGTAATGAAAATTTGGGGAGTACTGCACACTAAAAAGATAAGTTCTAGCCTCACTCATAGTCGCAAGTGCTACTTAAGGCTTGGAGTGAGTGGGAAGGCCTGAAATGGCAAGGTCATCTATCTTGCCAGTACGAGAGGTAGTTGATTTTGCATTAGTAAGTATGAGGGCCAAGGGTTGGTAGAGGCCACCTGGAACATCAGAGCCTATGAAGATCTGCTAAGGGTAACTTATTATGAACTGTGCGATGACACTCTATCTAGGACAATTGTTAGTATTTATTTTATGTGTATGGTTCTCTGAACATATTTGATCTATTTTATGTCTAGAAGCAATGTGACCTATGTCAATGATGTGAGATTTATACTTGTGTTGTACTTGTGTTTGGTTGAGTCAGTATGTGTCAGTATGAGTCAGCCTTTGGATAGTGGTTGTACATATTTGTCCATGTTACATTGTTACTATCTCCTAGCATGGGGGGTGGGCCTTCGGGTACCACTTGGTTGGGTGGAACATGCACCATACACTGTTGGGTCCCCACTTATCTTCAGTACTTGGTGGCAAGACATCCAGTTGGATAGCTCATGGTTCTTGTGTTTAATTCTTGCAATGTAATATTTTAATTTGTATATGTTATTTCTATCCCTCTTATGTTTATGAGGTTAAATTTTGTAATTGTAACACATTTGTACTATTGCCTCATTCTAGGAATGAGAGTTGTAACTATTTGATTAAGTTAATGAAATTGTATCTTGAATTTTTATCTTGTTATGTTAAGTTGTATCCTTATGTTGTATGATGCTTATTTCATAAAGTTATTAAATGCTATGGTTATATGTAGATGTATGTGTGGGTTTAAGTAATCCCAACCTTGTAGCCTTAGAGGTTGTTGTTAATTAATAAGTGAATGTGTATGTTAATTACACTTTAAAAAAAAAAATAGTTCGCTTAAGTCGTTAATTATAACTTCCTTTAGGGTTACTTGGCAGGGCATTACACTCTACACAATTTCATCATTTGCATTGAATATTATTTTGTGTGAATGATTTCATATATTTAATACTAATTATAAATAATTGTAAGCTTTATATTTGATTTTTGTGAACTTGGGTGTTTTTAAATTTATATAGAAATACTCAATTACTTTGATTTGTGGTGTGTTCTCTTGTGTTTGATTCAAAATTAATTAGCTCATGTGCAAATACTTTTTAGTGTCTACAATTTAAATAGAAAGTGTGTGGGTGTGTGTTGTGATAGGTTAGCTTGCTCATAGAGCTACAAATTTTTTTTTTTTTTAAATAATCTATGGATGAATTGATTAGTATTTTTCTCATACTTGAGTAGCAAAAAATGATGTGGTAGACTAGTTTATTTTATGTTCAATTTAAAATCCAAAGAGAAACTTTCGTAAGTTTATCAATGAAATTTTCTTTAGGGTTTTGATTATTTATTTTTGTAGTTGTACAAGTTAGCTTCCACTTCTAATTTGAAGAAAAAAATATTTTACAAATTTATCATACACGTTTTGTGTTGTCTTGAAAATAAAAAATTACAATGCTAATAAGGTCTTTCAAAAGTGTGTTTCTAGGAAACCAAGAGAGTCTACACTTAGGTACAATTATACAAGTGGTCCTTTGTTATCTCATAAGAATAAGAGAGGAGACATAAGATGGGTCTTAGTAATTTTAATTGATATGTATTTTATAATTGTCTTTCTAAAAGACCCAAAGAGTGTGCACATAGGAATAATTTTACAAGAAATCATGTGTTTCTCCATGAGAGTGTAAATTAGCACATAATATGGCTCTTGCTAGGTAAAATGTAAAGATTAAGCAATATTTTAATTTGCATGACAAGTTGATAGAAATAAAATTTGGGAATCCTTTGTAGTACCAAACATGATATCATGAATCTTTTGGTGGGAATGGTAGTCATGAAAAAATGGTCATGATCTAACTTTATTAATTAAATAAATAAAACTATGTCATCCCCAAGCAAGATCACTTGCATCTTTAAAAGAGAAAGGAAACATTCTATAGTTTTTATTTGATGTCAAATTGAACAATTATTTAAAGAATCAAGTGTTCCTATCAAGGTTTTGTTGCATAGGTGGTTGTCGTTGCACCAAAAGATCGACATGTTAATGCCTGATACAACCACTAGATTTATACAAGATCCAAGATCCATAGGAGGTGATTAATCCATGCCATGAACCCAAGCACCGCATTGCACAACACAAGGAGACCAAAGGTGAAAATCTTGCAACAATCCCCCCAGCACAAGCGAGGGGTTTAAACCTTTGACCTTGGCTCTGATACCAATTGTTGCATAGGTGAATATAATTGCACCAAAAGATCAACCTGCTAATACCTAATACATCTGTCAGATTTATACAAGATCCAAGATCCACAGGAGGTGGTTAATCCATGTCACAAACCCAAGCGTCACGCTTCACAACACAAGGATACCAAGGGCGAAACTCTTGCAACAGATGTTAATGGTTTATGTTGTCCATTTGGGGTCATAAAACCACACGTGTTTTTACCCAATATGTGATGTGGACCACCTATAAGTGATGTTGGAATTTACTTAAAATTCATGAATGCTAGATCCATGAGTCTTAATTAAAGAGACTTATTTTTCACATTTAATTATGAAAAAGGAACCCTATTCAATGAATTGCAATATCTTATCTAGAAACTCTCATGTATGTGATCCTATTCCAATGAACTATTGTCTAAAAAATTTAGTTCAAATTTTGCATAAACATAACGATTTGGCCCAAGAACAACAATAAGATGACAATAAAAGAAAACAAAAGTAAGAACAATTTTTTTATTATCTATATTTGAGGCATGTAAAATAAGAAAATAGACTATAATATATAGGTTCTAGGGATGCACAAGTTAGGGTGACAATTTCCCCAAAGGAGAGCAATGAACAAGAGGATCGACTCAACAATAGGAGTAGAGGTGTCAAGTGAATTCATCTTGATGACTAGGTGAACCCATCTTGATGAGGGAGATGTGGCACCTAAATATTATCAATTGAGGAGCTAAATGAGGTAGAGGTGACATGTTCTCCCATCAATCAAAGAGATTATATGTGCTCTTATTACCTAATTTAACCAAGTATGATATTAATTGCCTAGGTAAAATTAATATAAGGTGAAATAGAATATTACACCAACAATAGGTTTCATACTTCAATAATATTTAACTTAAACATTTTAGAACACAAACCATTTTTCAATAATTCCTAAATAAATTCACAAATAATACCTTGGTCTTCAAATTGTTGCATTAAACTCCAAGGCTACCAATGGACTCTATCAAATATATTTGTAAGATGCTCTATTTCTTTTGTTTGGCCATGTATGCACTTGATTGTTAAATTCCCTACTACGCCTTTGGGACCATTTTCTTGTTCTTGACTTGTGTTTATATTAAGTGTAGTTAGAGTTTAGAAGGTTGTATGATGTTTTAGATATGCTTAATTTGTATCCTCTTCATTGATCATTTTAAGAAGTAGTATTTTTTATCTAATGTTTTTTTTTGTGTTATAATGTCTTTTATCAATTTATGTATTATTTGTTCTATTTTTTAGCAAAAATGAGTGGAATAATTTTGTTTATACACTCAAAACATTTTGTATGTTATCCAATTTTCTAGAACCTAATGTCTTTATTCCTCTTATATTTATATTTTAATTATTAATGTTTTATTATGTTATGTTAATTTGTGTAAAGAAAACTAGTGTTTCTTGCTTCTTATTTGGTTAAATTTTTAAGCATAAATTTGAACTTGGAGTCCACTCATTTTATTATAAAATAAGAAACGTGAACAATTAGAAATATTTTTTCCTCCCATGGGAATACATTTATGATGGGAGTTTTCTAAATAGTACATACGAAATAGGAAAAAACTAAAGCTACCTTAGGTGACAAGAAAAATATATCAAAGTAAATCATCTGCATTAAATAAGAATGACTTATACAATGAATAGGAACTCTTGTACAAAAAATAGAAACTTCTTACACAAAAATTTGAATATCTTGCATAACCATGTGAATCCCTTACATAACAAATGAATTTGCTTGTTTTTATATTTTTTAAACCCTTAGGTGGATTACCTATGGGTTGGGGGCTTATTTAAGGCTATATTCATAATTTCCCTTAAAGAAGGGTGGATTTTTTTTGAGTTTTGGGGAAAGGGTAGAATGTTTAGTACTCTAAAATCATTTATGAGAATGAACTCAAGCAGTGGAGTGTCCAAAAATATCACCCACCTCCTCAAGTAATGGTGAGAGGACTTTCTTGTTGGAGTGAAGCACACTCCAAACCTTTTTATATCCCCAAACATCTCACATCCAAGTGTGAGCACATGTGGGGATTTGAGCTTGAGGGATGAATGGGAGAGTGACATGTGTGACCCTCTCATTCAAGGGATTCAAACTTGGTATCCCTATTTACCTCCCATTGAAAGAATGAGAGAGCGTTCTTCTTTTTGCTACTCTTGAATTTTCATATCAGTTTTGGGGGAAGGGTTGATCTTGTTGATTTGGAAAAGGGAAGTGGAGAAGTCTTGACTAAGATCTCTTCATCAATCTCCTATCACCTTGAGGATATTCTTGAGGTAGGATTTTTGTTTAAACTTGTATTTGGGGTTTTCTTTATATGTTTTATGATTAAGCATTTGGATGGGGTAATGTCTAGTGTATTGGATTTTATTTATTGTTATGTGTATTATTTGGAAATGGGTTGTGGAGGCCATGCTCACCCATTTTGGGAAGAAAAACCTCAAGGGGTGAGAGGGGAGCACCCTCCATCAGAAGAAATCCCTCCTTAGAGAAGGAGAGGAAATGGGTATGAGTACTCCACTTTGGTAAGTATAAATTGTATATAAAGGGCCTATTTTGTAATACTTTCTATAGAAATAGATTTTAAGAATTTCATTTTCACCATTATATCAAGATTAAAATACATCTTTTCTTTTATTGAATTCATGTGTATGATTGTATCATAATAGGGCTGAAAAAAGGGTTATAAAGAAGACTCTAAATGTAGTTCATTCCTCCTACTATATGTCATAAGTTAACCTATTGACTTCATTAGTATTTGGTAACTTATTTCAACAAAAAATGGAGTTGCAACTTAACATAAATCTTTGTATTTTGGTTATTGGTTAGATCACAAAATGACATAAAATATCAACATCCTTATGATCATTGGTTGTTGCCTAGTTTAGTTTGCATTTCAACTATCTCAAAGTAGGGTAAAAAAAATAAAAATTGTTTTGTTGTAAGATTGTTTGTGTGTTGTAGAAAATTAAGTTGAGAGTCAAGAGATTGTATTTCCTTTGGAATACTATCATTTAAAGTTCTTACTCTATTTATATTAGAAAAAAGGTATGAATTCTACTTGTGAGATAATAGAAGCTTTCACCCCAAAATATAGATAAAACTATAAACTTCCATGTGTATGGTAGGAGAGGGATAAGCTTATATTAGTTCTAGATCTAAGTGAAGGAAATAATTAAAATCTCAACCAAATTCACTCATGTATTATATTCACTCAAAGCTATAAGTTAGTTGTACATTTTGTTTTCCCTTGAAGATGGAGCGATTCTATAGGATATAAACCTAGTCACATTTCATCAAGGAGATGCATCAAAAGCCTAAACCACGTATATTGGATAGAACTGAAATAAAATTTTAAGAGTTTATTTGATTATTATTATTTGGCAAATCTAGGCAGACTTCAAGGCAATTTAATCTTTTAACGACTCCATATCTTCGTTGGGGAATTTGTTGGTTTTGAAAACCTTGTCAAGTGTTGACGACGGTTTCAAAACCTCTCCAAACTTTCAAAAATGACATCTTCAAGAAGTAAGGTGTTGGGCTTTCTCAAGGTTGTGGAAACCTTGATGAGTGTCAACGGCGATTTCAAAATCTCTCCAAATTTTTGAAAAGTACATCTTCAATAAGTAAGTTGTCAACCTTTCTCAAGGTTGTGGAAACCTTGTCGAGTGTCGATGGTGGTTTTGAAACCACTCAAAACTTTTGAAAAGGATGTCTTTGAGAACTATGTTTTCAGGATTTCTCAAGGTCATGGAAAACTTGTTGGGTTTCAATGATGCTTTCAAAACCTCTCCAAACTTCTAAAAATTATGTCTTTGAGAATAAATTATTATAGAGTTTTCAACCTTTCTCAAGGTTGTGGAAACCTTGTCAGGTTTTGACAACAATTTTGAAACCTACAAGAAGTTCTGAGATACCTTTTATTGCCTTCAACCTTTCCATCACCTCTATTTTTATGCTTCAGATGAGATTTCATGAAGTTATTCAGTTGATCACAAGCTTCTTTTCCAAAATTTTGTGCACACCTTAACATTCATTAGGCTTCGTGAGACTTCATTTTTGTTCAATATATTCTGCCAAATAATCCACATTTTTTGTTGGTAGAAGGAAAGCGTTTCAAAACCACTTTTGAGTCCCAAAGCTCATTTGAAAACCTCTTAAATGTGGCAATGACTTTTAAAACTTTCAACGTCACCTCCGCTTTTCCATGAAATAAAAAATGTGTCAGTCAATTAAGTAGTTATCACAACCACTTTAGGCTTTGACGAAAGCTTTAAAACTTTCAAAATATTCAACGAAAGGAAAAATAAACTACAATCAAATTTTTTTGTGGTTGTGACAACCTTATTGAACTTCAACAAGGTTCTCAAAACCTTGTTTGGTTCCAACATATTTTTTCGAACTTGCAAAATCTCTTAAAATAACTTATTTTTGAAACCACATAATATTTTTTTGAGGTTTGAAATGACTGCACATTATGGACAATAGACATGAAATTTTAAAGTAGGTTGAGTTAAAAAATAATGAGTCCAACAACTAACAATGAGAATATTAAAAATAATATAAATTAATATGTTTAGTACTAAGGGCAGTTAACAATAGTATTAAACACATATTTAACCTGAATGCCAATATTACTAGTAACCACAAAATGTACAATGGTATTGATCTAAACATTAATATTGATAATACTAATAATAGTAGTAATGATACTAATATCAATCATGACTAGATATTATTATTGATATTGAGAGTATCCCTTTCCCAAAATTAAATTATCGATTTGAAATGACAATAATGAAAATATTAACCTTAACCCTATGAGGAGTATTAAAAATAATCCTATTATTAATATTAATAAATATATTGATATTAGCATTATAATTCATATAGTAAGTAATAATACCAAATATTGGTATTAGTTCGATAATAACATTAGGGGGGAATAAACTTATTATTAGATATGGATGGTATTATTAAGTGAAGCTACATTAATCACAACAACAACATCAAATTAAAATAAGAAATAATATTAACCTTTATGGATGCAATATAAAGTATTAAAAGAGATAATTAACACAAAATTTTGACATTAATATCCTAAAAAATGATAGCATTACTAACCTTGAACTAGAAATGTGAATCAATATCACAATAAACTAATAACCCTCCTAAACTAAACGGGGAGGTTAGACGTTCTAGTGAGGTGAACCTCACTAGAAATTTTTTATTGACCTGGATTGTAACCCTAATATCTTACCTAAGGATTTTAATTTTGGAACCATGTGTAACCAAGCTCCTGGAGTTGATTTGATCATCATTTAAGGGTGCATGTGATGGAATTCATGCACTCGACTACATTTACCCCCACACCCCACCTTTGGGCGATGTGTTAGTAGTAATGTTGCATAAGCAATGTCACCTAATGTGTATATATCACCACCATCTTGTGTATGGTTGGTACAATCTTGGTGTTTCAACTTTAATATTATAAAAAAAAAATTATAGTTATGCTTTTTCCCTACATGAAAATTTGGGCATTACATTTTGGCTTGATACAGGTGCATGGTATGTTAATTGGAGCATATGATCTTATTTGTAGGAGATGTGAGGTCATGAAGTCATGTTATGTTCTTGATTCTTGAGATTGAAGCTTTGAAATTAATCTTGTTGGTTCTCTTTGTATTGATAATATTGATCATTTTCTTGGTAGCTTCATGGTGAAGTTTATTGCATTTGGATCTCGGCATGGATTGATTAATTACAGGTGCAAATGGATACTTGGAGACATAGGTGAGGCTATGATATATCTTGGGATTAGAGACATGTGTGAGATGATTACTCATTAATGAGGTTTCAGTAATGAGTTCAACATGGACCTATGAGGATATTATTCTTAGATGAGTCATGATGACATGGATATCTTGGAGGAGCATTCTCATTCCCCACTCTTGGTCTACTCGGCGATTTTTCATCTGAGAGGTATTTCCCATTATTATTTTCAGATGCATTATGTTTTATGTTTTTTCTTCTCACACATATGGATCTTGAGCTATGGATATATAGTTCTAGAGGGTTCATTTAAGGAGTGTTCCCATGTTTATCTTTGTATGCATTGTGAGATTATTCATTGATGTTGAGTTTATGAGATGTTATTGTTGGATTTATCTTCCTTTGGTTTGAGATGCATACATAATGCCTATGTTTAGATGTGGTTAATTATATTCTCTTTTGGGTTTTATGGAGGACATGCTACAAGTTTTGATTTTCATGTGCTCTCTTTAGTCTTGTTCTTCTTCCTGGATATTTATTTTTACATGACATTAGGTTTGAGATCTTGTGTGGAGCTATGGTGATCACTATGTTTATGGTCATGTGTTGTTCATTATTATTTGGTGACAACATGGATGCTCCTTTTTAAAGTCTGGAAAACTTGGGAAAGCTATGAAGACTTGTGGTGAGAGATGTATTGCAACATATTGGTTTGCAAGTTTTGCATATCTTTGTGGGTGTTCCTTGGTATTACATGATATTGGTTACATTTCTATGTGATGCTATTGGTGGATCTTTGGTTGCCTTGATCATTTTAAAATTTGGCATTACCTATACGGTGGGAGTTCCTAGTTGCATATGTTCATGATATGACAAGTTTGGCACTTGGGCTTATGATTGCATGTTATGTGTTGTATATGTTGATGGAATGAAGTTCACTTGTTATTATTTGTATACCTTTGAGGTATAGATAGTTGGGTGTGTTAGCATTTTATATGGTTTTGATTTCAGCTATGGTGTTTATGTCTTGATAACTATTGATACATACTTGTTACCTTTGGAATGAGTGTTTGTGTTTTAGGATATTGATTGGAGTTAGGACTTATACTTCTTTGTAATAGATAGTATGGTATATTTTTAGATCGCTTCTTATCTTTGTGCATTGGCATGATGGAGGATGGGAGCATTCATGTTTGAGATGGCGGTCACCTTGATTCTTGTTGTAGGTATCTTGATGGAGCACATGGAGCACTTTGATTCCTTAATGGTGTAGCATCATAAATTGTCACCTTTGACAATTTTACTCTATATTTTGTCCCCCCTAAATTATTGAGCTTAATTGAGTCCCTAATTTTCTAAATTATGTATTTTATAGCCCATTTTTACAACTTTCCAAGAAATTGCAAGCATTGAACACATGCATCCAATTAGTATTTTTCCCTTGACACTTAATGTCCCAAAAAATAGGGCTAAGAACCATTTTCCATAGGGTGTTTGGGTCCCTCTATTTTTCCAAGGACCAATTTTGGATATGTCGGTGTCGATATTTTATCATTCAAAATTCAGGTTGTAAATGTTGGGTATCAAAATTCATTTTTTAGGAAATTAGAAAATACCTATAAATACCTAGTTATTACATCATTTGAAATATAACAAGCACTAAGGAGAATTTATGAGAAATTATTATTGTTGATATCACTATCAATCAAGAAAAGAGCAAAATATTAGAGCTTTATTGCAACAATTCAAGATCCTAACATCATGTCAAATTCTATGTGAGTTTATGTATGTTCATGTTATCATAGTTTTGTGAAGGCTAACAATTTTGCAGGTCTCCAAAGTATTCAAGAAGTCAAACAATAAATATCCAAGACCTAGAAGTGATGTGCATGAATTTAGTCCTTCAAGGAAGCCATTGAAGGGTGGTGAGTTGATACACTTTGTGATTTCATCATTCCTTCTTATCCATTATCATTTTATTATTTATTGACATTGTGGAAGTGGAAACACTTACACAAGATTTAACTAAGGAAAGCCCCTAAATGGCACATCTCTTCTCTTTGTGATTGTTAAAATCTTAGGTTTAAAGAGGATTGAAGGGAGCTTGAAGACAAATTGTTCGTTATTGCATTTCAAGCCCTGCACCTTGTCAACTCACAAAAACTCACCTACAGAATTATCCAACAATGTTCTGACAACTCTGCAATCGAGAATCAGAAGCTTGGGTCTGTCATCAGAGGACCTCAAAACATATTATAAGAAGCCTAAATGGACCCATACACTCTTGGGCGAATTAGTCCTCCTATGCATACCGAAACCAAAAATTTTGGGTAGGTACATAGTCCTCTGTATTTCCAAAATCTGCCTGCAAGTTATTATTTCAATCTATTATTTGTCAGATTATTGCATTTTACATATTAGGGAACATAGTCTAATTATTTTAATCATATTCAATCAATTCCAATCCATTCCAATCTCCAAGTTGATGGAGATCTAGGTTTGATTGGCTCACCTTCATGGTTGAAAGTCAATCTATATGCCTTATTGATCTCCATCTCAATGAAACCCTAGGAAAAGGTCGTGAATCCTATTGTTATAAGAACTTAGGACTTAGATTCCCCCTTCTTCTATATTTAATTTTGGTGAACTTGAATTTTTAAAATTGCATACCTTTTCAAATTGCATCTTAGATCTAAGTTTTGCATTTTTTATTTAGGGTTTCATTTTTGCACCATAAAAGACAATTTATTTTTTTTAAAGCGCATATCATTTGGCATCATAGGTTATGTATGAGGTTTCATTTCAATCACTTAGATCAAATCTACATTCATAATTTTCACTTATTGTTACACATTTTTATTTGCATCGCATTATCTTAATTTGAGCAAATTCTGGAAAAATACTCAATTACAGACCTGTTTGCACACAAAATTAGAAACTTTAGACACTATAATAAACATTCAAATTTTTATTTCAAAACTCACTTTTGACATTCTTAATTACATTTGTTTAGGTTTCTTTAATTTACCTCAAAAAGTGATAAAAAGGTGAAAAAACAATTGCATTGTTTTGTTTCAAAATTGCATCATTTTTCAGGTTTGGGCATCTTAAAATCAGTCAATTTGTGCATTTTAGATCAGAAAATTACATTTAAAATTGTCATTTATTGTTCACATATTATTACACACTTGCATTGGCATAAATTAGGTAAATTTTGGAAAAATATTCACTATCAAAATTGTTTGCAACTAGACCCCAAATCCTTAAGAAGAATCACACACAATCAAAATTTGAATTTATGAAAACCCAACCTAGGACATAGACACCCTTGGGAACCACTATCCTCTTGTTGTTAACTGAACCAATTTTTGTACAAACTTATATTGTGATATCATTTGTCTACTTTTGTTGTTTGAATCATGTTTTCGGTTATTTTAATGTGTTTGTTAGTTTAGTGTTTATTGTGGGCGCACTCTAGTGTTTTGATACTTGCATGAGCTTAACGACCTGGTGTTCTATTGCCAATACTTTAGTGAGATGTATTTCTAGACTTATGGCATCCCACACTATTGTTACATTTATTGTGGATTCTGAGTCTTCCAACTCATTAATGCACAATTTTATCAATACTCAACCCATTTTGGACTCTATCCCTAATGTTACCATACCAATGACAACCTTACAATCACCCATTTTCATAGATTTTGAGACTATGGTTTTCGATGTTCTCAAAGATAAATTGAAATAGTTGGAAAAATATTTAGAAAGACTTCAAGACTTTGTGAGTATTGAATACTTCGCATGTACCTACATAATGATCAAGGATTAGAGGTTTTTCATAGCCTAGCCCATATAGTTGATGTTAATGTACCTACAATGGCTAGTTGCGCTCAAGATTTTGGATACACTCAAATTCAAGGAGAAAATAAAGTATCCCTCCCTACAACTATAGGTTATATCCCTACATACACAAATCCAACTGTTGCTTCCACGATACAATAAAATCATTGGTATAGCTCCAACATTAGACCTTTCCATTGTAAATCCTTATGGTTTTGGATCTTTTCATGTCACACCTCAAGTTTCATCCCCTCTCATAAATCTGCAACATAGTAGTCCACCAATCACACACACTTCAACCACATTCATCACATTCTCAAAACATGTCAACCAATGATTCTCTCATTAACCAAATTTTTCAATTGCAACCTCACTTCAACAATAAATCTCAACTTTGAGACAAAACCAAAATGGACAACCAATGCAATATGTCAAAAGGAGCCCATTGTCATTGGAAATATTGAAAACACCAATTCCACAAAACATAGAGATGCCCTGATTTGAGAAGTAAAATGGTAAAGGAGACCCTCATAATCATATATCGACATATACTACCT
The DNA here is from genome assembly GCA_007115665.2 of Sequoiadendron giganteum. Classification (NCBI taxonomy): domain Eukaryota; kingdom Viridiplantae; phylum Streptophyta; class Pinopsida; order Cupressales; family Cupressaceae; genus Sequoiadendron; species Sequoiadendron giganteum. The sequence continues at coordinate 467,935,822 of CM021108.1, read as the reverse complement.
TGTGTAGTGACTTCATTTTTGAGGATAAACTCTTGGCTATACTCTTATTTAGGTCATTGAAAGATATGGATTTGGAATGATTTTTTAATTTATGAATAACTCAATCCACTCATTGAATGAACTTGTTGATGCATTCCTCCATCATTTTCAAGTAAATATTGGTCCTAAGATTACCTAAATGATTTAATGCGATGGAAATAAAATAAAAATGAAAAGTCACAGATATCATAGGCCACTATCAGTTGCATTATTCACAAATCAATCTTACTCTACCTAATGTGGATTTCCAAAGAGTGTTCATTGAAAACTTGCAACTTGACATAAGGGTAGAATCTTATTTATGAAATATTCATCCTTTATACATTTTTGAATGACCTTCATTATTACCAAAATTTGGTTAGTCAGTATGAAGTTATATCTTCATCGACTCTTACTAAGAAATTCAAATATGCACCTCCAAACAACTATCAACCATTCAAGAAACAAAACAAGAACTTTATCAAGTTACATACACCTCAAACAACCAACCACATTGACCCTCAAGTTGTATCCATAAGTTCAACTCCATACCAATTTAGACTGAGAGATAGACAATTTACCCAGTTACCTGACACCCTCCATTCAATCATGTTGCAACTTTTGAATAAGAACTTAATTTTCTTGCCTCCAGTTAAACTTGTGGATACAACCAAACCTCTACCTCCAAGTTGCAATCCAAATGCCTTTTGTCAATATCACCACATAAGTGGAGATGATACAAAACAATGCATGTGTCTTAAACATCAAGTTCAAGACCTCATTGATTCTAATCACATCTAGTTGGGTGGTGTTAATAATAAGCATAATAAGTTTGTTGCCTCGCATAACCAAAACCTGTAAATTTTTAGCAATCCAATGCTAAATCACTCATCCAATTTTGTGCAATCTTGTGATGTTAAGAATGATGAGATGAATTTTGATAAGACTGATGACATGAGTGATGCTAATAAAGATGATAAAACTAATGATGAGTATGGTCTAAAAGATATATTGGTCACCCTCATATATGTTCAACCTCGTAAGGGCCAAACCACTTTGTTACCCAACATTTCTTTCACACATATTGATGCATCCATACATGCACCTGACGGTCCTCTCTACATCGTTGGACATATTAATGACAAACCTACTACCAGGGTACTCATTGATCCCATGTATGTAAATAATATGACCACATAAGAATTATTTATTGTTCATTAACTTTATCAAGATTCTTATGAACAATCAAAAGCATGGATAAAAACTCATGATGGTTTTGCTCGCCCTACAATAGGTTCAATCTCTCTTCCTCTTAAAGATGGACCAAAAAAATTAGATGTGTCATTCTCTATCATCTTGGGACCAATTTCATGTGAAGCTATGCTACCCATGGCTACCCTCCATGAATGTCATCTCATTAGTTATTCACAAGTGCATAAAGTTCCCATTTGAAAACTAAATTTTTACAGTGCATCATAGTGAGTTTAATCCTTTGTCCTCCCATGGGAATTTTTCATTAGATTTATTTTGGCCCCAACCGATGGAACCTATTAAGCCTCATGAGATTTTCTTTTTCAAATCATATCAAAATTTTAAGGCAAAGCACATAACAAAGTTATCTCTTACCAATATTCCTGAAAATGATATGACTATGATTGTTCCTCCTCCTCCACTAGTTATAGATGAACCTATGCCTCAAGCAAAGATACTTCCAAGTAACCAAGGTAAATATGTCGCAGTTCCTCCACCCATATCCTATAAAAGATGAAGATACAATTGAATGATTCATTTTGTGCCTCCGAACATAAAACAAGTATATATGCCTAAAGAGACAATGGTTTCCCAATCTTTGGTGGTTCCTTCAATTCCTCCCTTAAGGGACGAAAAGAGACCAATGGTCTAGAAAACCACTCCTACCTTGTCACAAATTGAAAATAATGTAAGAAGAATCTAAAATGCTAAAGAGAATAGGCATAGCCATCATTCTATTGCTCATCAATTGGAAGAAAATAATAAAACAAGGTATGATAATCCAACAACTATACAAACAACTCAAGAAGAGTTACAACTTACACCAAAACAAGACATGGAACCAAAACAAGAAGTAAAACAAGAACATACAATATGAATTTTCATAAAACCTCCCATTGTGATTAATTTGGATGATGAATATTAAATTTCTAAAATTGATGAACAAATCCATAATGATCTTAATGTGTTTTTTTCAAAGAAAAAGAATTTAGATGGGGGTACAATCGTTATGATTATCCTAATGAGAGTGACCCACCATATGTTGAACCTAGAGATGCTCCTAGTACGACACTTGTCATAGTTCCTTTAGATAGTTTTCTACCCTCCCCATATGATGAGCAAGATTGGGATGCAGATGGCCTTCTTTAGGTTGGATCACATGTGTGGTACTCTCTATTTGTTTCATGTGTTCTCTATGTTTTCTTACATGTGATGTGATCTCTTGGGTTTTTCTACTTAGTGTGCCTTTTTGTTTGTGATTTTTCTTTGGATGACCCTTGTTTCTCCATTGGTGTGAGGTTACAAACAAAATGAAGTTTTTGTGTCATTCTTCTATTTGTTTCTCCATTCTTCTATATGTCGTAAACTTTGTCTTTTACCTCTGTCTTGTGTTTTACTTTTGGGGGTGATGCAAGGCATGGAGACATTTAGGTCTCTTCCATGTTTATCCAAAAAAAAAAATTTCTCTCTTTATGTTTCATTATTCCATTGTGTTTGTTGTTTCATGAGTATTTGAGTAATTATGTAAGTTTTGAGCTCTATTACATCATTATAGCAAATATGTATACTGACCCCGGATTCATGGATCCCTTATGTGTTTATATTCTATGTTATTTGTTGCATTGGATTTGGGGGAAACCCCTTATCATGATGTATCTTCATTTTGAAACATATCATTGGCATAGGGTTTTCCAGACAAGCTCTTATGATCTTTTATCACATGGCATTTATCATTTTCTACCTTAAAGTAACTGTTGAAAATAGGGTGTTTAGCAATTTATTTAACGTGAGGGCATACATTGAAATTATTTACTTCACTTTGTTCACAAGTGTTGGACTTAGTGATGCGTTGACATTGACATTGGAATTTTTGCTTCACTTTCTTCATAAGTGTTGAGCTTAGTGTTGTGTTGACATAATATTTTGATCATTTTGTAGCACCTTATTAGAGTTATCAAGGAGTATAAATCTTGGTATGGTTGACATGGTTACACACCTAGTGAATATTAGACTTCACTATACCTAGTGTGTTTCTCATTTTGCTACCTTGTCTTGAGGGCTTACCTAGTGAATATCAAACTTCACTAGCTCGTTCGCCTTCTTGTTTATGATTCACTTAGAAAATATCAAACTTTTCTATTGTGTGATTCATGAATGCCTTTGGTGTGGATCCTAACAAACACATCTTGCTAGCCCATGATTATCCATACCCTCCCTTTTGCATTTCATGTTGACATTGTATGTTTGTTTATGTTGTCTTATTGCATTTCATGCATATGTGTGTTCCTTTGTGCTCATGTTGGTTTGCCATGGGATCTTGGATCTTGGGGGCTTGATCACTTCCCTTGATCCTTAGTCATCTTATTTTTTCAAAATTTGGACAATTGGACCTCTCTTCACATAACTTTTCTAATTTAGTGTGATTTTGAGCATAAGTTCATACTCTCACTAAAGTGGGAGCTAAATGTAGCATCATAAATTGTCATCCTTGATAATTTCAACCTATTTTTTGTCCCCCCTAAATTATTGAGCCTAATTGATTCCCTAATTTTCTAAATTATGCATTCTATAACCCATTTGTACCACTTTCCAAGAAACTGCAAGCATTGAACAAATACATCCAGTTATTGTTTTTTCCCTGACACTTAATTTCCTAGAAAATAGGGTTAGAAACCATTCACCCTAGGGAGTATAGGTCCTCCTATTTTTTCGGAGACCAATTTTTGATATGTCAGTGTCATCATTTTAACATTCAAAATTGAAGTTGCAAATGTTGGCTATCAAAATTTAATTTTTGAAAAATTAGAGAAATGCCTATAAATACCTAGTTATTGCATCATTTGAAATCTAAAGAGCACTAAGGAGAATTTATGAGAAATTTCTTTTGTTAAGAGCACTATCAAGCAAGACAAGAGCAACATTTTAAAGCTTTATTGCAAAAATTCAAGATCCTAACATCAAGTCAAATTCTATGTGAGTCTATGTGTGTTCATGTTATCATTGTTTTGTGAAGGCTAATACTTTTGTAGGTCTCCAAAGCATTCAAGAAATCAAACAAGAAAGATCCAATAACTTGAAGTCATGTGCATGACTTCAGGCCTTCAAGGAAGCCATTGAAGGGTGGTGAGTTGCATCACTTTGTGATTTCATCATTCCTTCCTATCCATTATCATTTTATCATTGGCATTGCCATTGTGGAAGTGGAAATACTAACACAGGGTTTGACTAAGGAAAACCCCTAAATAGCACATCTCTTCTCTTTGTGAATGTGAAAATCTCAAGTTTAAAGAGGATTTAAGGGAGCTTGAAGATAAATTTTTCATTGTTTCAATTGAATCCCTACACCTTGTCAACTCACAAAAACTCACCTATAGAATTATTCGATAATGTTTTGACAACTTTGCAACTGGGAATCATAAGCTCATATCTATCATCAAAGGACCTCAAAAATAGAGCAAAAGAAGCCTACAAGGACCCATATTCCCTTGCGTGAACCAGTCCTCCTATGCACATTGAAACCATTTTTTTTGGGCAAGTACACAGTCCTCTACACTTCCCAAATCTGTTTGCAAGTTACTATTTTCGTTTGTTATTTTTTAGATTATTGAATTTCAATCCCCAAATTGATGGAGATCCAGGTCTGATTGGCTCACTTTCATGGTTGAAATTCAATTTATACACCTCGTTGACCTCCATCTCAATAAAACCCTAGGAAAAGGTCTTGAATCATATTGTTTTAAGCACTTAGGACTTAGGTTCTCCATTTTTCTATATTTCAAATAGTATATGTAGCTATAGGGATTTTTACCTTGTTCATGTTTGACTTTACTTGTTTACCCCTTATGCAATGTATACAACAAGTGGGAGAATATTAGGAAAGGTGTGTTGTTGACCTTGCATAATGTTATAATGTAATATTTCATTATTTATTATGCACCTTGGGGATCTATGGATGCTTGAGTCACATGGATTAACATTCTTGGGGCTACTTTATGTGTTTTATGTAGCATTATGATAAATATTTAGTATGGAGTTGTACATTGGGAAACTTAATACCCAAAAGTAAATGTGGGGGTTAATAGTTTTGTAAGCTCATGGTATTAGTCACATGGTTTTATATAATACCACTTGGTGGTTTTGTGTGAGCTTATTTCTATAAAGAACACATGGGTAGTTGTCTAAGGTTGGCTAGTTGACTTGGTTATTTTGGCTAAAGGGTTGAAAGCATCTCTTGTTAGTATTTGAAAAGTTTGAAGCATAGCATGAGATGTAGAGGGCTTGATGTTTGAAAGGTGTTCATGGAGGACTCTGAAGATGTATTATAATATTTATTGTTGAATAATACATGAGTGATGGATGCTTTTGGAGGTTGGGTTTTCCCCAAGATATATCTTGGGTCATCTTTGATGGTATGTTGTTTATTCTTTTGCATATGGATTTTGAATACTTGTTTGCATAGATTTATCTATTTGGATTATGTAGAAATTATCTTGGGTGGATGCATATTTCCTTTCAAAGGGTTTTGGAGAAAAATACAAAAATGCATAATGAGAATAATAAGTCTATTTTCCCTTTACCTTTTTTTTCTCTTATTTCATTCTCTTTTCTATTATTTTATTTTCTACTTTTATTATTCATTTTATTTTTGTTAAAATAACATTCTAATAAAATAATAATAATTCACTAATATATTTAATAAAATAAACAAACTAATTTAATCTAATTGACATTTCTCAATTAACTAGGAGTTAAATTAAATAAAGCTATAGTTAAAAGTAATCTAAAAAATTAAATATTTCTATTTCAAATACATTTAAATTTATTTAATCTATTCTACTAGAGATGCATAAATGTAATAGATCTTTTTGACCTTAATCAAAAGATATTAGTAAACACACCTTTCAAAGAAAATATTTAAATGAAATGCAATGTGATAGAAAACCACACACAAAGAACTCATAAACTTTATGGATTTTCCCAACATATGAGTTTTAGAATCACCATTGATTCAAATTTGAGTTAACACAAGGATTCACAAGGACTAAGTAGAGTGAGATGGCTAAATGGAATCAATGTCAACTTCTCCACATACCAACCGTTGATCTCATACTTGTAATTTTCTTACACACTAAGGTAAAAAATTAGACATACCCACTCCACATAATTGTAATGTTGTGAAATTGCACCCCTAATGCAACTTCACATTATATAACCTTCACTTTAGCCTAATAAAGATAATAATGCTAATCCCCATTTTTATCACCTTCATTTTCATCCTTGACCTTGTCACTTTCAATCGTTGAGGGAATTTTTGTCGAGGATGCTTTCATGATGCATAGAAGTCTGTGCACCACATGAACATCCTAACAAGATTCCTAATCTTTTGGTCATTGATACATTACACTTCCACCTGCTCATGAATTGTAACGCCTTTATAATCACAGGCATGCCCAAAAATGACCCTCTTGCATCTATTTCTTTATTCAAACTCCCTTTCATCCCTCTCATTCATTCAATATCGCATTCCATTCAATCTAACTTCATTCTTGTAGCTCATTCTCTCATTATTCTTCTTGCATTCTTTCTTTCTCAAGCTCTTCTACACCATCTTGCACAAACTTCTTGCATGTTTGTGGCTTCTATATCTTTGTCTCAAGCTCTCTCAAGTGTTGCAATCTCTTTCAACTTCATAACATTGTACCTTTCGTGAGTTCGCTTGTTTCCTTCATCTCTTGTTATCTCACTTCAAAAGTTTATTTATTTGCATATCTATTATTCTTCTTGTTGTAATTTTCTTTATTTCTAGCATTCTGTTAGTTTAGCTAAATAGTCAAACTTCAATTTTTGAGTTGTTAGTAGGTCTTGTGCATTTTAGTAGATTGCTTAGTTTTCGGTCCATACGAGACCACAACATGCCATGGGGATGTACATGCATCATATTGTCATCCTTTGGCTGAGAGATAGTCAATTAGCCCCCAATACCTCTGAGGCCTACTCTTCCACTTATGAAGTTCCCTTTCCATAAATAATCATAAAACATAAAACATCGCAAAAAACTCCATTTTCTTGTCTTCATCACTGTAGTGTAGAAAAATGTACTCCTTTACATTTTCACACTATGTTTGCATCCCCTTAATTAATTGGACTTAATTAAGCTTCTAATTACCTAAAATATGCATTCCAAAGACTTATTATTCCCATTTTTTGAAAGGGAAACGTATATTAAACAATTTCCATCATTAATTTAAACACCTTAGAAATTGTGTCCTAGAATTAGGTTGTAGGACCCATTCACCCAAGGGCGAATGGGTCACCTTTAAGTGCTAGGATCCAATTTTTAATATATTTTAGGTGGAATTTTAATGATTCAAATTCAAGTTTCAAATATTGACTTGTGGAATCTAATTTTTGAGAAATCAGATCAACACCTATAAATACAGTTATTTTACCAATTCAAAGCTAACTAGCAAGAAGTTGCATAATTCAAATTTCACAAGAGAAAAAAATATTGTCAAGAGAATTGAAGAGAAGATTTATCGGTCGTCTATCACAACAATCAAGATCATATCATCATATCAAAGTATATGCATCTTCATGTTATGTTTTGGAGCTAACATTGTGATGTAGGTTTCAAGCATTCAAGCATCAAATCAAGAAAATCATTCAAGTCAATTCAAGCAAGACCCAATCCTTAGAGAGATGTGTTAGACTTCAGTCTGCTAAGGGTAGCCATTAAGGGTTTGGTGAGTTTTGACATAGCATTGTTCATTCATCCATTCCTTTCATTTATCATTATTTTATCATAAAAGGTTTAATTGCCAAACTGAAGTTTGACTAAGGCAAACCCCCATTCACCCAAAAAAAAACATTTTTCTTCTCTCTTTGTATGTGAAAATTTATAGGTGAAGAAAGACTGAAAATCAATTAAAAGAGATTTTGCAAAGTTTTCAAAGTTGTCAACATTGTTGTCAAGACACAGAAACTCAGATCTTGAATTTATTTCCAACTTTCTAGCAGTGAAACCTAGGGTAAACAAAAGCTCAAATATTGCACCAAAGGACCCCCAAAGTTGAGGAAAAACCCTAAACAAAGACCCATTCATCCTTGGGTGAATGAGTCCTGCTACATACCTTGAAACATGATTTTCTAGGAAGGTTTACCATTTTTTGTAGTTCTCAAATCTGCCTGCAAATTATCGTTTCCATTTCTGTTATTATAAAAATCTACATTTCAAGTGTTAGGTTATGCAATTTACTTTGTTAAATAATTTTAAATCATCTCTCAAAAGTGTCAATCAGTAATTTCTATCATAAGAAAACAACATACCTCCTAATAGGGTTGACACACCTCAAGGTTGAAAGTCAATCCTATCTCTTGGAGATCTTTTTTTCTAATGAAACTAGGAAAAGTGCAAGTGTGTTTAAACCTTTTAATCATTTCATATTAAATACCTGCTTACATTTTTCTATGTTTCAATCACTTGAGCTTATTCCTTGAGGTATTTTAGGATAATTTTCTCCTTGTAGACTCTTCTATGTCTTAGATACTCAGGAGTAGTGAATCTCCTCCTCTACATTTTGGTGAACCCGACGTGAACCTTTCTTTCCTTCTGTCTTTGTGTCAAATTTTTTTCTTCTCTCTTGTCAGGATGTGTACTAGATAGCACGTTGTGTCACTTTTATGATATTCACAACCTAATCGACTACCTTCAAGCATGTATTAAGAATGATCCATCGAAACATTGATATGGCATCTAGAAGGTTCAGACCTCCCTGTTCAAGTCTGAATTTTGAGGAGTACTCTATGGGACTCATTGCTAGATTCTCCCCTCCTCATCTTGGAATTGAAACTCACACCCCTCCAACATCTCCCTCAAACTTTTCCTCTTCCTTAGTTGAGGAATTTTCTCTCAGGGTTCGTGCTGAGAAAAGTCACTCTTTGGAAGTAAGGCTCAAAGATCTCGCAGGATTCCTAGGAAATGAAGATTCTTATCCTCGAGTAACTCCTCTTGTCAACAGTCTAAAGAACTTACTAATTATTGATCAAAGAGGTTTGCAGATATACTTTGAGTAATATAAAATATTGTGGAGACCCATGCCCCACCTTACACTTTTGTTTTGGATAATCTCCAAGATGTTTAATCAGAGATCGCGGGTCACTAGCTAAATGTTTTGATGCTTGGAGTGTTTTCTCACATGGTCGACATAGGCCCTTCCATCAATACTATTGTAAATAATACCACCACCACACTTGAGGGGATTCCTATGATTTAAGTAAATTGGATTCCTCTAGGTTTTCAAATTCCTTTATCTAGAACTTAGAATGTCTATACCTCTGGTGTTGGTGCTTCAAATGGTCATACTTCATCTACACACCCCTTCCTCAATGTTATGTTGTAGAACATGAGGTGAATGCAATCTCACTTAGAAAATTGGCCAGTTCTTCTTCTTGACCTATGTTCTAGCCTTATTATCATCGTAGTCCCTTGTCTTTTTCTATCTTGATTACCCCTATCCCTCAAGGGATGGGGATTCCTAAGTTTGAAAAGTATAGTGGCAGAGGAGATTCAAAAATGCACATCTCATCTCTTAATGCCACATGTATTGATTTCTTCCATCATAATCTTTTCTAGTCAAAATATGCTCCCATTCTCTAAAGGACATTTTCTTGGAATGGTATTTCTCTCTCCCTGATAATTCTATCTTTTCCTTTGACCAGTTTTTGAATTAGTTCCTCCAACAATTCCAGGCTAATGTTGGACCAAAGGTCACTTTTACCAATCTCATTCGATGTAAGAAAGGTTGCATGAGAGTTTGATTGATTTCATCACTCATTATCAAGATTTATTTTCTCATATCTCCTATGCCCTACCCGATTTTGATATAAAATGAGTGCTCATCGAGAACTTGCAATCGAAACTGGGAGATAAATTTATTCTAATCAAATATCCCTCTTTCTCCCATTTGTGTGTTGCTTTTTGTGAGTACCAACAAACAACCACACAATACGAGGATTTTTTGTAATTATCCCATCAAGATAGTCAATTGGCTATGTATCTCTAGAGAGTCAAGGAAAAACAAAGCAATAACGAACATGGTGTTTGTTCGGGTACTAATAAAAGTTATGCAAGTCAGAATAGAATATTTGCAAAATTATCTAAATCTTATACAAATATCCTACAAAATTTATTAAAATATGGTGTAATGTTTCTCCTAAAGATCATATCGCTTTCTAAGCCTTATCCCAAGTGGTACGATGCACAAAAGTTTTTCCAACACCATCGAGTCTTTATTGAACACCTAGAATACTAGGAGGGGGGGTGAATCAGTATTATATATGGCCAATTACTCACAAACCATCCAATTAACAAAGTGTATTTAACTACAATAATAAATAAAAGCATGAAAAGAATCACAAGATCACATAACACATGAACACTATGATTTTGACGTGGAAAACCCAAAGAGGGAAAAACCACAGTGAGGATTAGCTCACAATATATTATAATCGATTATAAGATATTACAAGGGCTCATTGCTAGGACACGCTGTCCTTATATGGCTCACAACCAAGGATAGATAAAAAAATAAAAAATGGCTTCGCAGCTAAAGTTTGAACTGATACAAAGTGCACCTTCCTTGTGTTTAATTCAATTCCTTTAAAGCTCTGAATACAAAACACTACTCAGCTTAGTAGTCACTCAATATTCACAACAATTTTGCCCTTATTCGGACCTCACACATATAAATTTGCATGTTCACACAATGTCAAATATCTTGCACATCATATCATGTGTCATATATGTTATCTATATTCTACCACTCAAAAGCATCTCACATATATACCCAATTACATCCACATACATCAATTAGGTCGGCCTAATTAGATGCATCCCTATTCTAATTCAAAATAGCTTTTTTAATTCCATACATGATTCAAAACATCTTCACGCTCAACCCAAGCATGCAATTCTTGATTTAAGTCAGCATGGACCTAAAATAGGTCCTACTAACATCTGTAGTACATACTTATCCCTTACAACACATAACATGTATTAGGTCGGCCAAGAATTAGACCTTATCACAAAATAAGCCAACTGATCACACATCAATGATTTATATGATCATATAATTACACGTCATTTGGAATATATATAGTAATGACACCTATGAGTAATCTCCCAAAATTTCTAAGACTGATTCTCAACACCGGAGAAATGCATACCAAATTATATCTATCCAATCACACTGTATAAGTCAAAACTGAATGTTGAACTTTTGTCATTTGTAACTTTCAACCTGCTTAACCAAAATAGCGTAAATATTGATCATAGATGCACCTAATAGTAAGGAATAATATATTATAACCTCTTGATTCGATCTTGTTGCATGAGCAATTTCAGACCAAAATTTAAAATAAAAATGTATCAATTTTGTTTATTGTATTAGACAAAACTTGTCAACAATTAATGTCGGCATCAATGTCAACATATTCAAGGGTTTCTTCTTCATTCTTTCAACAATATCCCCCTTTTTCATTGATGGAAACATGTGTAAAAAATGAGTCTCCAAAAATTTTCTCCATTCTTTTCCAAAATTCTCAAAACTTCTCCCAACTTCTCAAAACTTCTCCCATCTTCTCAAAACTTCTCCACACTTCTAAAAACTTCTCCCAACTTCTCAAAACTTCTCCAACCTTCTCAAACCTTCTCCCCTTTGACATCAAGGAAAAAGGGTGTACTGGTAGCATACTTGTAGACTTCAAATTTTGATTCATATGTATAGAAAACAACAAAAATGTACTAACTCCCCCAAAATTAGGGATTTATCCCAAAGATTTGATCTAACCATATGTATAATTAAAAATTGAAAGTAACTGAAACAATGAAATAAATATTCATAGGAAATGTTTAACCAAATGAGGAGGCACCTTCTAGCTCTTTAATGATTTCTTGCTAAGAAGGTTTTCCTTCAATCCAAATCTTTTTGGCTGCAGCAAGTGAGTTGTATAATGCTCCCAACTTTACTATGTTCTCCTCGCCCTCTTATAGAGTACTTGAGTTTGGGTTTATCTTTGCAAGTTTTTCAGCTTTAACAAGAGCACTTGATATTTTTATATTCTTGCACTTCACCAAGTCTCCAAGCTTTCTAAATTGCCTTATAACATCTTCATTTTTCCTTTGTAAGGTGAGAAACTTATTTTGTAGATTTGTGATGGAATTCCAAGAGCTATAGCCTCTATCTTGAGAAAGGGCATAAGCTTTGGAGGCATTAGATATTTGCATCTCTATGGAGTCCAACAAGTCCTTAATATCGTGAGTAGCATCTGACCATCTCAAGCAACACAAGAACAATATTTTGGCCTCATCTTCACATTCATGTATAAATTTTAGACATTTTATCACCTTGCTATGTGAAATTGCACACTTTTCCTATAACTCAAGTAATTTCCTTTCAACAAACCTTGACTCAACTTAATTTTCAGTCTGCTCCTTCAAACTAGAGGTATATTCCCTAAGTGAATCAACCAAAAAAATTAAATTCTCAACAAGATTTAGAGAGTTACCAATAGTGGCACTAGGGGTAACATCTTGTATATACTTGATGGCTTCATTAATCAGCTCTATTCCCTTTTGATGAGTCTCTAAGATTTATTTTATTCCAAAGGCATGGAAGAAATCTCTAACCTCCAATCTTCGATTTGGTGAGATCTTTTCAAGATCTACACTGTCTTGATACACTACGAGCTATAACAACTATCATGGTATAGATTTTTGAATACTTATTTGTCTTGTCAGAAGACCCTTGAGTGTTTTATTTGAGGATTCTTCTTCATTTCTTTCAACTTCAGTTTCTCCTTTATTCTCTTCTTCCTCTTTTCCAGAGTGTTTTTCCTTCTGCTTGTCCTTGCCTTCATCCTCCTTCTCCTTATCATATTTCTTATTGTTGTCTTCCCTTTCTCCTTGTCCTTCTTCTCCATTTTGATTGTTTTCATTATTGTCTTCATCTTGATTTCCAATATTATCATCATTCTTTTCCTTTTCCTTTTTCTTGCTTTGTATTTTGACTTCCATTGTTAGTGTCAGTGGTAGTGTCAGTGTCTTCTAGAGGAGTGGAGATATTCAGAGGAGCATTTGTATCATCAACCACATTCCCTAAATGATCAAAAGATGGAATTTATTCTACAATATGATCGTTCACTTCTTAGATAAATCTTTAAAAACAAGAAAATTAGTAGTCGAAGGAATATTTTCATCTGCATCAATAAATTTTTCTTTGTCAGGCTCCTTTTCTTGAGCTATTCCAGATGATGGAGTTTCAATCATCACAAATTTCTCTTCTATGTCTCTTATAGTGTTCATTATTTCTTGTTTTAGCTATTTTGTACTATCCTTTTCTCTGCCCATTAGAATGGTGAACCTTTGCTTCCCTCAAAATTCCTTTGTATACACTTCAATGAATGTGGCTTTGTCATTTTCAGATGAAGAGGATCTAATTTCCTAATGGTGAACCTTTGCTTCCCTCAAAATTCCTTTGTATACACTTCAATGAATATGGCTTTGTCATTTTCAGATGAAGAGGATCTAATTTCCTCTAGAGTATCAAATTTCATCTTGTCGGTGAAAACAAATGCATTATTTTTTTTGTGAGAGAGATATTTCTAAGTGATAGTGGTGCATGAGCTCTGTTAGGTTTTTGTGCTTTCTGAGGTCATTTGTGGCCCCTCTTGCGTCATATTGCGCTTCTTGCGCAGGAAATTGTTTCCTTCATTAAGTACGATCGCATTTACTACGATTTTAGGGGTTTATTATGCCTTCAACCAGTTCTAACCCAGTAATTTTTGCTGGTGTTAGCAATTCGTCAGCGCAGTTTAATGGCTCCCCCACCGAACAAACGCCCTCAGAAATTTGTTCTGAAAGTCTTTCATGAGGTAAGCATTTTGATGCCCCTGCTGATGTAGTTTTACCTTTACCTTATTTTGATTCTGCATGCCAATGGCTCGAACAACACACCCTTGTGGGTTATTTTGTTGGGAGGACTCCCCCCGAAAGTGTGCTAAAGATTGGGTCAGCAAGGCCTGGGTCCCTCATGGGGTCCGCCTTGATATGATCCAAAACCTAACTAAGGAATTTTTTTTTGTTCCGCTTTGTAGAAGTTAATCATGTCCAAGCTATTTTGGGTCATGGGCCCTAGTATGTTCAGTTGTCCTTGTTGGTTTTCCAGGCATGGACCCGGGATTTTGCTGTCTCAGAGGACTCCAAAATGTGTGTCTCGGTCTGGATTGAGTTTCCTGGGTTACCTTTGTCTTGTGTGCCCTTCTTGAACCATATTGCTTCCTCTCTGAGGAGGATTGTATGTATTGAACCTGATAAATTATTTCAAGCCCGTCCTCAGAAGAGGGTTTGTGTGGAAGTTGATTTATCCAAAGATTTGAAAGAGTCTGTTGACATTCAAATCGGGGATATTCGTCACACCCAGAAAATCACATATTTCAATCTGCCCAACACGTGCTATCGGTGCCAATCTACTGACCACAAGATCAAGGATTGCCCTTTGACAGTTCCTCGTACATCCTCTTAGTCACGGGATGTTGAAAATCCTCGTCCAACAAAGCCTTCAGCTAAGGCAGACACAAAGTGGACTACAGTTACAAACCAAAAAAGTAAGTCATCTGGTTCTGGGTCAACTCCCAAGGCCCTTGAACCGACCAAGTTGGTCTCAAACCCTTCAGAGAAGGGGACCGCTACTCCCTCAGGAGTTGCTTCTATAGTTTTACAGCCCAGGCCGAAGGCCACGCCCCAGCCTGCGACTGTTTTGTGTGCTCAACTGGATTTTTCCTCCGCAGTGGGGACTCAACGACGTTCTTGCATCCCGTCTCCTCCATCGGAAGAAGGGGAATATGTGCCAGAAAAATGGAGATTCTCTCCCTTTATTCAAACAGGTTCTATTCCGCAAGAGTTTTTGAAAAATAGTTTCTCTTCCTTGGGTGAAGAGGACCGATATTTTGCAAGTATGAAAAAATTTCCATGAATTTTCTCTCATGGAATGTTCGAGGTCTCACTGACCTCTCAAGGAAGTATTCTATTAGGAATACGTTGAAAAATTACCCAGGGATTGAAGTGCTTTGTCTTTAGGAAGTTCAAATTTCAGGTTTTTTGCTTGCTTCAGCTTGTCGCTCTATTTGGTCAACCAGTTCTATGTTTTGCACTCTGCATGAGGCTGGTTGTGGTGGAGTTGCTACTCTTTTGGCCCCGCGACTGCGTTCTTGTGTGGTGGACCATGGGGTTGACCCCTCCCAACAGGCTGTCTGGGTTCTTCTCAATATTGATAATCATTCCTTGAGGATTATTAATATTTATGCCTCTAATGATGTCATGGAGCGTTGCTTGTTTTGGCGTTGGATTGCTGACTCTTTGCCAGTTGCCACTTGGTTGCTCTATGGGGATTTCAACATGGTTGAAATGGCATATGATAAGAATGGCACCTTGCCTTTTCATTGGGCAGTGGGTGAAAGGGAGGTGTGGTTTTACATGCGCAATAAATTGAGGCTTTTTTATCCCAATTTGGGTTGCCGCCATTCCCATTCTCTCTAGCACACTTGGTGTAATTACAGGGCTGGTTCTGACAGAGTATTTAAATGCCTTGATCATGCTATGATCTTGGCTCAATATTTTTTTCCTTCAAGAGCTCTTCCTTGCCTGTTAAACCGTTAATGGATGTGACCCTTTCGGATCACTTCCCAATTTATTTTCACATTGAGTGGGTGTCTTGTCAACCTCGCATGTGTAAGACTCAATTCTTCTTGAACACGTCTTTGCTCTGCCACAAGCCCACCCTGACCCACATTCACCAGGTGTGGAATTTAGAATGCAAATCTCCTGGACGTATGGGCTGGATTGCTTGGTGGAATGATGCCATCATTTGTACTGTGCGTTTCTTGCGTATTTTTGGGCGCTAGCTTGCTATCTTCGGTTGGTGTTCTTACGAAGCCATCACTATCGACTTGCGTACAACTATTGAGGCTTTAGCGGTCAATCCTTTTTCCCCGTCACATCAAGTCCGACTGGCGGATTTAAGACATCAGTAGCAAGTGGCAGATAATTATTTTTCCAGAGGCGCTCAAATCAAGGCTTGGCTCCACTAGCTCAAAATTGGTGATTGTGCCTCCAAAGAGTTTTTTTGGCTCTTCATGCTAGGCACTCTTCCCCAGGCATTAAAGCCATCAAAGATGGTAACCAAGTGCTCTCTAAGCTACCTGACATTCTCCAAGCTTTTGTGCGTCACTATGATTAGGTTTTCATGACTCAGGACCCCACGCCTACATGCCAGCAAGCCCTTCAGGACTGCCTTGTTGTTGTGCCACATAGGCTTTCTTCAGCCCAGATTAATTTTCTATGATCAATTGTTAACAATTGATGATCTCAAGGAAGCCGTTTCCTCCATGGCCGATGATAAGGCGTTTGGGATTGATGGCTTTCCTTGTGAATTTTATAAAGCTCTTTGGAATTTTATTGGGAGTGATTTGCATCATGCTTATCTTGAAGCCTTTCAAAACAATTCTCTAGGCAATTTAATAAATAAAGGCAATATTAAATTCATACCTAAGCCTGGGGATCCGAAGGATATTTGCAACTGGCAGCCCATCACGCTTCTTAATGTTTCTTATAAAATCATTGCCAAAGCCTTGGGGTTTAGGCCCAATTTTTTGCAATCTATCTATATGCTTTTTTCTAATGCCTCGGCTTGCATCTCCATTAATGGTCGTCAATCTTCTGTTTTTGGTCTTTTTCATTCTATTCACCAGGGATGTCCTCTTGTCCCTACTTTGTTTGTTCTGGCTGCTGAGGGTTGTGGATATCTCCTGGCCAATGCTATCTCCCAACAATGTGTTAAAGGAATTTCCCTCCCGGACTCTCAAGAGCAGCTTGTCAATGGTCACTTCGTGGACGATTCCTTTCTCACTCTCTTAGAGGATGAAGGCTCTATCACTGTTGCCCTTGAATGCCTTGATACATTTTGTCTTGCGTCCGGCTCCACTATTCAATGGCACAAGACCTTGTGCTACATACAATTGGTGCTCCCCACTCCTGCGTGGCTCCAAACTTATAACTGGAAGTGGATTGGTCAGGGAGAAATCTTTCGATTTCTAGGAATCCCTTTCGCCTTTTAGGCTTCCCCTCGGGAGCTCTGGCAAGTTGTGCTCTCCAGGGTTGCAGAAGCTAGCCTATTGGGTTACTCGGCCTTTTTCTTTGGCTGGAAAATTCTAGGTGTGCTCTAAAATTTCGGCTGCCACCCACGTCTACTATTCTTCCTGTTGGGCTCCTTCTAAAGCGGCCTATAGTAGGCTTTAGAAATTGCTTCATGATTTTCTATGGGCCTCTTCTGAGACTCATAAGGGCTTTCATCGGGTCGCTTGAGAATTTTGCTGTCTCCCTAAGGACTCGGGAGGGCTTGGCTTGCTCTCCACTCAACGACAAGGGACTGCTCTCTGTGTCAAATGGATTATCCATGCGCTTACCGGGGATGAAGCCTAGAAGATTCTCCTCAGGCATTGTATTCAGTCTGGTTTTCCTGTTCACAGACCTGCCTGGAAAGGAATCGGTCTCCAAACCCTCTTGGTTATGAGGGAGCTGGTTCAAATTATGGGCTCCTTTGTAGCCAAAAGCATTTGGTGTTCTTGGGAAACCATTAAGCCTTGGCTCCATTGGGCCAGGGCTAGATTTTGTGATGGGCTCTCCATCAACCAGCATAACCTCTGGTGGTCTCCCCTTTTGGCTCAAAATGGTCAACCCCTGGCTAAGTCACCTTGGCTCAAGGCTCTCAGATTTCATAAGAAGGGCATTCATACACTGCATCAACTCTTCCACCGGCCTACCATGCGTATTCTACAGTGGGATGCTTTTAAAACCCAGTATAGTCTTCAAAACCAGGATCGTCTTACTTTTGACGAGCTGGTGAGTGTCATTCTGGTAGAAATACTTCACAAAGTTGGCATTCGTGGGCATAAACCTTGGTGGAAAGACTAGAAATGGTTTCCAGATACTCCTCTCCAGAGCTACAAGTCGTGACTTGGTTACAGGTGGCTTTCACCCCATTTTCTTATGATCAGCTCTTTGAACCAGAGGTGGCTTCTTAACTCCTCAGCCCATACTTGGCATAGGAGGTTTGATGCCACTTGGTCTGCAATTGTTAATTCAAAGTTGGCCCACTTTGCTTGGTGTATTCTTTTCCAAGGCTTACCTGTGGGTTCTCGGCTTGTTCATTTGGGGGTTTCTGACCCTCGCTGCCCTTTTTGTAGGCAGCCTAAAAGCTTTAAGCACCTTTTCTGGTTTTGTCCTAGAGCTCAACAGCTTTGGACTTGGATTCATGACTTCTTTCGGCCTTTTAGGCCGAAACTCTTTTCGTGGCATATGGTTTTGCTAGGGGACCCGCTTGGAACCCCAACTAAGTTCACCCAGCTTTGGCACACTTTTAGGGTGGAAATCCTCTTCAATATCTGGAAAGACATAAATACTTGTGTATTTTCTCATTCTTATTTAGATGTTAATGTGTCTCTCTATGCTAAAGCAGTTATATGTTCTAATGTTCTCTTATAGATTCAAGTGCAAGCCAACAAGGTTGCACTGGAAGTGGCTCACCTGTAGGTTCTCCTGGACCACTGGGGTAATGCCCCTTGTACTGTGGCTCGGATCCCTTATTCACCCTCCTCATCCTGTGGCCGGTCACCTTCTCGGGGCCGGAAGCAAAGTGATTTCGCGCGATCTTGCTCCTAGCCTCCTGCTCGGTGAGACTCTCGGCCTCCGAAGCGGGCTCGTTCTCCTTCGCCGTGTCCTGGTTAGGGATGGTACTCTAGTGGTGCTCTGAGGAGTGGTGGTGGGGGTTTTGGGTGGCCCTTTGATACTCCGCCTACTTTTGGCTCTGGTTGGCCCTCCAGTGGCAAAAGTTTTCCACAGCTGGCTCTCACAATCTCGCCTCGGCGCAAGGAAAAGGATGCAAAAAAAGATGAAGATAAAGCTGATGATGGTTGGGGTGCTCCTCCTGACGTCACTCCAAACGCCGCTGATGTATGGGGGAAACATTTGGATGACAGGGACCCCCCAGGATCTACTGGCACTGCCTTGGCTACCTAATTTTCTTTCTGTTATTTAGACCTCTGGGCTAGGCCCATTTGATATTTTGGACTTTCTAGGCTGGGCCCATTTTTTATTTTGGATTTTTTGGGCTGGTCCCACGTGACATTCGGGGTGTACCTTTTTACCACCCGCCCCTTTTTTGTGAATTTGTAATTTTATCTTTATTAATATAGATATCTGGAAAATTCATCAAAAAAAAAAATCATCTTGTCATCTACTTCAATTGCTTCTCACCTTCTTTCCACTAAGGCTCCCCATACCACACTTGGTACCTTCTTCCTAATGTTATTCATGTTTTCTTCTAACATAATGATGTACATTATTATGGCTTCAATTTTTTTATTTTTTTTCTTCCTCATCTATTTCATCATACAATTTTGTGTTTGCTTCTAATAGACCATCATGTTCTATCATATTATTAACCAAGCATCCAACTTTATTAGGGAGTGAGCTCTTATCAAAGGAATTTTTATCTTCTTCTTTTCAGGCTTTGAAGTGCCTACTTTTATTTCTTCTCCTTCTTCTCCTTCTTCTCATATTTCTCGTGGATGTGAATAGTGAATGCTTCTTTCTCCTTTTCTATCTCTTCTTCTTCAAAAGTGTACACGATGCCAATCTTAAACCTCTTTGCTCTGGTGCTTGAATCCTGTGAAGCACCTTCACCACTTGTAGTGGTACTACTCCTCTTCCTTGTCAATTGTTCTTCTTAAATTCCCAATTCAATCTCTTTCTCTACAACGAAACTCAAGTTTCTTTCCCTATAATCTTTTTGTTTCTTTCTCCCTCTAGAGGTAGCAGGGGGCACTACCAAAGGCATATTCTTCCTTTTTGTGGTCTAAGTGTTGGGTCTAGAGGGTTCAGTTGCATCTTCTATTACTAGGGCACTAGGTTCCACTTTCTTTCCTTTGACGATGGTTGTACCAAATGATTTTGGCAGTGTAGAGGCAAGGGTAGAAGTTGTTCTTGATCTTCATGGTTCAGAGGACTCACCAACTATACCAACTGCTTTTCTTTAGCATTCATTTCTACAACAATTCCCCTTAACATGTCTACTTCTTGCTTTGAAAGCATGCAATCCAAAGTATTTCTCTACTTATTTGTTTACTCTTTTTTTCCTTGCAAGAGCTGATGTCTCCAAGGGCACTTCAGTTGTTTTTTCCTCAAATGTACCATGTCTAGGCAAGGAGAGGTCCTTAGGACTCTTCAGTAATAATTCAATGTATCCTTCATAATCTTTCTCAACAATCTCATATTTGAGAGGCTCAATCCATATTATCATAGGTTCAATGGTCTCTATTATAGACTCATATGTAGAAAAAAGAAAAGTGATCTCATTGCATACGTGTCTACAAGATTCTATGGAATATGTTCTCTGTCATGCATATTATTTTGAAATATTGCAAAGAATGCAACCAATGCATTATCTTGAGCCTTGTAATCACCAATGTTGTGTATATAATCAAAAATTTGATGGCCTATTGGTTTGCTTTTATTCCAAACAATGTTTCATCTTCCAAGTAGCTCCCTCAAAAAGTAAAACAATAAGCACACAATTAGACTTCCAAATTTGAAAGAATACTTCTTTTCCTTGGTTTATTTTAGATTTTTCAAAAGTTGCTTCTAGAGCAACTTGCATAGGTCATAGTCCTTCCCATTCAACACCATATCATAAGCAACATGGATTGTAATTGTAGACACATAATTGTCCCTATTTTTTAAATAAATTTTGTTACCTACCATGATTGATACATACTTCACAATAGGATTAGCGATAGGTTTTGTGGTAAGTTCTCTTCTATCAAATGTAGTGTCGGTCAACTCCATAACTACTTCATTCTTCATAGCCTTTAGTATCAGTATAGGTCTGGTATCACATAATTTAGTTACAACTTTGATTGCTTCCTTTGAGATGAGTTCGGGAAAGTTTGTCCACATAAATTTATCATGCATTCAACTCAATGCAATCCTCACATATTTTGTATCCAGACTACTATTGTAGTTGGGAAACCAGTTCCAAATATCCAATTTATTTCATACTAGGTTAGTATATTTTGGCTTTACCAAGAAATCATCTCTAGTCAACTCCTTATTCCATAGATCCTTGATCTTCTAGTGATCTTATTCATCCAATTTTCCATGAATGTAAACCCTTGTGTCCTCAATGGGTAAAACCCTAGAAGGAATCTTTGAAAAAACACCTTCAAGGTCATTTTCAAATACTTTCCATGAATATCTTCTGAACTTAGGTCTAGGTCTTTCCATAATGTTGACTACGGTTGATGTAGCCATTATATCTTCAATTGATCTCAAATTCTTATAAAATCACTTGTATTCCAAACCCACAAAGTGCAGATAGTTGTAAATACCTTTTTATGCGCACAATGAAATCTAGGGTTTGAACCACTTTGCTTCAAATCACCTTCAACTCTTCTTGAATTTGCTCTATTTTCTTCCAAATCTATAAAAGTGATTAGAGTCCACTTAGAATTTCACTTTATACTTTTTTGATCTACCCTAATTTCATATTTATTACTTCAATTTCAAAAAGTTGGTAAATACTTCACTAATACACCTACAAACCTTTAAATGCTTTGCATTTCTTCAAATTTTCATATTTTCTACCGGTTTCTTTTCCAGAAGCTTAAGCTTTCCATTTTACACCATATATCTTTGTGTCACTCCTTGACACTTCATATTTCCAGGAGTTTGTTATATATTTTTATCATTGCTCCCCCTAAGCCTATGCCTAGGTTTATTTTCCAAGGGAATTATTTATACCGAAGGGAAGTGCAGATGCATTTGATTCATCTTTGTTCTTAGGTTTGTATTTCTTTCTCCAAATCTTCTCCATTTCCTTCTTTACTCTAGTAGGATCAATTTTCTTTACAGTCTCATTCCTTTGTCCCGGATTAGTCTACCTTCCATTCTTACTTTTGCAAAATCTTGAAATTTGTCCAAATTTGCTGCAATTGTAGCATACAATATTTTTTTGACCAAACTAACTTTTATTCAATCTCGATATGCATTGGTTATCCTTATGTAAAAATACATTGCATACATATAACAATAACCATAGAAATATTGAAGCATTCTACCAATATTACATCTATTCACCATCTGACTTCTACACTCAACAACTCTATGTCCAAATTTCTTGCATGCAAAACATTTTCCAAAAAAGGATCTAACATTTTGATTCATTCTACTTATACATTTTAATGCCTTATATCCAATTTTATTGCATGAAAATAAAATACCATTAAAAGGTGTGTACCTTTGTGCATTAAGTTGTTTGATAGGAGGTCTTCCAATAATGCCTCTTTGATTTTTGAATTGTTTCCCATTGCCTTGAGTCTTCCTTTGATTTTCAACCTTGTTAGGTTTCTAATTTTCCTTTGAGCCTTCTCCTTCTTCAAGTCCCAAACCACCTTTGTCCTTAGAAATATTATGTCTAGCAATTAGTTCATCAAGCATTGTAGCACTTGTTTTGAATTTGTCCTCATAAGCTCTTGCTTTCTCTATATCTAATCTTAGGGTTAGTACTTCTTGTTCAAGTCTTTTGCATTCATCAGTCTTGCTTTGTACAAATTCATTCAAACAATCCTCATTTTTTTTCTTTTCTTCCACTTACACTTTCAATTCGATGATATCTTGATTTTCCTTCTTCAATTGTTCGTTGAATTCTCAATGTCTTTCTCTGAACTTCTTGATTTGTTCTCTCAAATTTTTGATACATTCATTTTCTTCCTCTAGGCTTTCCTTCAAACTTTTTTTTTCACCTCAACTCTGTCAAGATCTTCAAGAGAAGCTTTAAGTTCCTTTTCAAACATGCAGTCATCTTCTACATATTCATTTACATAAATCTCTTCCAAAGGAATAAGACACCTTTTATTGGCCATGTGTTCAAATTCCAAGATCTTCCTCAAGTTGTTAGGATTCTCATAAGGAACCAAGCTCTAATACCAATTGTTGAACACCCAAAATACTGAGAGGGGGGGTGAACAATATTTTGTATCACCAATTACTCACAAACCATCCAATTAACAAAGTGTATCTAACTACAACAATAAATGAGAGCATGAAAGGAATCACAAGATAACATAACACATGAACACCAAGATTTTTATGTGGAAAACCCAAAGAGGGAAAAATCACAGTGAGGATTAGCTCACAATATATTATAACTAGTTATAAGATATTAGAGGGGCTCATTGCCAAGACACACTATCTTTATAAGGCTCACAACCAAGGATAGATACAAAAACAAAAAAATGGCTTCATAGCCAGAGTTTGAACCGATACAAAGTGCACTTCCTTGTGTTGAATTCAATTCCTTTGAATCTCTGAACATAAAACACTGCTCATCTTAGCATTCACTCAATATTCACAATAATTCTACACATATTCGGATCTCACACATTTAAATTTGCATGTTCACACATTATCAAATATCTTACACACCATATCATGTGTCATATATTCTATCTATATTCTATCACTCAAAAACATCTCACATTTATACCCAATTGAATCTACATACATCAATTAGGTAGGCCTAATTAGATGCAGCCCTATTCTAATTCAAAATAGCTTTGTCGGCTCCATACACGATTCAAAAACATCTTCATGCTCAACCTGGGTGTGCAATACTTCATTTAAGTCGACATGGACCTAAAATAGGTCCTACTAACATTTGCAATACATACTTATCCTTTACAACACATAACATGCATTAGGTTAGCCAAAAATTAGACCTAATAAAAGAATAAGTCAACTGATCACACACCAATGATTCATATGATCATATAAGTACATGTCATCTATAATATATATATTAATGACACCTATGAGCAATCACCCAAAATTTCTAAGACTGATTCTCAATACTAGAGAAATGCAGACCAAATTATATTTATCCAATCACACTGTATAAGCCAAAACTAAATGTCGAACTTTTGTCATTTGTAACTTTCAACTTGCTTAACTGAAATAGCTGAAATATTGATCATAGATGAAACTAATAATAATGAATAACATATCATAACCTCTTGATCCGATCTTGTTGCACAAGCAATTTTGGACCAAAATGCCAGATTAAAATGTATCGATTCTATTTACTGTTTTAGACAAAACTTGTCAACAATTAATGTTGGAATCAATGAAAAACATTAAGGGGTTTCTTCTTCATTCTTTCAACAGTCTTGGGTCATGTTATTGAATGATGTGTGCATATTCATCATGTCATACAAGACCATATTAATAATGGTACCATACGACTTGATGGAAAAAAGTAGAACTCTAATAAATTTGTAGCGAAGCCTAATTGCCAACTACAGATTTAAACATATCACTTTCCATCCCATTCTACCAATATTGTAACCCTTGATTCTTCTTCTTCCAATATAAATCCATCTAAGCATGTGAATGTGGTTTCATTTACTCATGTTCCTCCTCTAGGTCATGTGGATGTAATACCTAATATTATATTCAACTCACATGACTTGCCTCTAAACAAAGAGACCTCTCCACTATATATCCCTGCTCGTTTCAATGATAATGTTGTTACTAGCATTATAGTTGACCCCATGAGTCAAGTCAATATTATTACAAAAGAAACTCTTTTTATAAATAATTTGCATAAGGAGAAATGCAAGGAATCACAAACCACACTTCACACGCACGATGGAATTTTTGTTGTTCCGATTGGTTCCATTTCTCTAGCAGTCTTGGTTGGACCTAAAATTTAGGAAGTTCCATTTGTCATGATACCCAAGTTTGACCTCTTTAGAGTTAGACTAGGTATTTCATGGCTAGTCTCTATGAATGTGGTTTCCTCGATTATCCACAAATGCTTGAAGTTTCCCCATGAGGGTATTGTATACACTATCTAGGATACTAGATATAGACCACTGGTGTCACATGGGGGCTTCTCCCTGGATCCATTTTTTCTCACCCTAGTTGGAACTTTGTCACCCAGAGGATACCTATTATATAAGGCTTATTTCAAGTATAAGACTGGGGGATCAATGCCTAAAAGTGGTTTTCCTCCTTCTACTTAGGCTATTTATTTGAAGGCCTCTTTGTGTGCACATCAATGTGCTTCATCCTGCCCCTCTGAATGGTAAGAACAAGAAAGCTCTCACCCTTGGGCCTTCGTCTTCTTCTCCTTCAACATCTTCTTCTGCTACTTCCCAACCTATGATGGTGTCATTTTTTCCTTTTATTATTCCTAGCACAGGAAAAGGAAAGGTGCCCACATTTTGGAAGTCAAGACCTCAAGACATTTTGACTTTGTCATCTATCTTTACTAGATCGATGACGCTAGTCTCACACGAGCTCGACGAGGAAAACCTTGAGGGGGATTCTTCCTTAGCTCTTGTCGTAGGTGATTTGGCTGGCATCACCCTAGCTATCCCCCACTATAGGCTCATCTTCCCCCCCTTATGGCGATCTATATTGGGAGCAGGATGACCTACTAGAGGTGTCAAACTAGAGAAACACCTCTTCTTCATCTTTAGCTTAGTTTTGTGTGTTTATTTGTGTTCCCTTGTGCTTGTATATTTTTATTTTTGTTCTCACCTAAGGACCCTTTCTACACTTGTAGGTGCTTAGATACATGAGAGAAAACATGTTGTACACTTCTTCTATTTGTATCATCATTCTTCTATATGTCATAAACTTAGCTTTTTCACGTTGGGAACGATACAAAGTGTTGAGGAATTTAGGCCTCTTCCATGTTGACCAGATTTTGATTTTGATTTTGTCTTCATGTGCTCTTCTTCCCATTCTGATATATTTGGGGAGTGATAATAGTTCATAAATATTATATCTATTTATCTATCTATATCTATGAGCAATTCTAACCTCGAATAATCAGATCCCCTTGTGATCTTGATTTCTTCATCTCTTCTTTTCTCTTTCATGATGTTGTGGTTTCTATGCATTGCCCCTCATGTGACAACATTCCATGAATACATCTCGCTATGTGTTTTGTTCCACAACATCCCTTTGTGTTTCTCTTCTCCTTAGAATGGCATGTGATCCTTTGTGTAACACACATCATTCTAAGGGGGACTCTCATATTTGCTTAATTTTCAAAAATGTTCCAAAAAAATCTAAAATATATCTTGATGTCTTATGTCTCGTCGTCTAGCTTGGGGGAAACTTGACTTGGCTCCTCTTGTATTTTATGTGACTATCCTACAACACAATTTGTAGCAACCACAAGATAATCTACTTGTTGCATGGTCTATAGCCTTGCTAGCCATACCTATCAATGCTATCTTTTATTTGATCTGATTATGTCATGTCATGTCTATGAAATTTTATCATGTCCATTTTCACTTTTTTGCCTAACATGTTCGTCTGCAACTAACATGTTTGTGGTGAGATTGCAGTCAAATTTGTAGGATTGAAGACTTGTGTCCTAGCTCAAATTCTCTACATAGCATTTACCAGGTTGAAGATTTGTGTCCTCTTCAACCTCTTTCTACTTTAGCTCACACATGTTTAGATACATATGCTCACTAAAGTGGGGGAAAAATGTAATGTTGTAAAATTGCACCCCCAATGCAATTTCACATTATATAACCTTCACTTTAGCCTAATAAATACAATAATTCTAATCTCCATTTTTCTCACCTTCATTTTTGTCCTTGACCTTATTGCTTTTGATCATTGAGGGAATTTATGTCAGAGACGCTTCCATGATGCACAAATGTCTACGCATTACGTGAATGTCTTGACATGATTCCTAATCATGTGGCCATTGAAACATTACACTTCCACCTGCTCACAAAATGTAATGCCTCTGCAATCACAAGCATACCTGAAAATGACCCTCTTACATGAATTTATTCATTTAAATTCTCATTCTTCCCTCTCATTCACTCAATCCAACTTCATTCTTGCAACTCATTCTCTCATTTTTCTTCTTGCATTCTTGCAACTCATTCTCTCATTCCTCTTCTTGCATTCTTGCTTTCTTAATCTCTTCTACACCATCTTGCTCAGCTTCCTACATATTCATGGCTTCTACGCCTTTGTATCAGTCTCTCTCAAGTGTTGCACTCTCTTTCATCTCCTCAAGCTCGTTGAAGGGAGGGTAAACACTTTATTATTGACATTATCATATTTATTTGATAACATATTGATATCTAATGTGTCTTCTTCCTTTCTCTTGTCATTTTATATTGCCTCTTGTATATTTATTTATCTCTTTGTCTCTTTGGTTGTCTGTGGAGGTGGAAACACCAAAACAAGGGTTTGAATAAGGCAAGCCCCAAAACAACCCCAACACTTTTCATTGTTTCTATGTGTGCAGGTTATTTGTGTGGAGCTTTGTGGGAGGCTTCATAACGTTGAACCTTCCATGAGTTCACTTATTTCCTTCATCTCTCATTATCTCATTTCAATAGTTTATTTATTTTCACATCTAGTATTCTTCTTGTTGTACTTTTCTTTATTTCTAACATTCTATTAGTTTAGTCAAATAATTGAACTTCAATTTTTGAATTGTCAATAGGTCATGTGCATTTTAGTAGATGTGCTTTGTTTTTGGTATGTATGAGACCACAATGTGCCACAAGGATGTATGTGCACCATGATGTCATCCTCTGGTCGAGAGCTAGCCAGATAGTCCCTGAGACCTTTGAGGCCTACTCTTTCAAATTTTGAAGTTCCCTTTCCATAAATAGTCATAAAACATAGAACATTGTAGAAAACTCCCTTTTCTCGTCTTTGTCACTTGAGCTTATTCCTTGAGGTAGTTGAGGACAATTAGCTCCTTGTAGACTCTTCTCTATCCTAAAGACTCGAGAGTAGCAAATCTCCTCCTCTACAATAATAATATTCAAAGAAAATAATCTACCAAAATGGTATAAATCATAACATGATATCAGATCAACACATCTACTATAAATCATCTACAACTAGCATGATCTAAGATTAATATGTATAATCAACAATAAAACATAATGCTAAAACATTAAAATGATCAACATACATGGGAAGAACATATGCACCTCATATTTCATATTTGAGAAATCAATGCCAATATAAACCTCATCAGAAACACCTCAGTGTGTTGGAACACATTTGTCATTGTGCCAAAAGATCAACCTGTTAATTCCCGATACAAATTCCAGAGATAAACATATCCACAAGAGGTGATTAGTCCATGTCTTGAATATGAAGGGAGACACTGGCGATTAGTCCAACACAATGGTCATACAAATAATCTCCACACAAGCATATAAAATACACCATTAGAACACCTTGATCACACAACAAGCTCATCAAGAAGTTTGGTGGAATGGCTCATAGCATATGAATCACATAATACACTGATAAAACACTCAATATAACATATATCATATGAATTTGTATGCACACAAGAAAAACATAAGAGGTGGCATTATAAGGGGTATGCATGACATTAATAGTGCAACATAAAAGAACGAAACTAGTAGGATGTAAGGAGAAAGGGAACCGGGTTAGATGTATCAAGTAGGCTCAAGATGGGAAGTTGGATTAAGGAAAATCTCGACATTAGAAGTCGGGGATGGACAAACAAAGTTCATACCAAAAAAAGGTTAAATTTAGGAGGAAAACATAAAAAAGAGACTTGGGAATGAGGACGGAGTGAAAATCCACTCAAAATAATTGAAGAGTTAACCTTTTCATCTATGCATATAATAAATCTAAACTATATGGTTTACTAATTAAAAACTTATGAAGAACCTTGTCAAATTATGTAGAAGATTAGTCACCATTTTTTTGGTCACCAAAATCCCTAATAAGCGAGGTTAGAGCATATGATGGTTACATAATCCCGATTACAATATAACATTCCAACTAGAAAGTTCACAAATTTAACAAGTTACCTATATTGTTTGTCTTCTAAGTCATAAGAATTTTTTTTTTTAAAATTCTACATTCATCATTTAACATCACTAGGATTTTTTTTTTGATAAATTTGATTGCTAATATTTAGCTTATCTAGAAACATTTAAACATCTAAAAAAAAATCTATTAGATATGAACTCTTAGAACTTCAATATCAAGGATAAAAAAATGATACATTGATGATGTATATAAAGAAATTCAAATATCAATCTTTTACTATGGTATCAATTAGTAAATATTCAAACTATTGATTTGTATTCAAATACTATACTATCAATGATATTGTCAATTCTAACTAATTATCACATGTAAAATGATTTACTTCACAAATCATCAACTAATGAAACTAAAGCATGCACTACTTCCAAATAACTATGAAATGAAAATCAATACTTCCTATTAATATCATCTTATCATATAATAACCAACATGATAGCTAGGAAATAATGCTAACCAATATTGTTAGTATCAAAATACCCAAATGATCACTAAATGATAGACATATCCATAAAAATTAGCCAAGGTTATTCCTAAAGATAACCAATTGACAACTAGGTAGAAATATATCAATTAAAAGAAATTCCATCTAAGATTTTGAATGACAACATTTTTGTTAACTAGATAATATGATAATGACTTAATGAAAAAGCTAACTAGGATGACAGTCAACTTAAATCAAAAGAAAACTAAGTTTAGACACAATCAATTACAATGATAATTATCTCAATTAATTTGTGACAAGGCTATGGTATTCCTAAAGTTTACTATAATATTAACCATTCAATAAGGGTAACCTAAGAATACCAAACATAAAACTATTGCTTGAAATGGATATACTATCTAATTTGCAACACCCTATTTTTGATGAATTTAAATAAGAGTAAATCATAACCCAAGAATGTGAATTGTATATAGAAAACCATGAAATAGATGTTTTCATGAAATACAATTTCTTGATAGGTCTTAGAAACTTTCATGCAACAACAATTAGCAAGTGAAAAGCCAAATGACATGCCCTTTTACATCAACCTAACAAAGCTAAATAAAGTAGCATTTCAGAAAAAAGGATTTAGACATCCATTTATAGCATGCATGCAAAAGATGGAAGCATAGACTAGTCGTGCAAATTTTTTGGATAAAGAAACTTAAAGAGATATAAAAAATCTCTTGGATTGCTAATGTTGCAAGACAAATATTCATGAATTTATTTTACAATCTTTAAGAAAATAAAGACAAATGTGAAATCCAAATTCCACAATCTTAATGATAGCTAATGTCAAAAGAAAAAAATTAGAAATCAAGTATAACCATCCATCAAAACATAAATAAAACAAGTACATAGATGGTCATGCATGCAATATTTAGAAGCCTAAACTAAACAAAACACAATCTATTTTTAATAAATCACCTCAAAATTATGAAAAAAAATGTAAAGATTACAAATAAACAACAAATCATAATCATCGAGGATACAAAATAGGGATAGACTCAAAACAATAGATAAGGAAAAGACACATTGCTCAAAATAGGAATATGCATTAACTCAATCCCTTTTTTCCACTCCATACCTTTCAAATACCTAAAATTCTTTAAATAGAGAGATGACATAGATATGACAAGTGAACTATTAAAAGATTGCTTTAGAGTAATGAAATCTAATAAAATTGATTTGAAATAAATACATAAAATAATTCATAACTTATTGTCTTTGAAACATACTATTTTACTATATTTATTGGTCAAATAGAAATATTTTATCATCACATAAGATATTATTACATGTATGAAATGAACTATTAATTTAATATTTTTAAGAATGTTTAATAACATTAATAAGTGAGATTTTCAATTTAAGAAGGTAAATATATTCTATATAACTCAATTGATTTAATATACATATATAAATAACATACACAAAGACAATATTCACAAATAGATTTAAAGTTGTTAAATTATCGTCCTATAAAATGACCATCTTAGACAACAAGGACTAATTCTAGCATTAAATCTTTCATAAACCAACCTCAAAACATACTATAGGGAACAATGAAACAAACATCATCAAATGCCATACACTTATTAATATCAATAAAAGGAAGATCGATAATCTTCATAAGATAACTCAAACAAAACTTGAAAAATGTATGAGGGTATCAAATTACTTGACAAATGAAATAAAAGAAGGGTCATAACAACCTCACTATTTGGAACTTGTATCTATGAAATAGATAGTCTTGACAAACACCTTTAGGAGTTCGCTAAGTGAGGATCTTTTTATGCCAAACCTCTAGGTTCAAGTTAATTGCTTGAACAATGACAAAGACATGCCAAGCAATCATGTAGTGTGCCTAATTTGTTGTTAATGATGTAGGGGTTAATGTAAACTAATGATGTAATGTGATGCTCTATTATGATGTGTTCTATTGAGTCTCTCTTTTAAATTCTTAAAAGTCCATTAAGGTTTGTTCTTTTAATCACCTTAATGCACTTGTTAATATTTTTCAGACTTAAATCATCAAATAATGACTAGTAAGAAAGGAATTAGCTTAAATCTATATTTAAATTTGAAAATTCTAAAATCATTTATACATCTATAAATTTGATCCTAAAAAAATGATAATAAATAGCTAAAAGTAAAAAATATAATCAAATTAAATTTAAAATATTTACAATTTCTATACCAATCATTATAAAAATATAATCAAATTAAATTTAAAATATTTACATCTTTTATACTAATAATTATTCAAAATATAATCAAATTAAATTTAAAATATTTAAAACTTTTATATTCAAAGGTATGCAATTTTCACTCTTAGATGTGATAGAAAGCAAATTTTATAAACAAATAAAGCCCGGACCATATGAGGCCTTCGTAT
Organism: Sequoiadendron giganteum; assembly: GCA_007115665.2. Lineage (NCBI taxonomy): Eukaryota > Viridiplantae > Streptophyta > Pinopsida > Cupressales > Cupressaceae > Sequoiadendron > Sequoiadendron giganteum. The sequence continues at coordinate 467,903,635 of CM021108.1, read as the reverse complement.
CTCTTTATCACGTCCACCACGTATCGTTCTGGTCAAAGATTTTACAGTTGTAAAAGTCGGTTTGTTGACACCCTGCGTTTGACTAAACATTCTACCTTTAAAATGTCAATGTTGCCCTGCATAAAATGGGGAAATATGCTAAAATGGACAAATTCAAATAAATAATAAGTAAGATTCAAGCATGCTAAGCATAGTAATAAGATTGAATGCAGCAAAACAATAAGTGCCCTGCCCGAGTCCCACCACTCCTGGCTCAATTCTGTCAATTCTCTGAGCTTTGTTGTCGTCAATTGCAGGTCCACCTGAAGGGTTTCAGAAGCCTGTTCTGTCGACGTCTGCGTTGGGACAGGTTGAATCCTCGGGTGGGGAACGCATCTTTCATACAAACTTCAATCTTGTCAGGGTGGCCTCAATGCATGCAGTAATCTGACCCTTGAAAATCGCCGAATTTCGAATTTATTGGATGAAATCCGGCGAAATTCGTGACTTAGCTGCCAAGTTTGTCCAGAACAATACGTTTTTGGAAATAAGTACTGAATTATTCTACATTTAGGTGTTGGTTATTAGGGAGGGGAAAGATAAAGATTTGTTTTTTAGGTCACAGCCAAGTCAGATGCCAATTCAGAGTTTGAAATCCACTCATTTGGAAGCTCACAAGAGGATTTATTTTTATTTGCCTTAGCTATGTATGTGTCTTTACGCTGCACTGAAATCCTTGCCTGAAAAGTATAGCAGGAGCTAACGCGCCTGATTTTGATAGAATTATGAAAGATTCGGATAAGCCTAAAAAATGTGTGGGTGCTGAGGTGATATCAACAGAGGGGGAGCGTGAATCGATGGATTTGCAGTCTGGTGTTTTTGGCATTGAGGGTTCCTGGCCCAGTATACCGCAGTTAACAAGTGTGCAAGATGTTTCTGTCGGAAGCGTTGCTACCACACGTGATGCTGATAACAATTACAGCATTGCAGACATATGTGATGAAGATGATCCTAAACCTATCACTCAATTTCTCCCAGGTATGGAACCTTTTAAGAAGTCCTTTACCCTTTGCCTTTCTTAAGTATGCTTATGTAACAAGAGAGACCAACTGCAAATGCTTCATGTCTGATTGCTTTGCATTGTTTCGAAAGGAAACATGGTTGTACGTTCATAAAAGTTGAATGTATCTTCAAATAATAGTCTTTTGTTGTATGAAATCCTTCCCTTGGAATTTGATTCCTGTAGCAGTACTTGTAACAAAGATTTTCTGACACCAATCGTGCAAGCAAATGTAGAGATCTATATGGTGTTAAAACTTGTGTGCATTATTTTGTGTCACGACTCATGCAAAAATAATACTTGCATTGATTTGGTGGGTAGGTTATTCGTCTTTTGACCTGAATCAAGTAACTACAAGCTCAAGAGAGTGCTCACCATCGAATTATAGAATTGAGAATGGGTCCAGGTTAAGTATGACAGATAGTGCAGTGTTTCAATTAATTGAACACAACCCTGAACTGGAGGGCACTGAAATTGCTTCCTCTAGGGATTCGTCAATGCTATGCAGTAAATCATCTATTACAGAGCTTCCCAAAAGCATGGAAAAGGATGAAAATAGGCAATTTCATCATGCATCAGCAAAGCGGGTTGCTAACATTGCACTAAAGGATCTTGCAAAATACTTTGATGTGCCAATCACTGAAGCTTCTAGGAGGTTGGAGGTGGGACTTACAGTCCTAAAAAGGAAATGCAGAGAGTTTGGCATCCCACGGTGGCCACATAGAAAAATCAAGTCTCTTAACAATCTCATAGAGAATTTACAGGTGATCATGCCCATGACCAGTTTTTGTTTCCAGGAAATTTTTATTTCTTTTTGTTAGATAACATATAGCCATCTCATGCTTGGTGTGCACGCAAAAATATTATAAATAACTAAAATACTAAACCTATCTGAATTTGTATTGTTAAGACTGCTTTCACTGGACCAGTGACTTCACTAATATATTCTCTATCTCAATACAAGTATACTGGAAGACAAACATCACCACAAAAGTGGTATAATACGTATACACAGTTTCATGATTTATAAAAATATGTTATTATTGTTATTATCATGAATCAAATCTTATGTTTGAAGGTGTGGTTCTTTTTTGACAGGAAGAAGCCAAGAGACAGGAGAGAGAGGACCAAGTTGCAGCCATGGCAGTAAAGAAAAGAACTAGGATATTGGAGACTGAGAAACGAAAAATTGAAGAAAAACCTGGGACAGACATACACAAGGATACAAAGAGGTTCCGACAGGACGTCTTCAAAAGAAGGCACAGGGCAAGGGTTCTTGAAAAGAAGTACGAGTCTCCAGACACAAACTGGGAAGATGGAGATTCTTCAGTTTCTACCACTCTGACATTGATGATAGATCGAGCCAGCATGTTTCCATCTACCAAATAATGTGTTGCATTGTCAGTTGTAGACCTTTTCGCTCATATCCATTTTGCCATACTCAGTTGTGCAGAATCTATGCATTTGCCATACTTATTATGCAAAAACCTTTGCCTTCATGCAGAAGATATGCACTCCCTATGGAGTTTTGTTGCGTAGAACAAGATGAACTTTATGATCAGACCAATTCTATATTTCAACTGGTTGGGGCAAATGAACTTGGCCGTTTCATATGTTTAGCACAAGAAAATTGCGGGAAAAAGACATTGGGAAACAGTCTATTCTTTATCTTTAGTGTATTTCACTTTCTCAAAAACAATTCAAGATCTCAAGACTTGCACGCTAAGTACCCACTGGCTTTTGAGCATAAAGTGTAAAACTCATGTTTGGCTGTTGGCCTTTACCAATTAGTTTGGGCGATGGTTTTTACTCTCATAGTTTGAGCTGTATATCACATTGTTTTGCAACTGGTAGTGTTTTTTAGGTTACATTGTCATTGTTCTGCTATATTCTTTATGCAATATTCCCCAGAACTGGTCATTTCTTACAATAAGGTTGATAGCAACTTTGAGCAACTTAATAAGGAGGAAAGCAGCTCACATTCTTATGCAGTATTTACACACACTGTTGCAGAGGAGACATAAGTCTTGATTTAAGAAAAAACTAAGGCATAAACATTATTGTTATTGGAAGTTTAGTTATTTAGTTTTAGAATATTTAAAGATGACTAGTTGTGTGATTATAAAATTTTCAAGTTATAAAATAATAAAATATATATATATATATATATTTCTTTCCCCTTGTCGACCCCCCACTTTCCCATGTCCTGGAAACATGGTCGCACCTCTGCATTTACTGGAAACTCAGGAAACATTGATCTAAACAATAAAGTGTTGGAGTGTAAAGACAATCTAGGTGGGTATGATTGTGAGCAATTGCTTCATCGGAGAAATTGAGCTTGGTTTTCACTCCTTTGAACTTGATGGTAGCTGCATCATAAGCTTTTAGCTGCTTCTTCTGCAGTGTCAAAAGTACCAAGCCACTCTGTTTACTCTTTTGAGGTCCCTGATTTCAGCAGCCCATTTTTGCCATGGGCTCCATCTTACAACTCTATCTTTTTTTATTAGTCCATTGTTACATATTCAACAATTATCAAATTCTTAAATTCTCGAAGTCTTACTGAGATTGGTTTGGACAAATGTGGCAAGTTAGTCAGGGCTATGAATCAGTGGTCCTAGATTTGTAGCAGGTTGCAAATGATGAATGTCAAATGGTAATATGGACAAGAATTTTGGCTATAGGCATACTTTGATCCTTCCTTTAGGCTTTAGTGGAAATATTTAGACATCATGAACCCTTGTCAATAGAATCAGTCAAGTTAGTCAAATTATCAAATTATCAAATTCTTAAATTCTCAAAGTCTTACTGAGATTGGTTTGGACAAATGTGGCAAGTTAGTCAGGGCTATGAATCAGTGGTCCTAGATTTGTAGCAGGTTGCAAATGATGAATGTCAAATGGTAATATGGACAAGAATTTTGGCTATAGGCATACTTTGATCCTTCCTTTAGGCTTTAGTGGAAATATTTAGACATCATGAACCCTTGTCAATAGATCTAAGTATGTCCACATTATTATACTACAACACACTCATGCTTGTTTTCTCCCCTACCATGTGTATGTAAATACAGGTAATGCAGTAACAGTCAATACAGAGTTTCAGCTGGCAAGAATAGAATCTCCCTTGTTGTCTAGTCTCTCAACCTAACCATTCTACATCAGTTCTTTGAATAAGAGGAAAAATTCTAAAGTGATATGCCAGGGAATCTGAGGATTTTTTAAGCCATTGAACTTTTTGCAAGGAAGTATTTGGCCCTACAACCTATTAATGGAACAAACTGTGACTTAGATTGAAGAGGAGCTGGTGGGTTCATCTGCAACATCATTTTTCCTTAGATATTTCATATGTATAACACCCAGATTTTGCACATATTGGTATACTGTTGTAATGGTGAAATGTGCAGAACTATGCCAATTGCCATTTAGTTTTGGGCTCATTTTGAGAGAATGTCTTAATTCAATCACATAGTGACATGTGGCACACTTTTGTGCTAAATTTGGCTCCTTCCCTGATCCCTACCCACTGTCATTTTCTTCTCACCTTACACACATTTCTACACATTCAACCTTATACCTGCTCGCTGCTCCATTGCTTATATTGGCAACCATTGCTTATATTGGCAATGATTATATTGGATATCATGTTATGTTTTATCTCTCTTCCCATGTTGCATATTATTTCTAAGTACTCCCTATAGCAAATGGACAATTAGAAAAGGCTTAAAAAATCTTGGTCCTTAAATCTACAAGTTTCCAATCCCTTGTTGATGAGCTATTATAACATGGTCCAAACATAATTTAGTACTTTATTATATTCATTTGGAGAGGATGAATCAAGGGTTTTATGTTTTTTTTCTTATTACCACTTGGTTTTTAGGTTTTATCTGTACTACTTGTAAAGGTCTTGTTCCAGAAATATAAAACCATAGGGCTCACCACTAGTCCCTAGCTTTTGCTTGTTTAAGAAGGTTTTTGCACAAACTAGTTGCTCTCAGGACTTTTACCCCACAGAATAGCAAGTTTTCACCAACAAATTTTTACCCTTGGCATTCTTAAGGATACAATTGAACTGGAAGTGATTGAAATCAACCTCATCCAACTTGAAGGGATAGTTAGAGGATACGAAGAATTTTTCTTAACAATGAAGATAATTTTTAAATGCCCTGTCAACATTTTTGTTCGTGTTTATAGCCGTTCTACAGAAGGTCATGTATCTTACGCTATAGATGACTTTAGTATTAACTCTACATTAACAAATTAATTAAGTACAGGCTGATTAATGATTAATATATTAATTCAAGTGTAATTCCTATAATTATGTGACCTGTCATTTGTTTTCCATATTCTAGAACCCAGCTTGCAACCTGTTCAAACTACTACTAAGACAATTAACAATTTTCAGAAAGAAGAAAGAGATATACAGCTTCAACTATGTAAAGAAGCTATCATTATGCAAATCTGTAAAAAATTCTATGAAGGAAAAGTGGGTCCCTGCAGCTAGTCATATTTCTTCATCAGCTTGCACATGTATACTCCTTAAAGAGATTAATGTTGGACAGGGATTAATGTCAGCAGGCATTGCAGTTAAGTTCTGTGTTCACATTACTCATGCATTCTCTGTAAGTATGCTCTGAGTATTCAAGTTCCAGTATTCTAGCTTTGGATGTTAAAAACTTGTATGCCAAACTAGGATCATATATTCTCTGATTGATTACCTTAAAAATTCAATATATACTTTCCAAGATTGATATCTCCCAATTCTCATTATTACACATTTTAGAAATTGCCTTCAAAGGAATGTGATGTAAATGTGTATACATGAGTGAAGGAGGCAACAGATCTCCAGAGTGCAGCTGCAGCAAGTAATTCTGCTTGTGTGACTTAGAAACTTGGGCCTCAACCATTAGCGTGTTACTTGAGGAAACACTATCCATTTTCCATATTTATCCTGGAATCATCCTCAATCCTGGTTCCTCTCCTATATTTTTACATCTTTTCTACTCGTGAATTATTTATTTTCTTTTCTGTTTCACTTCCCTTCTCTTTGTTTTCTTTGTGAACCTCGATCTGTATCTCTATATTTTACAGGGTGGTTTTATATGCAATGTCATTGTTTTTTTGGTGATCTCTATATGCAAACATCAATAGAAAGGCAAATAGTATGAGTACTGTATGTTGATATGAGAAAAGTAATCAGATAAAATATTAAAAGGAATAGATGTGTCACACTTAGAACTCAGTTCTAGATGAATATTTTAGCACCAATTTTTACAATAAGGCTTTACGGCTTAGAAGCATTGTTCCATTATTTTCTTCCAGAACATCTATGCTGGTTAACAAAATGCGACAATCCTAATGCACAGAGCATCATCCATTCAAGACCTATTTATGTAATTTGAAAGTATGCGTCTATGTATTCAAAATCATGATCAAAGCATATATCTGTCAGAAAACATTATTCATCAAATTATTTCTCATTCTTGCACTATGTTTAACGGTTGGGCCTCACACTTGCCATGTAAGTTAAAGACATGCATACGAATAAGTGGATAGTTTCTTCTTTCAGTGGCAAGCTTCTACCACAAAACACAAAACAGTATTCTGAAGCAAACCTAGGTCAAAACTAACACTAGGCTCTCAGGAATTATCTAGCAAGGAACATAACCTAAGAAAACCTATGCTTTTTTATAAGATGGATAAATAAGCTTTTGCCTCACTTTTATTGGAGTTTTCCCCTAGACTTTTCCTTCCAAGGGGAATCCTTGTGTCTTCCATTTTGTGGTATCATTGCTCTTAATTTTCTTTTAATTCACAATTATTTACTTGCTTAGAAATTGCAGTTCATTTACTCCTTAATAAGATCTGTATGTGATGACTAGCCGTCAGGTATAGGTTTCTCTAATTTATAGATCAAGTTTGGTATAAAAGCAAGTTCCTTTCTTGTGGAAGTGTTGTGACTTGGAAATAATTTTGTAGGTTCATGCCCACAACAAGAGGAAGTGGGAAAGAGTTGTTGCCATTGCAAAGTAACGTTGAATCCTAGATTTGGAGAAGAGAACTAAGAAGCATAGCAATAGATGCAAAATCCCTTAATGAAAAAGCAAGGTTCCTTGAGCCAGAATATGATTGAGCATATATCAATCAATGGAGACAATGAGAGGAACCATGGAGGCTCTCATGAAGAAGTTGTGCATATTGAAAGATGCCAAGAGCAAGGGTAAGTCCCATTTCATAGAAGGAGCAAAGCCATGGTGAATCAAGTCTGTCCGGAACTCAATTCATAACCAACACAAAGATTGAGATTTTGCCATTCTAAGGAGAAATGGAAGTGGAAAAGCTTGACCATTTGTTGGCACAATTGGAGGTATATTTTTATATGCATATCCTTAGTTTGGAACAAAAGTTTTTTTTTCCTAGGCTAAGAATAGCAAAACATGCTTAAACTTGGTTTGAAAGTCCCTTGTATTCAATGGCTTTAAGAAAACAAACTTGTATTAGTTCATAAGAAAAATTTAAGAAATTTATTAAGAAACCATTTTAGTCAATATGTCAGAGAGGAAAAATGTATGGAGTGGCAATTTTTGAAAAGAAACAATTTTAGTCAATGTCATAGAGAGGAAAACTGTATGGAGTGGCAATTTTTGAAGTGAATAGGACAAAGTATACAAGATTGCACTAGTGAATCTTGTAGAAGGGCATTCCAAATGAGAAAGATGTGCAAGATGAGGAGTTGTTGACGAAATACATCAGAGGCCTTCATAGCCATCTTTTGTAAGCCTGTATTGCTCTCTAAGTTGGACACAGATGATGCATGTACACATGCTCACTAACTTGAAGTGCGAAGTCCTCCATCTTTTCTAAAGACAAAAGGAGCTATGGCCAAGACAAAGAAAACAAGTGCTACAAGCACTAAAACAAAGCCTGCAAAGTATTGTGACCATTGTGATACGAGTGGTCATATTAATGAAACATGTTTGGAGCTACATCTAGAAAATTGTCCTTTTCGGCAAGGTAAAATGGGTAACAAAACCACTATGCCTATGGTTGTAGAGGGCAATGATATTAAATGTAATTCAGAGATTGGTTTTAATTTGTCATGCACTACAAAAAGGATTAGTTTTAATCTTTCGGTAGAAGAAAAATGGGAGCATTCAAAGTTGTTTAGCATTAAGTTTAACATTCAAATCAAGAATGTTAAAGTTGATGTACTTCTCAATTCTTGTTCTCAAGTTAGCCTCATTTCTCAAGATTTGATTGGAAAACCTGGTATTCAAACATATTGACACCCCAAGCCTTTTGCTTTGGGTTGGATAAAAACTGGTATTGATTTGTCCAATAATAAGGAATGTACATTCAAGTTTGCTCCTAACTGTAAATTTGTTAACAAAGTGCTTTTGGATGTTGTGCCTATGGATGTATACAGAGTTATATTTGGCAGTCTCTACATGTATGAAAGGAAAGTTGTGTACTAACTGATGGCCAACAAGTACTGCTTACACAAAGGTGGACAGCGTTTCATGTTGAATGCCTGGCAAGAAGGAGCAACCTAAGGTCCTGAATCTTCGAGCAAGTAAAATGTCAAGCACCCAGATCTTTCCTTGTGTAGGACAAAAAGAGTGTTGATATGGTTCCTTCAAGAAGTTCAAGCGCTTTTGACCTTCAAACACCTTCAGACAGTTGAAGACACAGGTTTTGTGATCTTGGTTAGAATGGTTCAAGTCAGGTGGCAGCCATATCTTTTGTTTAGAGGAGCATCCCTTTCGTTTTGAATTTTCGTAGCTTTTGGGGATCACCCATCAAAATTTGGAAATTGAACTTGGAAATTTGGAGAAAAATGAAGGTTTTGGTAATTTTGTGCAAAATTGGTAGTTAAAAACTTAATACAAGGGGCAGTTTTATAATCACCAAGTCTGGTTCGTAATTGCAGTGATGGTTTTGTTACATGCTCTCAAATGGCCAGTAACGCCCAAAAATGCTTCTAATTCTTTTTGCTTTTGGTTATTTAAGGCTCCTGAGATTCTTGACAAGACTGTATGGGTCTATAAAACATGTGTAAATGGCCATAGAGGCACAGTTAAAGAATTTGGATGGAATTCTATTGGACTCTGGTAGAATTCATAAGTTCAACTGATTGTCACAAGCAAAGTGCATTACTGAAAGTGACGGAGAGCTGTTGTGGCGATTGTAGGGACCGGAATAAGTTGATTTCAGACTGGTTGTGTGCCCAAGAGGCCTTAAGATTTTATTCCCCTTTGGAAATAGTGGATAAGTCAGCTTTTGCTTCACTTTTGTTGGATTTCTCTCCCAAAATTCTGGTTCTCCAGGATAAATCTGTGTCTTCCATTGTGTGGTGTTATTGCTCTCAATTTCCTTTTAGTTAATTTTATGCGATTCTTAAGTTTATGTACAGATCACTTTGCCTGCTATTCCTAGTTCTGCTGTTATCTTGCAACCAGAACTACACATTACTCTCCGACATGAAAAGAATTTCAAGTCATCGTTATATTTTTTTGAAAGTTACCCTATCGCTACAGGTTTCCTTTTCTAGGTTCATGACGCTGGGATCTATACCAAAATACTATCAGCATTGCGTATCCTGATTGGCTTAAGAATAAACTCTTCGTGTCCCGATTCACATCCTAAATACCACCCATCATTGAGTTCTTTAGGTGTCGATGGTTTTCTTGTTCTGGAATAATCCCTCTTACCATCTGATTAACACTTATCCTACATCATAGATAAGATACAGGCAGGGCACAGATACAAAATAACATCAGATGCAGGAACATGTTAAAATACATGTAAAATGATAGGTACAAAATGTTAAACATCACATCAATTTTATAAAAAAATTCAAAAACATCGGGCATCCTCATTATTATAGCATTTAGTGTTCAGCTACCGAAGCATAGCAACTACTTATTGCATAAGTAAAAACTCCTATTGCAGATGCAGGATCGCAGCAGCAGCATACTCACATACCTGGTGTAAACCGCAGAGAAAATATGCATTGATACTACTTCCTAGGGAAAAGCGAGTAAAACCAATTAGAGTCCAACATAAAACAAGAAAGCAAACTTGGCCTTGCTGATCATGGAACATTCATCTTGAACTACATTCAATGTTTGTTGATGGACAGAAAATCTCTCCATTTTTCTGTGTTCTTTAAAATGTTAGAACAAAGAATATGGGAAACCGAAGCCAAAATTTTGGTTGCTTTCTGGAACTTTTCTGTTATCTCTGCATCGTATCCCACAGTAGTAATATCAAGTACCCTTGTGTTTCCTCCAAATTTCAACTGTATTTATAACAAGCTTTACTTTTGTTTGGGCACCTTATCATAATATTAGTTACCTTAGTTGCAAGTTCATTTGCATCCAAATCCATGGTATTATACTACTGATAATTTACTGTAATAGGCTATACTAGTAGATCTATGGGCTGGTTGCAACCTCTATTTCCACTGCACAACAATGGACCAGCTTCCTAGCATGAATGGGACTTCCACCAAAGAATCTGCAACATTTTGCTTCCCTGTCCTAGTTACCAAATGTTTCGAAGAACATGTGCTAGTTGTGGTTCTAGATTTATTTGTTGATTTACCAAGAACGAACTCAAAGCTTGCTTATGCTTGGTGATGGAATGAGTTGCTTGTGTTATTGCTTGCCAATGTCGTTATCATCCCTATAATCCTTCGCTTCTCCTCAATGACCGATATGGGAATCATGTGTTTCAACATTTCTGGTTATGCTGTTGGATTATTTTCTTTAAACCTACAGAATTCTAACTACCTTATTGATTTCCTCCTTCAACTTCCCATGTTGACAGTGTAGAAAATCTACATTTAATTTTTCCTAACTAAACTTTGCACTACATAAGGCACGAGGCTGGTTATAACTAAAGCTACAATCTTCTTCTGTATAAGTGTACTAATTGTACCTTCAACAATAGGATTTGTCCAGTTTTTACCATCTTGATTTCCACCTTGAACTTCCCATGTTGACATTGTAGACAATCCACAATTTATCATAACTAAACACTAAATAAGGTATGAGGATGGTTAAAAATTGTCTGGCCACGTGAAGTTTCATATTCTGTCAAGCTTCTGAGCTGAACATCGTTTTTCCATCAATTCAAACAATCATATTTCAAAGTAATGCTCTTTGGTCTATGTCATATTTTGTTGTTTTTTAAAATATTTTTGCAGATCCACAACAGAGCTCTCAAATGTATCCGATGTGGCGAAGGACGGACTGAAAAAATATAGAAAAAGATCAACTGTACTCGAGGATAAAAAGAGATATTGTTGATTTCATCACTGTTGAAGAGATGTTTTAGCAGTTACCGAGCAATCAACATCGCTTTTAGCATGGGGAGGCTGGTTATCATGTTTGGTGCTCAAAACATCAGAAATTCTGGCAACAAGAATTTTCAAAATTTAAAAATTTGGTCAGTCCATGCGGAGGTATGCATTTTAGGCCAGGAATACACATTTTTAAAAAAATTGGCAAGGAATACAGATTTTGTTTTAAACTTGCAGATTAGAATATAGAGTGAGCACAGTAAAAAGATAAAGATCAGAATTTCTAGGTGTAAAGTTTCGCAAAATAAACCCCAGTCGCGTACCATATAATGTACTAATCCTGTTCGGAAAACCAAAAAAAATGCGGCCCTATTTCTGTATTACGCCCTAGAGCCTCAGAACAAGTTCTATTTGCCAAAATTGCAGTCATTCAGAGGTGCGCGCGGCAGAAGCTAGAGGATTAAAACAAAGTTTTATCTTCGAAACCGCGAATACATTGTTAAGCGCGTGCCCTAGGATGTGGGAAAAAAAAGGAGGAATTTTTCACAAATTGCAGTGCAAACGCATGAGAAAGTGTAAACAAAAATTTTGAGCCCAAATTTGATTGCATGGTGCAGGATTGCTCGCTGTATTGAAGGTATTTGATTTCGAATTGAGAAGTTTTAAGGCAGGAACATAAGCGCTCGCCTCAAATGGGAGTCGAATCTTTTTATTTGGACAAAGTCCAATGCTAGCATACAGGTGTTCACCAAAGGTACAGGTGCACATCTCTGCACATAAGTTTTCAAACTGGATCCCAAGGTGGGTGCGCACAGCACAAAGGGAGTTGGCGAGTTTGAGGATCTATAAGGTGGCACGCCTGTAGAAAGGTATCAACATTCCAGGAAGCCGACTCGACTATACTTTTTGAATTGAGGACAATTGAAATGCAATGAAATATTTTAAAGTTCACGAGGCCACAATAGTTTGGGATTTTCGTTCGAAGTCAGATTTACAATAGTGAATTTTGATGATGTAGTTTGTCGACTTGATCAACCTTTCTTCCTCAAACAAAGTATTCAAGTTATCAACTTGTAAAGTGTCCTCATAACTGGCCTGAATATCTTTATACGCTGAGCACTTCATAACAAAGTGTCATTCTATCTCCACCAATCCCATGTCGCAAAATCGACTTAATATTTTTTCCCGCTCTTCTTTAGGAACTATCCATCTGTCTGTCTCACATCTAAGACGATGTGAGCTAGTACGAAGTTGAGCTATCAACAGCTTTGCTCTCAATTTAATATTTGCTCTTATATAGGCCTTTTCTTCATGGTCCCCTTTGGGATTAAATTCTTTGATATAGTAATCTTTTTTTCGCCTTGATTGTTTTGTCCATATAACATCTTTGAATTTTTGTTTCACATGTTTTCTTATTTCTTCATTTGTACTTGGACAATCATGCATATTCACACCCCACTTTTCCATCCATTTTTTGTTTTGGTTTATCCATGTATTCTTTCTTCTATCCAACTCCTCTTCTACAATTAGCTTAGGCCAACGATGGTTCTACAATTAAAAACATGAAGTTTCCACAGTCCATAATAATAGTGTGTTAAGATAACTTTTGGATTGAAACGTAGATGTAAAAATTTCACATTTTTCTTTCTGCATTGTATCTTGATGATGGATCATGGAGTACGATCTTAAACGTTGATGTAAAAACTTCCACATGGTTTCAATCTAGAAGTTATCTTAACACATTATTAATTGAAGACAATCTATATATAACTGATCTGAATTTTGATGGTCCATGGACCAATGTCTCAATTTTAGACTATATTTTTATATAATCATATATACGACACTTTAAGATTATTAGTAAATTGCAAAAATTTGTTGTAAGGGAATATAATATTTAATTTTATAAAGAGAATATAAGGAGGTGGCTTGGAGTAGTTGATTTAGATTAACATGGAATTGATCATCGATTTCATCATGAACTTACATTTATATATTAGAGATAAATCTATAATTCATTATTTTGCCATTTGCTAGATCAAGTTAGAGTTGTGTGGGAGGTTGGAATATGTAGAGATGGTGGCTAGTAGCAATTATCCTAGTAGTATTGCCTCTATGGTAGTTCACGAAGTCCTTGTAGACAAATTCAACACATTGGTAACTAAGGTGGAAAGGATTTTCTCCACTTCGTCCACCATGTGATTGGTTTTCAACCTAGGTGCACCTACTTGGCTCTTAGGGCTCTGATCTAGATGGTGCAAGTGACCAAATTGGATAACATGAAGGTTGTTTGTGTTATGATCAAAACTATCATTTGGGAAGCAAATTTTGAGCCTCTTATGGTGTTAGTTGTCAATGACTTGAGTCAATATGTGCCTTAGAGTCTTGTTGCAATGTGAATTTGGTATTGGGTGTGTTTGGTAACATGGTTGATGCGTTCAAAATATATTTTTTTAAATTATTTCTTTGTATGGATATACTGTTTGTGTAAGGATAGATTGATATAGTGGGTGGCAATGTCGAAAACATGTATGAGCTTCTTGCCATTTTTTCATGGCTTAGGGTCAAGGTTTTGGGATGCGGTTTAAATATATTTGAAGTTCATGACTAGTTAAATAACTATGATATTTCTATGAGCTTGCTAAAGCTATAAATTTATATTAATTTATATATTAATATAATGCAATTAGCCCTGCTTAAAATTCACAAAAATAACTTAGTAAATATATTTTCTTAGAAATGTCTTTCAAAGATAGAATATAAGATTATTATTTAATTATGAATGATTTTTTCTTCCTTACGTAGGAAGCTTTTAACATTTCATATATAAGATTATCTTTGAATGATTTTGTAATTTTTAATATATCAATTTGGAAAGATGCCTTTTGTATAAATGTTAAAGTCAATCATTGTTATTCATTTTTCACAATTATATGGTCTTATCACCTTGAGGAAAAGATGAGGGAGTAGTCTACCCATCCAATATTCAAATTACTCGATTTTTATGAGTGGTGGGCATAATCGATCACATTGGATCTTCGAACCGAAATAGTAATGTTGAAGCACTACAAATTTATCAACTATCTTGTAAAAGTTAGTTATATTTCTTAGAACTTCTATTCATTTTGAGTTTGAGAATGTAAGTGCTCTAAAAGTAGCATTAAGGAACTGGGCTTTCAACTAGACATAAGATAAGATAGGGTGAAGCCACAATAGTGGTTTACAATTCAAGTGAGGAAGGAAAACTCACAAAAAATGACCCCAAGGCAAAAAAAATGATTTTAGGGGTTCATACGAACCTATTGGTTCTACCAAACCAAAAAGGGGTTCGCACGAACCAGGGTTCGATCGAACCCCTTTGAATCTTGGCCGCCAAACAATGCATAGAAAAGGGGTACGCTCGAACCCCTATGGGTTCGACTGAACCCCCTTATCCCTCATCCCCCATCTGAGACACAAAAAAAATCTAAATTTTGGCACTTTAGAGCTCGGGTTGAGGATGAAAATGGAGGAATCTTCACAAACCCAACTAGAATCAGGTAATCCTCAGAACAAGCTGTCCAACGAATATAATTTTAATATGTTTTGGTTTTATTATGTATGTGTTTTTTTAGTTTTATTAAACATAGGTTTTTCACTGAAAATCAAGCTCTATGTTCTGCACATGTGGAAAAATAGCTTAAAAAATACGTTCGGGTTGGGTATTGATGTCCTTGATCCATTAAAAAAAAAAATTGAATTTCGATACATACAGAAAAAGTTATGTTGTATACAGTCCGCCTATGTCTGAATCGCAATTGGTTTGACTTTGAAACTTGATTAAGGAAAAAATATTCAATAAAAAACTATGAGACCAAATGAAAGGGCTAGATATTATAGTTACAAATCTAAATTCAAAAACATTAGAATTTTATCATTCATACAAAAAAGTTATGTTGTATATGCCGAGTGTCACTTTTTAAAAAAATTGTTTTCTGAAAAAAACCAGTTTTCGTGGGAGATGGAAAAAAAAGTGCAATCTGATTTCAAAAATTTTGAAAAAAAATATTTTTAGAATCTAAAGACAAAATGTGATGAGACTCTAGTTTGCATCATATTCAAATTCCTCATGGGTTAGCCGCTATAGGTGCCCGAATATGAAGATTTAGTTAAAAATAATAATTTTAGTGTCGAGTTTGGCCAAAAATTGTAAACCACTATTGTGGGATCACCCGATATTATCTCCTTTCAAGTATGAGACTCATGATTAAAAGAAGTTGGATCCACTCTTGGTCAAAAAGTGGTAGTGTTTTTTTCTTTCTAAAAATCAAAGTTTGTCATACTTGGAGTTAAAAAATGAAGTAAATACATATAGAATTTTAAGAAAGTCTAGTAATACAAAATGTAGGATTTTGAGTCTAGTTTTCAAATATGTAATTTATTCTAATACATAGATGATACAACTTAATTTTGTATAAGAGGTACAAAAATTACCTTTTGAGGGCCAAAACATGTTTGTACAACAACCATAATTTTACTAAATAAAAGTTTTAATTTCTTTTGGTGAAAAATGTGTATTATGGCAAAGTTTGATAAGGATTTTTTATTTTTATTTTTTTTAATCAATTTTTTTATTAGTCCTAATTGGTTTTTTGAAAACCCCTCATGTACAACCAACTTAACTTGAACTAAACCAATCATAAAATGATTTTTTTTCATTGTATAAAGAATGATGTCTAAATTGATGACATATAATTTAAAAGAAAAAACTTTAAAATTAAAAGTTCTTAAAAAAATATTAATACCCGACATTTCAAATTTATGAACCACTTTCCTAAAAAAATAATTAATAAATAGAAAAACATGTCTAATCATAAAAAAATAAATTACATATTTGAAAACTAAACATTGTCATCTATAATGAGTTATAATTTTGTCATTTAAAAAAAAATTATTAGCCATATTGCTAAAGTCAATTTTCATCTTGTTTTCATGACATTGTACTTGTAAGTCCAAGGTTGAGGATTGGGTTTCCAAACTTAAAACAAAAGAAAAATCACGAGTTTCAATATTAAATTTAATGAAATGTGTATTTGCTCCAAAACCTATACCCATTATAAAAAGGGGCGAGAATATGATGTAAATACAAATGGTTACACATTTCATTTTGAAACAGGTACCCATTTTAAAAATCAAAATGGGTGCTCATTTTATACGGATAAAAATTTGGATTTGAGAGCCTGCCCTAAATAGGTACTCGTTTTTTACAAAATCGATCTTTTCCTATTGGGATTTTTTTCAAGCTCGACACTTCCACTAAAAGTGGACCCATTAGCTTGCACTTACCCTATACATTCATTAGTTCTCATTAGCAAAAAACAAAGGTTTAGTGATAGCAACCTTACTAGTAAACTGAGGATTGGGACTTCTAACAACAAACAATGGCAATCACCAAAGTTATGAAATTCAAACCTTAAGCAAGTCCTCAATACCCAAGCAACCAAAACACAATTAGATAGGGATCAAGTTATGTAACAATAAATGGAAATACCCAGATCACAGAAAGACAAACATAAATAACAATACAACACTTGGTTTTTATTCCTTTTCTCTTTGATACAATTTACATGGTATTCAAACCTATCAGAGACTTTTGTTCTCTTTGCTTTGCACCTTCAACCCGAACCAGTCTTCCCTCTAACGCCTTTCTATTTCCAGTTTCGTTGGAGGTCAATTTCCATAATCTTTTGTTCCCCCCTCCCCTTGCTATAACTGTCCTCCTCCTTTTTAAACTTGCACGGGTTTTTCTCCTTGCTATCTAGAATCCTCCAAAAGAGTCGATAATTCTCTCGACAATTGTTTGTTTGCTTGTCCAAAGGGAGAGATAAAGTTGGAGCGACTTGTTTCCTTGCCCGCATGGCAACAAGAAGCGACAAAAAGTTGTCACCAAACAAAATTGCAAAACCCAACAAAACAAAAACTAAAGGTATAGAGAGTGATGCCCCAACATCAGACTTCCCAGGCAAGAAAAGAAATCATGAGCTCTTGCTCATGAGGTCTGAAACAAAATGACCCATCTTGATGATCTCTAGTTCAGTAAGCCAAGAAGCATCTTCCAATGGGTGATTTTGCCACTTAACCAGATATCTGAAGTGTTCTTTCCCACAAGTCTTCTTCAATAGTTGTCGATTAAGAATCCATTATATCTCTAGTGGAGTTGATGTGGTTCTTGGCTATTCCTTGATGAATGGTAGCTCTGCCTCTATTATGTCTTCTTCCCCATCTCCTTTGTAAGGATATAAGTCTGCCACATTTTGAAAATAGGTGAAATGACCAAGTCTATAGGTAAGGCTATTTCATAGGCATTTGTTGAAAACCTTCGAAGGATTTTGTAGGGACCCACTTTCTTCATTTCCAACTTATTATACTCACCTTTTGGAAACCACTCCTTCCTAAGATGAGCCAACACAAGATACCCCATCTAAAAATGCAATTCTCTCTGCTTTTTATGAGCATACTGCTTGTATTGTTGATTGTTCTCTTTTATGTTTATTTTCATCTCCTCATGAAGGTCATGGATGACTTTAGCAAAGTCTTCTCCATCTAGACTTCTCTTCTCCATTCCACCAAGATCTCTAAGTTCAAACACACCCCTTGGATGCATACCATACACCACATAAAATGGACTAAAACCTATACTCCTATTGGGAGAATCGTTATATGCAAATTTAGCCTATGCCAATGTAAGATCCCAATTTCCAGGTGAATTTCCATTCAGACATCTCATCATATTACCAAGACTCTTGTTCACTACTTCGGTTTGGCATCCATTTGGGGGTGGTAAGCTGAACTGAAACTTAGATTTGTTCCCAATTTCTTCCAAAGAGTCCTCCAAAAATGTTCCACAAATTTAATAGCCCTATCAGATATTATACTTTTCGGAATACCATGCAATCTCACTACTTCTTTGAAGAACATATTGGCAATATTAGTAGCATCACTATTTTTCTTGCATGGAATAAAGTGAACCATTTTCAAAAATCTATCCACAACAACAAATATTACATCATTGCCCCTTGGAGTTCGAGGCAAACCCAAAACAAAATCCATACTTACAGAATCCCATGACCTAGATGGAACTGTTAATGGTTGATACAACCCAACATTTTGACTTCTAACTTTTTCATGTTGACAAACTCTACATCTTTCTGCATACTTCTTGACATATGTTTTCATCTTAGGCCAATAATAGTGAGTAATTTACTACAAATAAGTTTTGTCCTGTCCAAAGTGACTAGCAAGGTTGCCACAATGCTTCTCCTTCAATAAATTGTCTCTCATAGATCCTCTAGGTATGCACAACTTGGTTCCTTTGAACAACAAACCTTCTCGTAGCATAAAATCCATCCATGGTCCTATATCTCTGCTAATAGGACTATTGCACGCTCCATATGCATCTTTGAAATCTACATCATCTCCTTCAAAATATCAAAGCCCACACTCTTAGCCTAAATTTCATGGAACAATAAGCTTCTCCTACTTAGTGCATCAACCACCTTATTTGTTTGTCCACTCTTATGTTTTAACATAAAGTTAAAACTTTGAAGATACTCTGCCCATTTAGCATGCCTTTGGTTCAACTTATGTTGGTTGTTTATAAATTGCAATGCATGATTATCTGTATAGACAATGAACTCCTTAGGCAACAAATAATGTCTCCACTTCTTCAATGACTGAATTAGTGCATAAAACTCAAGATCTTAGGTTGAATATTTCTTCTTAGCATCATTTAACTTTTCACTAAAATAAGCCACAAGTTTTCCTTCTTGACTAAGAACAACCCTAACTGCCAATCCACTAGCATCACATTCAACTTGGAATACTTTATTCAAATTAGGCAAAGTAAGAATAGGTTGTTCACTCACCTTTTTCTTGAGAAATTGGAAACTTCTTTTGGCCTCTTGTGTCCATTCAAACTGCTTTTTGTTCCCATTAATTTTCTTAAGAATTGGAGCAACTACACAACTAAAATTCTTAATAAACTTCTTGTAAAATTAGCAAGGCTATGAAAACTTCTTACCTCCATTGCACTCTTAGGTGTTGGCCAATCAATGATGTCTTGAATCTTCTTCTTATCCACCCTTAGACACCACAAATACCAAATAAACCAATTTGGTTTGCATAAACACACACTTCTTAAGGTTAATCTGCAACTTCTCCTCATGTAACCTTGTCATAACCATTCTCAAATGCTCCAAGTGCTCCTTTTTAGACCTACTAAACAACAAAATGTCATCAAGATACTCAATAACAAACTTCCCAAGAAACGGTTTCAAGAACTCATTCATAAGCCTCATAAAAGTACTAGGGGCATTAGAAAGCCTGAAAGGAATAACTAACCATTCATAAAGCCCATCATTAGTTTTAAATGTTGTTTTCCATCCATCCCCATGTCTGATTCTAATTTGATGGT
Organism: Sequoiadendron giganteum; assembly: GCA_007115665.2. Lineage (NCBI taxonomy): Eukaryota > Viridiplantae > Streptophyta > Pinopsida > Cupressales > Cupressaceae > Sequoiadendron > Sequoiadendron giganteum. The sequence goes on along the minus strand of CM021108.1, from coordinate 467,883,842 downwards.
AACCACTTTTCAAATCTATTTTAGAAAAATACATTGAGCCACTCAAACAATCCATTAAATCTTCAATCCTAGGAATAGGAAATCTATATCTAATAGTTACTTTATTGATGGCTCTAGAATCAATGCACATTCTCCATTCACCTCTTTTTTTTGCACTAGAACTGTAGGAACAACACAAGGGCTTTAATACTTTCTCTTATCAAACCTTTCTTGAGTAATTCCTCAACTTTCTTCTGAATCTCCTCATTCTCTTTAGGAGTCAATCTATAGGCAGCCTTGTTTGGAAGGCTATCCATTGCAATCAAATCCATCTGATGATTAATGATACCCATGGGTGGAAACTCATTGGGTAGATCCACTGCTACAATATCCATATGTTTGTTCAAAATATCTTGCACTTCATTAGGCAAATCATCTAATCTTGTAGAGGTAAACACAGTAGAAAGTTTAGGAACCGAAGCAAACCCTACTTCTTCCTTCTTCATCTCATGTAAAAACTCTTTACCGCTTACCAACATTACCTTGCTGCTACTACCACTACTGTTGTCCTCTTCTCATTCTTACATAGACAAGAGCGTATGCTTGACCCCATTCTTCTCAATGGCATAGGTATCATCTCTCCCATTATGCACCACTTTCATTTTAAACTGCCAAGGTCTACCAAGCAACACATGACACACATCCATGAGCATGATATCAGAAACAATATTATCCTTATAACTACCAATTTGGAATTCAACCATGGCCTATGCATTAACTAGCAATTGATATCCTTTTTGTAACCAAGAAACTCTATACGGTGTGGGATGTTTGGCTCTTTCAAGACCCAAGTTCTCTACCATTTCAATAGACACTATATTATTTGTACTTCCACTATCTATAATCAACTTACAACGCTTACCCTTTGCCTTACATTTTGTTTTGAACAAGGCTCTCCTTTGTGTTGGTTCTTGATTCTCCTTGGGTGGATACCCTCTTGAGCAACAAAAATTCTCCTAATTTTGGTTCTTCTTTATGGTGAATAAGTGATTTCACACTCTCTTGTTATACTTGAACAATTTGATTACTCCTTTCAAACTTCGTATGTCCTCCTTGTGAAGCTTTCAAACGTTCCCAACTCTTGTGACCAGCATATTGATTACACTTAAAGCATTTACCAACAAACCCTTGACCTCTTCCTTGGAATCCATCTCTTCCATATGTTCTTCCTCCTTTATTTTGATAGCCTCCTCATTCCTTATTGGCAGTCCCATTTGAACTTCCAACCCCTTCTTCTTGATGATGTTTCTATCCTCTTCTAGACGATTGTCCTCTCCCTCTAAATCCTCTTCCTCTCTTTCTTGCTCGCTCACTTTGCTTCCTTTGTAACTTCTCCTCTGCCTTAATGGCTAATTGGTAAGCCTCTTCTAGACTTCTAAAGGACACAAGACTCAACTCATCCTACAAACTATACTTCAACCCATACAAATACCTTGCTACTTTCTCCATGTCCTCTTCACTATGCCCAGACCAAATCACCAACTTATAGAATTATTTAGTGTGGTCTTTGATTGACATGTCTTTTTGTTTGTGGTTCTGAAATCTTTTGAAGAGATTAGTTTGATAATATCTTGGAAGGAACTTTGCCTTTAACTTTGCAACCATATTATCCCAAGAGTTAACATTTTCTTTATTCTTCTTCCTCCTCTCAGTTTGAACATAGTCCCATCACATAGCAACGTGGCCTTTTAACCTAGTCCCAACAAACTCCACTTCCTTTCCTTTGCAACTCCCTCATATTCAAAATACTTATCCAAGTCATTAATACAATCTATAAGTTATTCGTTGAGGCTTCTAGAATACGTAGGAACCTTAATCTTTGGTTTGGCACCAACATTCAAAACTGTCCTCAACAATATTTTTTCAAAACTTTCAAGCCCTTCTTACTCTTCCTCATCATCTTTTCTTGGTTGCTCTTCCTCTTCAACATCACTAGCATCATCTATTGGTGCTCCTCTTCGTTGTGCCCCCTCCATGGCATCCATTTGAGCAGTCAAGTTCTGCAACAATTCAAGGACTCCTTCAACATGTCCTCTTTTGCCTCTTCCTCAAGCTCCTCTACCTCTCATCATCCACAGTGGCATTCTTCCCACTCCACCAAGAACCCAAATCTTTAGGCTTTGATACCAATTTGATAGCAACCTTACTAGTAAATCAAGGATTAGGACTTCTAACAATAAGCAATGACAGTCACCAAAGTTATGAAGTTCGAACCTTAAGCAAGTCCTCAATACCCAAACAACCAAAATACAATGAGACAAGGATTGAGTTATGTAATAGTAAATGGAAATACTCGAATGATAGAAAGACAAACATAAATAACTGTACAACACTTGGTTTTTATTGCTTTTCTCTTCGATACAATTTACATGGCATTCAAACCTATCAGAGACTATTGTTCTCTTTGCTCTGCACCTTCCACCCGAACTAGTCTTCCCTCTAATGCCTCTCTATTTCCAATTTCGTTTGAGGGAAATTTCCATAATCTTCCATTTCTCCTCCCCCCTTGTTGTAACCATCCTTCTACCTTTTAAACTTGCATGGGTTTTTCTCCTCGCTGTCCAAAATCATCCAAAAATTATCGATAACTATCTCTAGGCAACTGTTTGCTTGCTTGCCCAAAGGGCGAGAGAAAGTTGGAGTGACTTGTTTCCTTACCCGCATGGTGATAAGAAGTGACATGAAGTGTCACCAAACAAAACTGCAAAACCCAACAAAACAGAAACAAAAGAAATAAACCAAAACCAAAGGGACAAAGAGTGATGCCCTTGCATCATGCAGTAGCATGCTTCTTTAGGATTTTGGAAAAATATTTTACATAAAAAAAACAACATTAAAAACAAGGTTTTGATAAAGGTTCAACAATATAGTAAATAATAGCAACCTTATATAGGAGTTTGGCTTGTTCTCATTCATATATTTTTTAAAATTTGTTGTTTGTCTTAATGTTTTTCTCACTTTCATTTTGTGGTTTCCTTTATTTTGACTATCCAAATTAAGTCTTTTGGTCATGCTTTTTCCATATTTGTATCTTGAACCATGTGCAACCTCTTCCCCCTCTCTTTTTAATAAGTCTTGGTTTGCAACTAACTATTGTTTTACTCTTGCAACTCTCTTGTATCCTAATGATGGATCATAGAGTGTGATCCGAAATGTTGATTCAAAAACTTGCACAATTTAATCCATAAACAACATTGATCTACAATATGCATTGTGAAAATCTTATATCATTAATAGAAAACTTATTCTCCTCTTTTAGAATTTTGATAGTATATTTTAATATTAAAAGTGTCATTTTCAAAGAAAAGTAATCAATTTAGAAGTCTTGACAATCATAAAAACATTTTATATTCTTCATCTTTCTTTATTCTATTGGTCATCATTGAATTTAAAATGCATTCAATCATAAGAGATGTTTTGAAAGGAAGTTTCATTAAAGATTATTCACAAAGAGTTTTCAAAGGATTCATGGTCTTATCAAACCCTAAAGAATTTTCAGAATAATTATGTAGCAAGGTGTGGATGAGATCTTAGTACAAGGGTACATAATTTTTCTCATCAAAGAAGAAATTTATCAATTCAATGTAGGGGGTTTTATTCAAAAAGTTCAAGTTTTTCAACAAAGGTAGTATTAAGAGGTTTTTCAAAAAAATGAGATGTGAGTTTTGGCTAGGGTTTGATAGGAGACAAATCAATAAAGTGTGTTTAGATTCAAAACACAAAGGATGAATTTTTAGAATGAAAAAACTTTAGAGCTTTGCAAAAGTTTTGCTAGACTTTGTTAGGATGCATAAAAGCTTCATCCAATTTATCTAGAATTGTCTATCCAAAAGTCTATTTTTAGCCATCTTTTTTAGAAGGAAGAGAGTTCCAACTAGAGTTGATGAGAAGAGCCATATCGATAACATGAGTTCAAATTCAAAACATCAAAGATGAATTATCAAAACGCTAAATTTTAAGAGCTTTGTCAAAGAATTCACTTAAGTTAGTCAAAATGGATAAAAGTTTCATCAAAATCATCTAGAGCCACCTATCCAAAAGTCACCTTTCTGAGAGGATTCAAAGTTTTGTCAAACCCCAAGGAATTTTTAGAAAAAATATGCAAAAGGTGTGAAAGAGATATGAGTGCAATTATATAAAAAAATTCTCATCAAAGAAGGCATTCATCAAGTCAATATAGTGGGCTTTTATTCACAAAGTTCAAGTTTTTCAACAAGGGTAGTTTTAAAAGTTTTTCAAAAAAATTGAATTATAGGTTATAGCGAGGGTTTGATGAGAAGAGACAAATCGATTAAGAGTGTTTATATTTAAAAAATCAAGGAGAAAATGTTAGAACACTACAATTTTAGAGCTTTGTTAGAAGGTTTGCTAAAAGTCATTAAAATTATTGAAAGTTCCCTATCCATAAGTTTATTTTCAGCCATCACCTTTTTCCAAGGGAAGAGCATAGTTTGAATTGTTTTTAGCTAGCACTATTATGAGTGATGACATATTTAGTTTTCCTCTAATTTTATCATTATTTATTTTCAACTTGAAATGAACTATTGTTGGATCATCTATCTAAGATCTCTTGTCAGGCGATAGATGTGATATTTAACAGATTTAATTAGAGATTGGTGGAATTCATTTTAGTTTTAGTGGATAAAATGTTATAATAGAACTTGTATTGCATGCAAAACAATCAATTTTTAGAGTAAGTAACACTTAGCTTTTTATTTATTTTTATGTAATAGCATTGTAAGTATTATAAATAAGTGTCATTTGCACTTAGCTTTGCAATAACATTTTTGATGTCTACTTGGTGTTGGAATTTCTAGTCTACATTAATGTTAATCCATAATTATTTATTTATTAATAACACTTTTTATGTTTTTCTTTCTTTTAAATCGTTATTGAAATATTTTGTTATATGTGCTAAGGGAGATTGCATCACTTTTAACAATTTTGAAGGTTTATATTTGCATGTTTGTTCAAAATTATGCTCCATCAAGTTTATGGGATGGGGATGGGGGGACATGTTTTTGCGATGAATTTTTTGGGAGTTCAATTTTTAGGGGATGATAGGGGGTGGCTATTATAAAAAGGGAAATTTTCAACTATTCATATGATGAAATTATAAGACATTCATCATATAAATCATAAAACCTTAACACATATCATTAGAGTTAAATTGTTATTTCATTTGAGAGTCAATATAAACAAATTAACAAAATTAATTGTTTCATTGTCAATGTGCATGTATATTATATATAAATTATAATAAAATTCCCAAAGGCTATAAGTTTTGACTACAAAATGACAAAAACTTAGAAATACGTATTTGTCCCTTAAAAAACATTTATTTGGCAACACTACATCAAAATCAAGGTTTGAGTTTGAGTCATTGCCACTATGAGTGGCTACCTCATATAATGGAACCCCAACCAATCTCGCCCATGTCTCCTCCTGATTAGCATGTATGGAATCTTCGAGATCAACATTCCAATGTGTAGTTGGAGTTTGATGATATTCAAGGGTATGTTTATCCTAAAGCTACAAGGAACTATGAATGCCCACCAAATTCTTCAACAATGGAGAAGTAAACCTATCTCTCTTGATTGTTTAGATGAAGCCATATGTAGACTAATTCTTCTTTACAATAGAGGAGCTACCAACTTGTGAAAAGAGATGAGTGAAAAGTATCCTCAACTCTATTGCATCCTTTCCATGCCATATCCACCATCTAATAGGGTTGGTTTGTGCTAATGCAATTCCATTTTTTCTTTCCTTTGGTTTGCTAAATTTTGAACCATGAAGATTGACAAAGGTTAGCCAATATTGTAAGGTAGACTCATCACTGTACATCATTTAAAGAGCTTTCATGAGCATTATTTAACCTCTTCATCATTAAATGGAGACTCTCTCCTAGGCCTTGCTAAATAGTATTTGGGATTTATAGTGTAGGTTTCCATACAAAGTAGGATGCTCATAGTGTTCAACCACCATATCATAATAGACCTAAATACTCCTCATAAAATCCCAAATCATGGTCCTTAATATGAATGGATTATTTTATTTTCCCAAACATGTTGTCAAATGTCTCATAAATCTCTCCAAGGCTAGGAGAGTTTGTATCAACATATTTTATGACACATGATATGTCAGATGAAGGAGTAGACATATGCAAAGAAAATAATTTAGAAGTTAAAAACCTAGAAACAATAAAATAAATAATAAATTATAAAATTAATAGTTTAATAACAAAATCAATAATTTGATGATGAAATTAACAATTTATTAATAAAATAAACAACTTATTAAAATCAACAATATCTTACCTCATTATGAACCACCAATCATCATCAAAGATTTTGTGTTTCACACAATTTATTTTAGTTGTACTTGCCTTTGACCATCTACCCCACTTTAAATTAACCATCATTAACTATAGAGGCTCTTGCACTTCAAGCATCCCCTCCAACAAAGTAAAGTAGCTTACATATCTAGTACCCATGGTCTTAAGGAATTCTCTTCTTGAAAAATTTCTAAACAAAGTGAGGTGTGATAATTACAAGTGAACATTTGCATGAATCTTTCTTATAAAAACACCGCCTTCACCCAATCTATCTTCCCAATAACTTTCAATACATTGTTCAATGCATGAACACAAAATGGGGTTCAAAAAAGTGTTTGTAAGAACCTTCCACCAACACATTACCTAACTTACAAATACAAGCTGAATCATTTGCTACTTGTACAACATAAGAGGGTCCAACCTCTTTTATGACATCCTTCAACATTTTAAAATTAGAAGATTGCATCCTTCCTTTACCCCAAACAATCAATAACTAAGAAAATAAGAGCAAGTTGAAAATGTTACAATGTCATCAATGAGTGGCCTATGTCTAATATTTCTCCACCCATCCATGATGATAAATTAACCATCCTTTATCCAAAATTGTCTCATCTCCTCCATCATTATATTCACCTTAAAATACTCTTTATCAAAGAGGGAGGTGTGTAGCTTCTATTCTCTAGGGGGGGACAAATGAAGGACCAAAATTGAGTGTATATTTGAACAATTTGTTTAAAATATGGAGAGTGTGCCATAGGAAATGGTATGCCATTGGCATAGAACACTTGGAAACTTCTCATGATTTTATATTAAATGTTCCTACATCATTAGTGGCCTTTTTCCATCCTCTTTGACTCTTAAAATTTATAGATTAGGTAGGTAATGACACACTAGGTCGCATAGACTCTAGATTGGAATTCCTTTATTTCTTGCACTACCCTCCATGCACAACCTAATCACCTTGGCCTTCTCAGCTATGGTTATTTTCACACCTTTTTACCCATTTCTGAGTTATGCCCAAAAGATGAGAGCAAGCCCTCATGTAGCTAGCCCTATAGTCTTTTTTACATAAATGACATAGCCATACTCATATCCCCTTGATTTTTTTGTCTTTTTCTATGGCTATTGCAAATTGTAGAAATATTTTTTGGGGATTAAATGGACCCCTTGCATAATTTTTTAAGATTTAGAAGGACATTCAAAAGGGTTATTTAAACTTATTATCCTCGCAACACTCCCACTCTCAAAAGAACCTCTGACATTACTTTTACTACCATGGGCTCTTTTTTGAGTTTGAATTTCATCACCCTCACTACCCTCACTACTATTTTTTTTTGTTGAAATACAAATGACAACTGCAAGTGCAGATATGAAACAAAAACAAACAAACAAAATCCTCTTTAAGTGTTTGAAAATTTGAAAAGATCAAAAAAATACAAAATAATCTATTAAAATGAACAATAGATAGTGAACTTGCCTCAAATGATGTAAATTTGGTGCTCTCTCAAACCCTCTTCTCACTATTGTTCCATTTTTTGAGTTATTTCCTCTTTGTGGGCCTCCACACCCCTTTATTTTTAATTTTTTTTATGTTTTTTTTTCTCAAAAAATAGACATTTGAGTGTTGGGCTATAGAACATGACTAGCCATCCATTTCTAATTTTTTTCAAGTGTTTGAAATGTTTCTTGGAATTCTAGGGATGAGAGTTTCTTACTCCTTGCATCCCCACAATGTCTATTACAGGGGATAGATCCAGTTTGTAGGAAACATGTTCACAAGGTACATAGGTTCAAATTTGAAGATTGTGGCTTGGTACCCATCTCTTAATTTAATTTGCATAAGCATTTGTTTTTTTTTTGCTTAAACATATGCAATATTTATGTGTACTTGCACTGATCAATTTTGGCTTTTAGTTGAATAGGTAGGCATATTGATGTAGAATTTATTTTTAGTCAAAAACATAAAAAATATTCTACCTTGCATTGAAATGCATGTCACTCTTTTGGCCTAGGTGAATCTAAAAATGACACCCTGAGAAAAATTATATAGATTGTAAAGGGAAAAAAAGATAAGTCCTCTAAACCTCCTTTTGACATGACTCTTCGCTCCCACAAGAGTAATTCAAAATGTAAATCTTGATGGTTCTTGTTGGGGGGTTGGTTTTTGGCCGGTTGTTGGTTGTTTGGCGGCTTTGTAGTCGGTTGTGGCTCTTGGCTTTGGTTGCATTTTTATCCTTGGTTGTTTGTGCTTTCATGTCTTTTAGTTTTGACAACCTTCTAGTTGAGGGTTCCAGATCCATTCAAATTCTGCTTGTAAAGGGTTTCGGGGTCCCTTCAAAAGCTGTTTTTATTTTTATCAAACATTATATAGATTGTAAATATCAAGTACACATTGTGTAAATTAAGTTAGTTTTCATTTTATAGAGAGATTTCCTTTCTAATTTGAAGAGTATCTCTACCACATATTCTATTGATGTTGCACTAAAAGGTGTGAATTAAAATATAATATTTATTTTTTTAGTGACTTTATTGTAGACAACATAAGATTACCATCTTATCCATCATAACATTCAAGTTGGGTACAAAGGTTCCGTAATTCATAAATATATTTTTTAACTTAAAAAAAAAATTGATACAATCAATGGCTAATAAAAAAGACAACAATAATAATGATAATCACCAATCTCCATTGCTACCATCGAGAAATTAGACTGGTCCATTAGCTTTGATAAAACATCATGAGCTTTAGGTCAAGGAACAATTTCTCAAAATTCTATGGTGATGGCAAGTGACATCCTAACAAGCATATGTTAGCCTTCACCATGACATGTGGAGTTTTAAATGTAGCACATGAAGATGTTGAATTTTGTTTGTTTTTTAAAATATTGCAATGCACAATAGCTAATTGGTTTTTCCATGTTGCACTAGTTTGATCATGAGTTGGGAGTTGGTGACCAAGAAGCTTTTTACAAGCTTCAAGGTATCTAAATATAATCATATTTTATTTGCATGACTCTTAAATGCCAAGAAAGATGACAATGAATTTAAAAGGGATGTTTTTGTGAGATTCAATTTTTTGGTCACTAGGATTGTTGCTACTCTGAATTATACTTTTGAAATTCTTTTGAGCTACAAGTTTCATAAATACTTTATCTTTAGAAGTTGCTCTCTTTCTCAAAGAAGATAATACTACTAAACTGAAGGATGATTAAGAACATACCTTTGAGTTAGAGGATCGTATGATTATGTCAAGAATAATTTTAAAATATTTATTTAGGCCACTAGATCCATTGAACCTACCTCGACTTCAATAGTATCTACCTCTTTTTCAAGAGAAAAAATGTTTTTTTATCAATTATATCAATTATAGTTCTCATTTGTCTATTTCTCCAACAAGGCAAATGGCAGAAGCTTCTTTTTTCTTCATTCTCAATCTACATGTTTCATGTAAAAAATTAGCACGATTGAAGAAGTTGTCTTGAAATTCAAAGATTCACATAATTTTGATAGCATCAAATAAAAATTAAGAGTCTTTGGGTGGTTGTCAACATTTATCAAGTGAATTTGGTGGTGGCTCTGGATGGGATATACCCAATATGAATCTAATAAAGGAAGCAATAAATTTTATAATTATATGTTGCATGATATCATGTGTTCACGTAATTAAGAACTAAAAATGGAACATGAATATCCATAAGAAGCAAAAAAAAACCTACTTTTCTCAAGTTCTTGAAGGTGGAAAAGAGTTTGTTGATGGAAGAAAAACCTAATGTTATACAAGTATGCCATATGTAATGCCCCACCAAGTAACCCTAAAAGAAGTTGTAATTAACGACTTAAGCGAACCAATTTTTTTTTTCTTTAAAGTGTATGGTATGTATATATTGCATGTTATAATATACATTAGAATGTATATTTATTGATTTGAGTAATTGGTTCATTTAAGTCGTTAATTACAACTTCTTTTAGGGTTACTTGGCGGCACTACACATGGTATCAGAGCCTAGGTTTAAACACTGAATTCTCTGGGTACATTTGTGCCCACTGTGTTGTCCTTGTGAATTGTCAGTGGAATTGTTAAGTGATCATGTGTTCATGGCTTTTACTTTAGTATGATGTACTCTATGGAAAAGAGTAGCGTGAAAGTAACCGGATAAAAGGTTATGGTTGGAAAGTTATGATATGTATCCCATGGGTTATGGAATTTGATGTTCCTATGGGTTTATGTATGAAGTTGTACCCCTGTAAATGAAAGAAACCAATAATTGTATCTTGTTTGAGAGTCATGGATACACTCTGGGTCATGTGAATTGTGTGCTCACTCCGCATCACATGAGGGTTGTTATCATTCTAGTTGGACGTTGTTTCCTCCTTCCTCGTTGGTGGATAGTATTTAGTCACATAGTGATGTACAGTGCAATTTTAAAGATTGTGAACTTTCTTTCAGTTATTGATGATTTTTCAGTTGATTGTGAGGGCCGACACTTTGTTTATACTTGATTGTGAAGGTTTAGCCATGACTTGTGATCTTATCTTCTTATAACCCTAGCAGTTATATATTTGATTCAGTGTTGAAATTATGCGCATTATTGCCTTATTGTTGAAATGGAACTTTAATTTGATCTTCTTTATGAACTTGGTGGCTAAGCTAGTTATCTTTGTTGTTTTCAATGTCGGCTATGTGTCGTATTGTGATTCCTCTCCAAGGTTGTATGAGGCGAACTTGGTGAGTGTGTACGAGGAAGTAGACACAGGAAATGTTGAGGATGGGGGTATGTGAGGCTGTATGCAGCTAGAACCCACTACTCACCTATGTGTGATGATTATCTCTTGGAGGCTAATTCCCTTATACAACAAGAGACAAGTCATTGTGGTCTTGTTTGGATGGTCTCACCTTTCGTGTGGCCTAACACCATCAAACTACTGATGGTGATGTTGATATTTTTTTGAGATGGTTAGTTGTTCTTGGTTCATGGATCCTTCTATCATGGATTGGTATGCCACTTTCTGGTGTCCAGTTGGACCCTGGTGTAGTCTTGTGATGGTTTCTGGTGTTGTGTATTGGTACATATGTGTATTATGTATGTTAATCCATGGTTATGTGATTTTTGGAGACTTGGTTGGTGGAAGCTTCACCATGTTGTCTCATTTGGATTGACAGTGTACTTGGTTGAGTTGTGTATGACACACGTTTTTATGATGAGGTATGGAGTGGTTCAGTTTAGAACCCTTGGCTATATGTGATTGTTTGGATTTTGCACTAGCGGTAGTTGCAGGCTTCCAGGAGTAAGCCTAACCCTTGGGGGGGGAGAATGTAATAACCCTCCGTTTTGCTTTCTGGATTGGACAGTGTGTCTTTGTTTGGTTTTGATTTATGTTTCTGGATATTCAGATACTTTGTCTTGGGTGTGTATTTGATCGCTATTTATAAAAGCGACAAACTATATTATGTGTTGTGATTTGGTTTATCTGATGCTTTAGTTTACATGTTTTAATTGGTGTAATGATGTTAGAGGTTATAGCATGTGATTGCTTATGAGAATATTTGATGTATGATGAAAGTGTCAATTATGATGATTGTATTGGTGAAGAGGACAGGTTTGCATCACTCGCTTGCGAGCGCCCTACGATTCTGTGACTTCCTCTTCACGGTGTGTATTTCATGTTGTTATATCATATGATGTTGTTTACTTCGTTTTCAAGTTTGTAGGTACATGACATCGACTCCACCTGGTTTCACTGGTTTGAGCGTGTTGATCCAACAGTTAAGTTGATTGGGAGATAGTAGCTAGGTAACTTGTGTCAAGTCTACACCCTAGCCATATTGTGTCGTCAGTCGTGTGTGTCGAGTCGTTGATTGCCTTGCTTTAATGTTATTTAATTCTGAAAGGATTCTTGGTTTGGAAATAGATATTTAGAATGATTGTATTAAATCATGTTGATGGTTATTTAATTTAAATTATGCAATGTGGATAAAAGTTTATATTTAAATTAATTAATTAAATTTAATCCAAAGGATTGAATTTAATTATTAAATAATTAAATTAATTAATTAAATATGTGATTGAGAAAATTAAAAGAAAGAAAAGAATTAAAATTAATTTTGGAAGTTTATTTCAATTTGTGGGAATGAAATTAGAATTTGAAATTGAATTTTAAAAGGAAAGTTAGTTTTCAAAATGTTGGAGTTAATTTAATATTTTAATATTTTTAATTTGGATATTGCATGCAAATTAGATTTGGTTGTTGAAGATATTTTCAATTATGCCAACATGTGTAAGTTTAATTAAATAGAAGAGTTTGTTGCAAATTCATGCACAAAGAGAATTTTGGAGAGGGAAAGCTTCTTCAGATGTGGGAGGATATTTTTGGTAAAATTGCATAGAGGATGTTTTGAAGAAAATTTTGGCTGTAGAATTGATTTGAGAAATTTTTGTTGATATTGGTTGGGCTTTTGGATTGTTTGTTTGTTTGGATTCACTGCATCAAAAAAATCTTCTTTTCCTGTAACTTCAACACCAAGTTTTATTCTGTGGTTTATTGTTTTTGAATTGTTTATATTAAATTGGTAGTGATTAAAGAATTGCTTGTTAAATTCATTTAGGAATAGAGATTACTATTTGACAATGGAAATTAATTATTTGGATTTTAGAAGTTTTGTTATTCCCATGAAATTCCTTCAGGGAAATTGTGAAAACCTTAGTTTGTTTGAAGAAATTGTTAGTTTTGTTATTAAATTAGACCTAGAGGATTTGAAATCTTTTGGAAGTAACTTAGTTTCCTTTTAGTTTTATTGTTCTTTTATTGTTTAATGAAGTCAAGAAAATGGATTTAAAGAATCAGTGTTGAAACTCTGGAAAAATTTGCATAATTTCACTTGTAGGTGAATATTCTCTTAAAATTTCCCCAATTTGTATATTATGATTAATCCGTCTTTATATATATACAATTTTTGTATTGATATAAATTATGGTTTTAATTTATTATATTCGCCGTCCGTACAACGTTCCTTTTTATGGTAAATCGTAGAAATTCCAAAGTTTTTGTTTTATCGCCGTTTTTTTTTTATATGCTTAGGGTTTATGTTTTATGGGGGAGGCTTGGGGAGGCGCTGAATCCACCGTCGCCCCCATGAGGGGACGACTCTGGAGGAAGGGCCTGTGCAGCCCACTCCCCTGCCCTTCTTTGGTGCGACCGAGATGGGAGAGGGTCGGCGGTGACAACTGCCCCTCTCCACAATACATGTGGATAGGGTCGGTTGTGACAGCCGCCCCTCCCCACTGTACATTGTTAATGCAGTGGCTAAGTTAGTGCGTCCGCCTAGGCACGGGTGTATTTCCTTGTTCCAATGTGTGGAAACCTAAACAAATCCGCAGGTGAAGTAAAATTTCATTCGCTTCCTTATTGCAAATTTCATAATTATTTTGGTATTCAGAATTTTTAAATGTAATTTGATTTTATTATATGATTTACGTGATATTTTGTAGATTGTTGTATGTATGTGAGATTTTGGATATTACATATTATTTTAGTATATTTAGTTTGGATTAAAATAAAATATTTTTTTTGTGGTATATATATTTAAATATATATAATTAAATATATAAGAAAATATATGGAATGTATATATTGCATGTTATATATACATTAGAATGTATATATACTTATTTGAGTAATTGGTTCGCTTAAGTCGTTAATTACAATTTCTTTTAGGGTTACTTGACAGAGCATTACACCATATATTCTCTAAGGAGGATGAGGTCAAGTTATAATCTAAAGAGTAAATGGTGTTCCAAATATTGAGCAAGAATAAATAAATTGATGTAGCTTATTTTCTTCATTTGAAGGGTTGTTTGAAGGCCCTACACCAAATATAATTGAAAAAGAACAAGACATTTTTCCTTTTTTAGGATTTTTCAACTTCAAGTTTAGTAGTCTCCATAAGCACTAATGATGACAAAATTTAGTTGATGCTTGCTAAGGAAATGAAGATATGGATACCAGAGGTTGATAATGTCAATAAGCAATTGTAGTTAGATAAAGAACATTTGTTTGGCTTGAGGATAATTCAAATTTATAGACATTAATTAGATTATAAATCATAGATTCATCACTAGACCTTGATAGTTTTTTGTAACACCTTAAGAGTGGGTCTTCAATGGAGGATATAGTGAATTTATTTTGTGTTTGGAACCATCTTCATCTCTAGTAGATCTCATACATGTTGAGCATTCAATGCTTATTAGTGAGCCTATGCTAGAACATGTTACTATAAAAGATGAAGAATGTTAAGAAAATGGTAAGGAAACAAAGTCTAAGAATGTTGTAGCTTCATATTTTAAAGACTCTAAGGATAGTAATGATGAGGAATTTTTGTTCCAAGGGACATTTTTAGAAGAGAACAACTTTGATGATAGAAGTGAATATTTTCTTCAATATATCAAAGAGGAATTTTAAACATTAGAATCATGCTTCTACTCTTGCTTTTGTGTCAGAAGATGATGGATGACATTGTTAGAGATGGGTATTTTTCTAGTGTATTTTGATAATGTTATAGTGTTTTAAGATTCAGATCTTGATGGTTTGTCAAATAAAAAATAGTAATAACATTGAAGGAGTACCATTCACACAAGGTCTATAGCCAACACCAATTCCAAACTTGGCGATTCAAATACATGATATTGATATCATTCTTCAATAACTCTAACTGCTTCCAAATTAGAATGTCAATGAGGTGTAATATGACCTTGAATTATAATAGACAATTGCTATCTTACTATCTTGCTAGTGTATTTTTGTTCCCTTTATACCTACTTGTAAAAGAGTGTTTTTGGTTTCCATGTTATGTAGCTTTGTGGTTCCTCTGTGATTTAATATTGTGTTTTATTATCCCTTTCGTGATTTAGAGTGATTGTCTTTGTAGTTTAGCTAATTTAGAGTGACCATCTTAATGATTTAGGTGATTTGATCATAATAGTCTAACTATATTGTCCAGTTAAAAAGCACTAATCTATTATAAAACTAATGATCATGTAAGTTCCTTTGCATTACAATTATGTGTCATGATCCTCAAACAAAACAAATGCAAATGGTTCTACCCACATGAACTTTCATATTATATCAAATTTCTAAACTAAAAAATCGTCTTTCCATCAATTCAACTAATCATATTTCAAAGTTATGTTCTATTGATCTATGTTTTTTTTTTTTTTTTTCGTATTTTTATAAATGAACAATAGAGCTCTCAAGTGCACCATATGTAATGAAGAACGAAATGCAGAAATATACAAAAATGATTAACATACTGTGAATTTCATCACTCGAGTTGTTTCAACAATGATCAAACCAATATCATTTTCAGCAAGGAGAAGCTAGTGCAATGTACTAATCCCATTTTGAAAACAAAAGGAAATGCAACCCTATTTCTGTATGACACCCTTCAACATAAGAACAAGTTCTAATGTATGAACATAGGCGTATGCTTGATATAGAGGAGCATGCCTAATAAAGGAAGTCTTTTGTTTTAAGACAAAGTATACATGTGTGTGCGTGGCTGAGGTATAGGCACACAGCTCTACACAAGTTTTCAAACTGGATTCCAAGCTACGTGCACACCAGACAAAAGGGAGTTGGGAGGGTCTATAATAGGACATGCCTATATGAAGGTATCAGTCTGACAATCATAACAGCATTCTATATTCTTCACCTTTCGTTTTCAATCTGTCATCAACAAATTTGAAATGCAATTAGTCATAAGGTAGTTTTTGAAAAGAAGTTTCATCAGAGTCTTTTTCACAAAGAGTTTTTGATAGGATTCAAAGTTTTGTCAAGCCCCACGACATTTTCAAAATAATTATACACCACTGTGTTAAAGAGACTGGTACAATGATGTAGAATTTTGCTTATCAAATAAGACATTTGTCAATTCAATGTAGTGGGGATTTTATTAAAAAAATTCAAGCTTTTCAAAAGGGAAGTGTTACAGATTTTTAAGATTTATGAATTTCAGGTTTATTGAGGAATTATCAGAATGCTAGAGTTTTAGAGTTGCTTCATGAGTTTTGGTACTTTTAGCGAGATAAGGGAAAAGCTTCATCAAAGACATCTAAAATTGTCTATTAAAAGTCTATTTTTACATATAATTATTTTTGGGGAAATAGAATATTCTAAGTTTTGTTATTTTTATAGCTTGCGTTATTTTTAACTTTTTTTTTTAATTTTAGCATTTTTTATTTCTAATCTAAGACAATTGTTGTTAGGTCATTTATTTATAGATCTCTTATTCTGTAAGAAATGCAAGCGTTATTTTTTTTTTATATTTTACCCTGCATGCAAGTAGTTAGTTCTTAGAATAGAATTAATAGTTAAATTTTTATTTATTTTATATGCAATAACTTTGCAAATATTATAAGTTGTCATTTGCACTTAGTTTCGAAACAGTAATTCTCATGTCTATTTGTTGGAATAGCTATTCAATGTTATTGTTAATTTGTAATTTATTATCCACTCAATAAACTTATTATGCCTATCTATTTTTTAAATTGCTATTGAAATATTTTGTTATGTACGTTGAGGGATATTGAATTGATTTTAACAAGTTTTTTAGCTTTGTGTTGCAAGTTTGTTTGAAGTTAGAGATTGTGGCCTTTTATGATCCCTTAATTTAATTTATTGAAGCATTTTTGGTTTTGTGTTTAAACATATCCAATATTTAAGTGTACTTGTATTATTTAGTCTTTGTTTTAGTTGACCAACACAAACGAGTTAAAAGAGTGTGTCAATTTTCCCCTAAGTGGATGCGAAAAGAAAAAAAAACCCAAAATATTTTATGGATTGTAAATAACAAGTGCATATTGTATAACTTAGATTAATATTAATTTTATAAATAATTTCCCATTCTATTCAAAAAGGGATTCTATTGTATATCTATTATACTTTATATTACATTGAATTATAACAAAACTAAAGTTAGTCTTCTTTTGTATGCATGCTCTAATTGTGCCTTCAATAATATCTTTCACCTAGTTTGTACAAACTCCTTAAAATATCATCTTCAATTTGGTCCACGCTTTTCTTGAATAACAAATGTGTTTTTACCAAGCACCTACCCATCAATTCATGGTTCATGAAAAATGTAACCTATGTATCTTAGGGTTTATAATTCAATAGTTTATCATCCATCATGCCTAAAATCCATATTTGGATTCAATAGGGCCAAGTTGAATTGTAGTTTTTTTTTTCAATGTGATAGTGGATTTGAAAGAGCTATTATTGCCCTCATTTTCATACAATTGATATCACTAGATTTTAAATGATAAAAGATTGTTGAAAGTGTGTCATTTAATAAATTTATGCCTACCACTTTATATTGCCACAAAGCACATACAATATAAATAGCTAAGTCTTTAGGATCTTTGTGTAAGGTTTTTTAAGAATAATATTTGTATATAAAATTATAGATGATGGGATAATCCTAGAAGGGAGCAATTTAATGACATCCATAAAAAAATAAAATCTTGCAAATAACAAACATTTTGTAGATTTAGTGACCATGTCCATTGTAATAAACAATTCAAAAGAATTGGTGATGCCACCATTACCACCTCGTCTTAGTACTCCAATGACAACGAAGATCCAACCCAAAATCTTGTTGATGCATTCTTCCTCAAGATTAAATCCTAGTGACCACTTTTTTGAGAAATAAAATATTCTTATCTAGAAACCATAGGCCATCCAAACGGGTCTGTGCACAATCTTTGTGGTTCATGAAGGAGATCAAACAAAACCAATTCAATAAAACCACAACTTCAAAATTTTCCTCCTTTATTCTACTGGTGAAGTTGAATGGTTCTAATGAGCCCACCAAAGATCAAAACTTGTTGAGTGTGAGGTGCCAACATTATAAGGGATGAGTAGGATTGTGCCCATAATGACTTTGGCGAAAGACATTCTCCTTATTCCTTGGCTCTCAATTGAAAAGATTTTAACTAAAGACATTCCCCTCATTCCTTGGCTATCAATTAAAAAGATTTTAACCTAGAAGGATGTTGCAAGCATAAAGGTGTAGTCATTGATGTCAATTGGTTGTTGTTGTCATTAATGTCATGGAAGTTGGTTATTGGTTGTATATGTTGAGGATATTGTAATAAAGAATTTTTGTAGGTTGTGCATGTATAGTTGTGATGTTGAATAAGTGCAATGATTACATGGAGTTATTCTTATGTTGCTATGTCTAGAGGTGTGTTAGAATGAAGTAATGTGCTACAATGATGTCTTTGGTACTTGGGTTCCAAGTGCTTTTGAGAAAATTTGATAAATACGGAAAACAATGTCATGCAGGTACTCAATGTATACTCCAAGATGTGCTCTGTATTGTTGCTTTGCTTGTGCGAATCTAAGATATTGTTCATGGTTGTTGGTAGTTGCTATCTTCAGAATTTGGGATTTTGGATCATCGTACAATGCGAGATATTTTCACCAGTATGTGAACTATGCATTTTAGTGTGTTTGGTTGTGATTGGGGAGAAATGTATTTGCTCTAGATTTCTCTGAATTTTGGTTTCATGACTTGCGGTTTTGAGAATAAGTTGATAAGATCGTGTTCAAGTGAAGTTTTTTGTCCGGAAAGATTGGACCGTGTTAAGGATGCGTGTGCTTAATTCTTTTATGTGTTTTGCATGAGTGTTGGTTGACCTTGTGTTAAACACTATTTGTGAAATTTATGGAAGTATGGCGAGGCGTGTTGGGACTTATTTAGGTCCACATTAAGTATGTGTTTGGGTCGCCCTCATTCTCTTCCACTGCAGGAATGCTTTGTTGTCGACCTAATTTAAATTTGTAAATACAAATGGTGTGTGGCCAACCTTGGATGGGTTTTAAGGTTCAAGACGGTATAAGTACAAGTTGAGATGCTGGTGAAAGATAAGATAAGTGTGAGATATATGTGATATAGTGTGTGATGTGAATTCAAGCAGATCAATGCAAATTTTAAGTGTTGAGTTCTTGAAGGCAATGAGATGAAGGTGTACTCTATCTTTCAAGCATGTATGCAAGTGTGTGAGCGAATTGTTGTGGAATCTTCGTTGCATTGAGATATTTTTCTCTTTGTAACAATTCTCTCTTTTTTTTTTTGTAATTATGTGCCTATGAGCCCGCATTGGACAGTGTGTCTTCTCTTGGTAGTGATCCTTTTTGGTAGTGAACCTTTGTATTCGGTTTTGGAATTATTTATATTTGTGACCTAATTATCACTGTGGTTTTTCCCTCTTTGGATTTTCCACGTAAATCTAGTGTTATTGTGTGCATGTTTTTATTAATTTTAGTTTATATTTTTGTACTTAAGGATTAAATACATTAATAGTGTAAGGGTTGTGCGAATGCATATAAATCTAACTTTTGTTGAGGGTTTTGAACTTTACAATTGCTACAAATGATTCACCCCCTCTCATTTGTCTTGTTCAACAATTGGTATCAGAGCGAGGTTGCTTGGAGAAGAGCTTAACCGCTTAAGGAAGGTCCGAGATGGTGAACACGATCACTATTGAGTGTCCTAGGTTCGATGGAAGTGACTATGCATTCTGGAAAATGAAGATGGAATGATATCTATCATACTTCAGATATGAGATCGAGAAGTCTATTTAGAACCAGTATGTTGCTTTGGCGAATGGTCCAAGTACTACTAATGAGATCAAAGTGCATGAAATCAACGATAAGGAAAGGTTTATTATTGTTAATAGTCTTTCACATTCTGAAGTAGTTAAAGTTATGAATTTGAAGACTGCTAAAGAGGTCTAGGATAAGTTGGAAAGGATGTATGAACGAGATGAAAAGATTAAAAAAGAAAAGTTGCAAAACTTGGAGGCACAATTTGAGATCCTACGAATGGGAAAAGATGAGAACATCAAATCCTACATGCAAAGAGTAGATGAGAAGGTAGGTGGAATGAGAGCACTTGGTGCACAAATAGATGAATCTAGGATAGTAAAGAAGGTACTCAGAACTCTCCCTGATATATACAGTGAAAAGGTATCTTTTATAGAGGAAATTGTGGATTATAATACTTATAGTAAAGATCAGTTGGTTGGTACTCTAACCTCTTTTGAAATCAGAAAGCTTGGGTTGACAATGGAAGAAAGACAAAAATTGCATTCAAGGCTGCAAAAGTGGAAGATTTGGATGAAGAAAATCTTGATGAAGTGGAAGCAAATTTTGTAAGAAGAATGAAAAAGGGCTCCGTTAAGTATCAAGGTAAATTACCTTTCAAATGTTTTAGTTGTGGAGGAATAGTGCATTATGCTTTGAGATGTCCAAAAAGAGCTGAAAGAAATAAACATAGACAAGATAAAGAAAATAAAAGAAAGATGATCAAAAGAGCATATTATGTCAATGAAGATGCTGACATTTTTTATGATGAGTCTAATTATAGAGATTTTGATGATAATGAATGCTTCTTCCTAGCTTTAAAAGATGAATCTACTACAACTAATACTGGAAGATGTGTGAAGGAAAGTGCTCCAAAGAAAATTGAAGGTACTATGGTCTCTGCTCTTCATGCTAAACAAGAATAGAACTACTGCGTTGTTGATAGTGACAGCTCAAATCACATGACCGGTGACAAAAGTAAGTTTGTTAAACTTGATAAATATCACAGAGGCTTAGTTAAGTTTGGAGATGATTTTGGTGCTAAGATATGTGGGATAGGTTCAATCGGTTTTGATGGAAAGCATAATATTGATGGCGTCTACTATGTTAAGGGTTTGAGACATAGTCTCTTGAGTGTTGGACAAATGTGTAAAAATGGATATAATCTTGTATTCAAGGATGAAAAATGTGAAATTAGAAAAGGGTTCAAAACTGTGATTGTTGTTGGTAAGAAGACTGAAGGAAACATCTATCAACTTAAAGGTGTTGATGGGCATTGCTTTATATCTCAGATTAATGACAATCGGCTATGGCACTGGAGGATGTGTCATATGAACTTTGATAACATGGTGAGAATTAGTGTAGTACAAGTTGTGAGAGGTTTACCAAGAATTACAAATCTTGTTAATGTAGTCTACAAGGACTATCAGTTTGGAAAGAAAGCTAGAAACAACTTTAGGTCAAAGGAACAATCTACTACTGGACTACTAGATTTAATCCATAAAAATATTTGTGGTCCTACAAGGATGAGAAGTCTACAAGGTGTCAGGTATTTTATGCTTTCGATTGATGATTACTCTAGGATGACATGGGTTACTTTTCTTAGAGATAAATTTGATGCATTAGACAAATTCAAGGCATTTAAGGCAATGGTTGAGAATGAAGTAAATTTGAAAATAAAATGTTTGAGGTTTGACAAAGGTGGTGAATTCACCTCCAATGAGTGTAACATATTTTGTGAAGCCCATGGAATAAGAAGACAATTGTCTTCCCCTAGAACTCCTCGGTGGAATGGAGTTGTTGAAAGAAAGAACAAGACAATTCAAGAAGTTGATAGATCAATGATAACAAAGGTAGGTCTATCAGAAGTTTACTAGAGAAAAGCAACACATTGTTGTTTATGTGTTCAATTGAGTTCAAGAAACATCTAACACTAAGATCCCCTATGAGATATGGTGTGGAAGGATTCCTATTGTCAAGTATTTCAAGGTATTTGGAAGAAAATGTTATATCAGAAGAGATGAAGAAAATCTAGGAAAGTTTGATGCTAGATGTGATGAGGGTATTTTCATTGGATACTCTACTAGAAGCAAAGATTACAGATGTTTCAATAAAAGGATAAGAAAGGTTGTAGAAAGCAAAAATGTCAAGGTTGATGAAGCATTGAAGAATTTAATTGAAGTTGATGGATATGTGTCAGATGAACCTAATTGCAGAGAAGTAGAAGAAATAGCTGGAGAACAAGAAGTGCAAAATGAAGAAGAAGAAGCTTCGGAAAGGGTTCCTAAAACCCCTAAGTATGTGCAAAAGAATCCATCAGAAAATTGGATAATTGGAGACAAGAGGAAAGGTGTATTGACAAGAAGCAAAACTTGGTATGCAAGATTGGACAAATATTTGATTCAACAAGGTTTCAACAAAGGTATTGCAGATAGCAATTTATATTTCAAAATTGAAGCTGACAAGATCTTGATAGTAGTTGTGTATGTGGATGATATTATTTTTGGAGGAAATGAAACTATGTGTAAGATGTTTCCTGAAGAAATGCAAAAGGAGTTTGAGATGTCTATGTTTGGTGAGATGAATTTCTTCCTTGGACTGCAAATCAATCAAAAAAATAAAGGAATTTTTATTTTACAATCAAAGTATGCAAAAGAAATGTTGAAGAAATTTGGAATGGATGGTTCCAAACCGATATGCACTCTTATGGTAACTGGTTGCAAATTAAGTAAGGATGATGATTCTCCTAAGACTGATCAAAGCAAATACAAATCAATGGTTGGAGGTGTTAGTGTTTCTTACATCAGATTATTTAATCAATTGAATAATAGAAATGCAACACATAAGACAATGAACACAACAAAATACCCTGGGAAAACCCTCCTCTTGAGGGAGAAAAACCCAGCAAATATATCTCTTATATATTTAAGGAATAAGAGCAGAAATCTGCTTGAACTCAGGCCCAACACAATGCCGAATTTGATACAATGAATAATAGTATCTCTCCTAGATGCAAAGATACAAATGAATATGTTTCTCCTTGAGATCGGTCTGCTGCTACAAAATGATGATTTGTTGTTCAAGTATGAACTTAATATGTTTCTCCTTGAGATCGGTCTGCTGCTACAAAATGATGATCTGCTGTTCAAGTATGAACTTCTTCTATAACTGCGAATTCTGCTCTGCCAAAATAGCGAACTTCTATTGTGTATATTCGAATGTGTGTTACCATCAAAAGGTAACCTTGTATATATACCTTCTTGGCGCCTCTTCATATGGGTCGGCCTTTTTGATAGATATTTAAATAACAAATAAGGTCGGCCAGAATAAGTACATTATATATCTTAAATATAAGGTCGGCCCATGTACTAGTGAAGACCGACGCTGCATTAACATCAACACTCCCTCTCAGCTAGGGATGAACTTCCATCTGCACAAGACACATTATGTTAGAATGAAAACAAAATAAAATATCACCTCAACGTGATATTAACCATTATGGCTACTCCCATAGATGGTAAAAACTCATCACGGATTCTCTCACGTGATGTTGTCATGGAGTCACACACATGACATCCACCATAGCTTCTCCCAGAGGGTGGAAACAAGGGCTTTCACCTCAACTCTCTCTCATCAGAGAATTGCATTATCAAGGACTTACACCTCAACTCTCTCTCAGCAGAGAATTGTATTAACAAGGGCTTGCACCTCAACTCTCACTCAGCAGAGAGTTGCATTCTCAACAAGGATCACTGATTACTGAGACTCTTTCTCAGTCAAGGCTGCATTCTCCACCATACCAAGTTTCTCTCGGAAGTATACAAACTTCATCCTGGCGAGAGGCTTGGTGAGAATGTCTGCCGTTTGCTCTTCAGTGCTGATATACCTCAACTGTATAGCTTTCCTTTGCACCATATCTCTAATATAGTGGTACTTGATCTCAACATGTTTTGTTCTGTCATGAAACACAGGATTGACAGAAAGCTTCACACAGCTTTGATTATCACAGTGTATGATAGTAGGCTCCATTGATTGACCAAACAATCCTGCAAGGAGCTTACGAAGCCACACTGCCTCACGAGCTGCCACACAAGCTGCAATATACTCTGCTTCAGTTGTACTCAAGGCCACTGAAGACTGTTTCCTGCTACACCAGGAGATCATAGCAGTCCCCAAACTGAAGCAACAACCAGAAGTACTCTTCCGATCTGAGACACATCCTGCCCAATCAGAATCAGTAAAACCATGCAGCTCCAAATCCACATTTGAAGAATATCTCAACCCATATCCAATTGTGCCACATAAATATCTCAGGATATGTTTAGCTGCTACAAGATGTATTTGCTTTGGTTCACACATGAACTGGCTAAGTGCACTCACTGCATAGCAGATATCAGGTCTAGTGTTAACTAGATACATCAATGAACCAATCAACTGTCTATACATCGTAGAATCCACTGGTTCTGAACTAGCTGCAGCTTCTTTCAACTTATCTAAATTAGACTCCATGGGTGTAGACATAGGTTTGCAGTCAAGCATACCAAACCTTTTGAGAATGTCAACAGTATACTTGCCTTGACTTAGAATCATCTCATTTGGCTTTTGCCAAACTTCTAAGCCAAGAAAGTAATGCATAAGACCTAGATTCTTCATCTCAAACTCTGAAGCTAATTCCTTCTTGCATTTTAGTATTAGATGTTCTTCACCAGTAATGATCAAGTCATCAACATATAAAACTAAAATCAATGCTTCACCATTTACTACCTTGAAATAGAGGTTAGAATCTGCATCATTCTTTGAGAAACCCAAACTTGAAAGGTATTGATCAATTCTTTCATACCAAGCACGAGGAGCTTGTTTAAGACCATACAAGGCCTTCTTCAACTTGCAGACATGAGATTCTTTCTCATGTACCTCAAATCCTTCTGGTTGCTCAATGTAGACCTCTTCTTCTATTATGCCATTCAGAAAAGCTGTCTTTACATCCATTTGGTGAATCTTCCATCCTCTAGATGCGGCAATAGCAATGATGGTTCTAACAGACGTGTAACGAGCCACAGGAGCAAAGGTTTCTTCATAGTCAACTCCCTCTTTTTGTGAGAACCCTCTAGCCACAAATCTAGCCTTGTGTTTCTCAATGCTCCCATCAGCTGCATGCTTGATCTTGAAGAGCCACTTAGAAGACACCACAGATTTGTCTTTGGGTCTAGGAACTATATCCCAAACATCGTTCTTAAGTATAGACTGATACTCCTCAATCATGGCATCTTTCCATACTTGTTGACTAGAAGCTTCTTCAACATTTGAAGGCTCTGACTCAATAATCTGACTCATCAAGGCAACATAGCTAGAGAACTTGTGAGGTCTCTTGCTTTCTCTGAAGGCTCCTCTTGGAGCTACAAACCTTTCTGCTTCCTGCATTGTCCTGCGAGCCCAAAGAGGTCTTTTCTTTCCAATCACAATGTCTAGAGGCCCATCAGTAGGATCCAAAGGCTCAGCTGGATCAATATCTTCTTTAGGTTCTGTATCCTCCTTCAGATTCTCTGGGATATGGTCAACTTCCATATCTTGAGGAGGTTCTTCTTCATCGACCTCCATCGGAGTGCCTTTGGACTTCCTATAAGCAACATCTTCCTCAAATGTGACGTCTCTACTAATCTCAATAGACTTCTGTCCTGGAATGTAGATCCTGTAAGCTTTTGATGTCTCACTGTAGCCTACAAGAATTCCTTTCTTCCCAGAAGGTTCTAGCTTTGTTCTCTTTTCCTTTGGAATATGAACATAGACTGGACAGCCAAAGATCCTCAAATGACTAACTTCAGGCTTCACGCCTGAGAATGCTTCTTCAGGAGTTTTATTCTCTAAGATCCTGTGGGGACTCCTGTTTTGAACATAGACGGCTGTTCTTGATGCTTCAGCCCAAAAGAGAGATTTGTAAGTCTTGATCATGGATCATAGCTTTCACTGCTTCCACAATAGACCTATTCTTCCTTTCAGCAATACCATTTTGTTGTGGATTATAGGGAACACTGAACTCCCTCTTAATCCCTGCTTCAATACAAAAGTCTCGAAAAGTGCCAGAAGTGTATTCTCCACCATTATCAGATCTTAATACTTTGATCTTCTTCCCAGACAGATTTTCAATCTGCGCTTTGAATTCTCTGAATCTTACTAATACTTCTTCTGATTCTTTCGATCTCAAGAAATAAATCCAAGTCTTTCTAGAGTAATCATCAATGAAAATAATATAATACAAGAAACCACTAGATGATGCAATAGACATTGGACCACACAAATCAGAATGAATGAGATCAAGAATACATTTAGATCTACTTTCACTGGAATGGAACATACCTTTTGTGTTCTTGCCTAGGGCACATCCCTTGCATGTACCTTCATGTTCTTGATCGAATTTCGGAAGACCGGTGACCATCTTCTCCATGATAGGTAGAGCACGAAAGTGAATGTGAGCCAATCTTCGATGCCAAAGTTCACACATGCTGGTACTGTTATGCACAAGTGCTTGAAGAGGACGAGTGCACAGCATGTAGAGACATTCATGTCTAACTCCAATCACTTGAGCAGATTTGAAGCTGGAGTTCTTTGCCCATATAAGAACTTTCCCTTTAGAGAAGGCAACTTGATAACCTTTGTCTTCTAATGCTGAAATTGAAACAAGGTTTCTCTTTATCCCTGGTACGAACAGTACATCATTCAATTCCAAAGAAATTCCAGAATCCAAGTGAAGAGTGGAATTTCCAAACCCTTTTACAGAATATCTAGCATCATCTCCAATAACAACTTGATCACTAGAGTTGCTTTCCATTAAGTTTGAAAGGTGACTTCTGAATCCGGTGATGTGTCTAGAAGCACCACTGTCAATCAACCAAGTGTAAGAGTCGTAGAAACATTGCTAGACAAGGCTGAATAAAATAGATAATTACTGGAGTCCTTTTGTGGAGTGACTTCTTCAACATCTGCAGTGGCAACTTGAAGCTTAGGTCGTTGAGGGCACACCCTCGCAAAGTGACCATACTTATCACAACGAAAACATTGAATCTTGGACATGTCTCGTTTTCTTTTGAAGGTAGGAGCATCATCATTTCCATCTTCTCGATTCCTTTTGAAGAATCCTTTCTTAAAGCCTTTTCCTTTGTTTGATGAATGAGAGGTAAGAACTTGTAATTCTTCATTCTTTGAGCTTTGACCAATCCCCCTTGCTGTTAGTCTTGACTCTTCTTGAATGCAATCAATCCTCAATCGATCAAACTTAGGAAGTTCGGATCTTGCACTGATTCCTTGGATGAATGCCTCCCATGAAAGCGGAAGACCATTGAGAGCAAGCATAGTCAGTTCTTTATCATCAATCATGTGACCAATAGTGGAGAGCTGATCTTTTATCTCTGAAATCCTCATGAAGTATGTAATAACAGATTCTCCTTTCTCCATTTTCACATGATGAAGTTGTTGCTTCAGAGCAAGGGCACGACTGGTGTTGTTGATTTCGTACATCTCTTCCAAGGTTGTAAACATCTCTCTTGCTGTATCCAACTTGAAGATAATTGGTACAATATGATCTTTGACGGAATCAACCAATGCTTTCTTTGCCCTAGTGTCTTTCTTCCTCCATTGCAGCTTCTCTTCTTCCCCCTCAGGTTCGGGAACTTTTGTTTTCACAAACTCAGCCAAATCATTCTCTTCCAAGGTTAGCATGAACCTGAATCTCCATGATATGTAGTTCGAGATTCCTTCGAGTCTATCCTCGATTTTCAGACCGTTCACCATCTTGAGAAATTTGGAAGATAGACTGAAAAAGGAATAAGTGTTGCGAACTAAATCTGATCACGATCTTTTTCACACCCGCTCTGATACCATGTTAGTGTTTCTTAGATCAGATTATTTAATCAATTGAATAATAGAAATGCAACACATAAGACAATGAACACAACAAGATACCCTGGGAAAACCCTCCTCTTGAGGGAGAAAAACCCAGCAAATATATCTCTTATATATTTAAGGAATAAGAGCAGAAATCTGCTTGAACTCAGGCCCAACACAATGCCGAATTTGATACAATGAATAATAGTATCTCTCCTAGATGCAAAGATACAAATGAATATGTTTCTCCTTGAGATCGGTCTGCTCTACAAAATGATGATCTGCTGTTCAAGTATGAACTTCTTCTATAACTGTGAATTCTGCTCTGCCAAAATAGCGAACTTCTATTATGTATATTCGAATGTGTATTACCATCAAAAGGTAACCTTGTATATATACCTTCTTGGCGCCTCTTCATATGGGTCGGCCTTTTTGATAGATATTTAAATAACAAATAAGGTCGGCCAGAATAAGTACATTATATATCTTAAATATAAGGTCGGCCCATGTACTAGTGAAGACCGACGCTGCATTAACATCAACAGGAGGACTATTGTATTTAACTGCTACCAAGTCGGATATCATGTATGGATTTTGTCTTGTGGCTAGATTTCAAGAGGATCCTAAAGAAACACATGTTGTAGCTATCAAGAGGATATTCTGATATCTAAATGGAACTCCAAATTATGGCTTATGGTATCCTAGGGATATTGATTTTACACTAGGTACTTATACATATGCAAATTGGGTAGGTTGTGCCGATGATAGAAAAAGTACATGTGGTGGCGCATTCTTTCTTGGATGCATATTGGTATCATGGTTAAGAAAAAAGCAAGATTCAACTTTCTTATCCACTGCAAAGGCTGAGTATATTGCTGCAACATCTTGTTGTACACAAGTTTTGTGGATGAAACAAACATTGAAAGATATTAGAGTAATGTATGATGATCCAATCTCTATTTTTTGTGATAATACAAGTGCAATTAACATTTCAAAGAATCCAGTGATGCACTCAAGGACAAAGCATATATCTATCAGGTATCACTTTTTGAGAGAGAAGGTTATGGAGAATGAAGTAAAGATTGATTATGTACCTACAAAGAATCAAATCGTTGACATATTTACTAAGGCTCTTCCTAAAGATACTTTTGATTATCTCCAAGAGAAATTAGGGTTTATTTCCCCTCCTTTCTTGAACTAGATGCATATGGAGATGCATTAGTTTGGTGGATCTATGGATCTATCTTCCTTCTAGACTGATTTTTGGTGGCAACCTCTTAGGGGGAGCAAGTAGTGTCATGTGTTGTCATTGTAGAGTTGATTGGGTGTACTCCTAAGGGGGAGTATTTAGTATTGGTAATGCTATTGATGAAAAAGGGAGAGAACAATATAAAATATCTTTTGCCTTTTCCATTGATTTCAAAGGGGGAGAAAGAATCATATGAAAAATTAAGGGGGAGAGAAAGCATTCTGAAAAAGAGGAGATTGATGGTTCAAAGTTGTAGTGTTGTCTTTGATGGTTTTTCACATCATGTGTTGCCATCAATGACGAAGGGGGAGATTAATGTTGCAAGTATGAAGGTGTTGTCATTGTGTATAGGAGCGAATTTACACCTCTTGTGTAAATTCCCCTTTCACATATCCTCACTTTAGAAAATCAAATCCGAAAGTGAAATTCCACATCACCCATCCAAAATGCATCCACTTGGCGCATGCTTTATGTGCCAGTGGGGGAATTTTCGTCAGGGACACGAGCGCAGCGTACAAATGTTTATGCGAGGTGTTGTCGTTCTTGACAGATTCCTACCCCTGAGTCTGCAAGGACATTACACTCCTCATTAGGGACGGTTTGTAATGCCTCTGTGCGACAAACTGACCCAAAAACGATCCATTTTGGCCTTCAAAGGCATTCATTCCACACTCACTTCATCTTCTTCACATCCTGGAGCATTTCCATTTCATCCTCTCAAAGTTCCAACAATCTACACAACTCCATTGAACATTGCAGCAACTTGATACTCCATTAACTTAACTTTTGTACATGTCGGGCTACCATAGAAGTTATGAGCTTGGAGTCTTGCGAGACCTCCCTTCATCACCACTATGGTTGTGATGAATTTTCCAAGTTCGTTGCTTGCATTATCCCTTCATTGGCCTTGAGAGCCTTGGGGTGGAGGTGGTAACACTTCACTTCTCCTTTTTTGGTTTGATAGAGTAGCGTAGTATTCTTTTGTAGTGTTTAGCAATCTATCTTTCTCTTCTATTTATTTTATCATACTTTCTACTCCATTACTTTTCTTGCTATCCATGGAGGTGAAAACACCAAAGCGGGGGTTTGATTGAGGCAAACCCCTATACAACCCCAACAATTTTCCCATCTTGCTTGTGTGTAGGTAAACATGTGTGTGGAGCTCACTGGTGAACTAGGCCTTCAGTGAGTTGATATTTGTCACCCTATTTTTCATCTACTTACTTTATCATTTCCACATTTACTTTCTATACTTTATTATTCTATTTATTTCATTAAAATCAATTAGCTAGGTTTTCAGTAGGCTTCTGCTAGTTTTCTTATTGTACTTTACATTTTCTGGTTGTACAGATGCTAGCGTGCCAAAGAGACGTTAGTGCGCCGCACTGTCATCCCAAACCCACGCTGTCATCCTCAAAAGAGAGTTGTCTGAGGTGCGATTTGGACTCCAGAAATTGGCTCGCCTAGCCCCAAGTAGATTTCCAGGTTTGTAGAGTGACATAAGCACTTGAGAGTGCTCTTCATTCTCGATCCTCATCCCAAAACATCTATTAGAGTGAGGTAAGTTAGGGCAGCTCTCTACTCTTGACTCTTTGTGACTTAGAGCCTTGACGTGATTGGTCCTCTCTTACATTTTTGGTGAACCCAACGTGAACTATGTCTATCCATTAGCCCGTGTTGATAATTTTCCCCGTACCTAGTGAGGGTTGTAAGCATGAGTGTTGTGGAGGTTTATGATCATCACAACCCAGTCCACAACTTCTGAGTATGTTGTTAGGAGAAGTGTGCAACACCTATCGATGGAAAAGATGAAGGTCACTTCTAGTTTTGCCTCCAATTTCTCCACTAGTCTAGCTAATGACCGTACTACTGGTTTTCCTATAAATTATGTTGATGAGATGGGTTTCATAGAAGAGACCACTCATGTTCCTACCCCTCCAACATCCCCTATGGCTTTGTCCATATACGAGGATGAGGTTGTGCATATTCTTGTGGGAAACCATCTGGCATTAGATAATAGATTACTAGACCTTGTGAATCATTTAGAAAAATCACTGAGCATGGAAAGAGCTGCTAGGATTACTAGCAAGGTGAGACAATTTCTAGGGAAAGATCAGTTAGGCATATAATTTCTATGTGGCCTTGTCGATCTAACCAAAGCTTATATCCCCTCATATAATCCTAGGTTGGGTACCACACGAGGAGAAGTGCTTAATACTTATGAAAGACAAATATGTCTTTCAATGCCACCACGTCTGTATGCATGGCCGAGACAAGCCCTTCGGTTGGTGTTTCCTTTGCTTCTCTAAAACCCCCTACTCTCAAGGTGAGTAGAATACCCCTTGGGTCCAGTTTCACCCCTCCTACTGCCTCTGGTAGTGGGGGCTCTGGTGGAATGAGCGGTGGTGGTTTTGGTAGCGGGGGTGGTATAGCGAAAGTGGCTTTGGTGGACGCCATGGGGGTGGTTTCAGTAGTGGGGGTGGCTCTGATGGAGGTCCTACTGGTGGTAGTGGCTCTAACTGTGGTCACAACTGTGGCCCCAGAGGTGGCTCTAGAGGTGGTTCTAGAGGTTCCACTGGGCCTTTGTCATCTTCTGACCCTGTTTTGAATTCCCTTTTGTAGAACATGGGTTGGATGCAAAACCAGTTGGCGAGCCTTTCTTAGGCCTCTGCCCAGCCTATTTTCAGCCCTTCTTTCGACATAGCCCATTGTCGGTAGACATTCTGAGTACTCCCTTCCCACAAGGAATGGAGATTCCCAAGTTTGAGAAGTATGGTGACAAAGGGGATCTGTAGACACGTGTGTCAACCTTTAATGCCATGTGTACAAATTTCTTCCATCACACCACCTTGATGGTAAAATTATTTCCTCAATCTCTCAAGGATACAACACTCGAGTGGTACTGTTCCTTGCTTGAAAATTCTATATTGTTATTTGATCAACTTTTAAATCGGTTCCTTTGTCGGTTCCAAGCTAACATCGGTCTGAAGATGACCTTGTTGGATCTCGTCTGATGTAAGTAGGGGGATAACGAGAAGGTAACTGATTTCATAGTGCAATACCAAGCGTTATTCTCATAGATCTCGAACTCACTGCTCGAATCCGATGTGCAGAAGGTGTTCATAGGTAACCTACAGAGAGCTTGGAAGGA
This sequence comes from Sequoiadendron giganteum, assembly GCA_007115665.2. Lineage (NCBI taxonomy): Eukaryota > Viridiplantae > Streptophyta > Pinopsida > Cupressales > Cupressaceae > Sequoiadendron > Sequoiadendron giganteum. The sequence goes on along the minus strand of CM021108.1, from coordinate 467,851,550 downwards.
AATTTTTTACCTAATGAAGTACCCTTCCTTTGCGCATCTGTGTGCCGCATTGTGGGAATATCAACAAATGGTAGTTCAGTTTGGGGGATCTTCCTCGAACTCCCATTTAGAAGGAAAGTCTATTGTATCCATCTTAGGAAAAGGAAAAGCTATGGTAAATGTAGTCACCGTGGCAAATGATAACGGCCTTAGACGCAACAGGAAGTTTACAAAGTTAGTGAAATCTTATTCTTCCATCTTGTAAAAGTTGTTGAAGTACAAGATCATAACTTTGGAAAACCCTCAACCTCTCAAGGAACCTTATATTGACTAGTATGATGTGAATGCTTTTTGCTAGTACCATCGAGTTATCGGACATGATACTGAGCATTGTATGCACCTGCGTCACAAGATACAAGATTGAATTGATGATAGTACCATTCGTCTCAATGGGACAAAACAAAGTGTGAATAAATCGGTGGCCAAGGCCAATAGTGAGTTGTAGATCTACACGGAACCATTTTTGTCTCACTTTGCTAACTTGATTATTGACCCCTCTGATTCTTCTACTCAACCCATGGTGTACATTAATATGGTCACGGTTACTCCTTCCTCGCAACCTGCAATTGGTTCACTAGATGTGACATTCACCCTGCAAGACATGCCCTTGAATAATAAGCCCTCTCCCCTCTACATTCTTGCTCACCTCAATGGAAACATTGTGACGGGGGTTCTAGTTGATCCCACAAGCTGAGTGAATGTTATTACAGAGGAGACACTGTGGTTAAATTCAT
>CM021108.1:467794646-467850677 GCA_007115665.2 Sequoiadendron giganteum | reverse complement strand
GAAGTGGAAGAAGCAATGGCAAACAAATGGATAACTTCCAACACGGCTAGTACGTTGTTGCAGTTGGAGTTAGAGAAGAACATAGTACGGAAGGTGCTTCACACAACTGTACCAATCAAGGTAACATACCTTCTGCAAACCATGCCTCAACTAAGAGTAACACTCACAAATGTCATGGCAGACAATACTTAGGTGGGCCCGAATGAAGACACCACGGACCCGACAAGAGGAACCACGGATCCAACATTATTGGCAATAAGTGTCGGGAGGAAATCAGTGGTTGTACAAATGGAAATCCTGGGGATGAAGCTCGCCAATGCCATCATCGACGGAGGATCGGGAGTTAATGTACTTCCTAAAGATACATGGAAGAACCTCGGGAAGCCCACACTCTGGCTGTCAACATTCCAACTGGTTGGCGCCGATCAACACAGTATCAAACCAATCGGTACTTTAATGGCACAAAAAGTGTTGATAGGTACACAACCATTCTTATTGAATTTTGTTGTTATTCCTCTAGAGAAAAGCATACGATGCACTACTCAGACGAGGATGGTTCTACTATGCTATGTTATGTTCTGTCTGGAGACGTTATTATGTCATTGCCAAATACTGAATAAAGAAATATATCTATGTTCTGTGCGATTGCCATGTGATTATTATATGCTATCAATGTTATTTTATATTTTCGTTTACTCTGTACGTCATTGTACCCGTAGCGAGTAAACATTTGGCGAGGAAAAAAGAGGAAGTGCCGAGAAGCATCCATAGAAGAAGACACATCGGCTGAGGAAGCATCTGCACAGAGTGGGGAAGAAGGAGAAAGGTAACACATTGAGTTATCTTCCTCGACATCAGCAGGGAGCTCGCCGGAAGACGAAGAGGTGTCTGTTGCTGTAGCTGCGTGGATCGAAATAGAAGTAGAAGAAGCAGTCATACTACCATTCCAGCCAGCAGGGTTCACCTTGCCAGCACCGCCAGCAGGTCAGGGGAGTTTGCCGATTGTTACTTTCACCTTGCCGGCATCATCCATTGGCGTCCGTCGAACATTGAGAGTGGCAGCCTCAGTACCCGTCGCATTTCTAGGATGGGCACCACTAGCAGCCACACTACTAGAAGTGATTGCCATATCCTCGAGTTCAGTAGCTTCAGGCGATACAGTACCACCGCCAGGATTCACAGCTACACTGCCAGGGTCGGCAGTTTTTGTAGAGGCAACGCCAGAGTTGGAAATGGAGGATTTAGGAGAAAGAGTGCCAAAGCTGGCTGTAGGAGATGCAGGTCCTTCGGGGGTCACCATGCCAGGCCTGGCAGGGACATCACCAGTAGCCCCCATCGAGCCGCCAGAGGTCTCAGGTACTTGGGGAACCATAACACCTCAGGAGCACGTTCCTTCAGTTACATCGCTAGGAGCGCAAGGAGTGGTCCAAATTGATGACTGGTTAGGGTCATACGACCTCAGAGTGGAGGTGTTTGCGACGCCTGGTGAGAGTCCACCAGAAGGGGTCGTTGGTGATACGGATGTTGCAGGCTCAGCCATTCAGACTCAGGAGAGTGATGCGACAAAGATGGCAGACGAAGTGCAGCCGCCAATGGCCACAAAGGGGATGGATGTAGTAGGAGAGCCAGAGGAGGTGCACCAGCATCCGCCAGAGGTCACAGAGGGGGTGGAAGTAGCTGGAGAGCCACTGGAGGAGTAGACAGTGGCAAAGACCCCTGCACCAGATGAGGAGGATGCATCTGATAGGGAGGATGATGATGATAGCGAGTCTGGCGGGTATGTGGTAGAATATCACAACCAGATCCATCAGATCCTTTGGGGACAATGTAGAGATATGTGGAGGAGCTCCAACACATGGGGCGAGTAATGATGCAGGTGGGGCACATTTTGAAGGACCTAAAACTCGGTCGGTCCCCACTAGTAGGCCAGGAGGTGCAACGGATCAGAGGGTTTGTACAGATGGAGTGTGAGGCAAAGTTTGCTCGCATTTTCACTAGATAAGGTTGGTCGGCAACCGAGACCTCCACAATGCTCAAAGAATGGCGAGGTAAGGCACCGAGGATGGCAGGAAGGGATGCTGGAGTCCTAGAGAGCCTATACCACATTGAGCTAGCATTTCGTGAAGTTTTCTACAATGTGAAGAGGCAGATAGTGTCTGCCGAGTTGGCAGTAGCAGGGAAGGTGGAAGCCTATCGGATGTTGCAAAAGGTTAAAGAGGAGTCAACCATAACCATGAAAAATCTGCAAACTCAGTTAGCAGAACAAACTCAGATAGCCAGTTCTTGGAGGAGGGCACTCGCCAGAAGGAGGAGGAGATTTGCCAGAAGGATTAAGTGACTTGGCAGAGAGAGCAGATGTGGGAAGAGAAAATCAAGGAGTTGGAGGCACAGTTGGTGACCAAAAGCATGGAGGCAGACAAAGCCAAGAGTCAGTAGATGGAGGCAGCCCACATGGTGAAAGCTGCCAGGGAATGGGAAATTGTTGCTGATCGCCAGCTTCACGTACGCACGGAGGAAGTAAAGCGATTGAAGGACCAACACTCTTCTGCTGCTACTCCGACGTCATCAGTTCATCTAGGGACGTCCTCATTTCCCCCCTTCCTCTCAATAGATTTTGAACAACATCATTTCTTGTCATTTTGTTAGTCTTGTCGCTTGGAAGGCGACTTCTTTTGTGGGGGGGGGGGATGATGTAAGTCGTCAAATAATTAGTGTATCGGCCAGTTGTTATATTTCCATAAAACTATAGTTGTAGTGGGAATAATTAATGGCATGTGCCTTCGGGTAATTATGTCCCGATTAGTTGTAGTGGGTTGTTGTGGAACGTCACGACAGTTGGTTGCTCAACCACCGCCGAACGTTATATGTACTCAGTTTTGTAGTCGGGAGATATTATTATGATTCCATGGTTGATAATATGGGAATACTTTGTGATTGTACATGGTGATATTTGCCGGTAATGAATACAAGCATCTCATGATTCAAACCTATTATGTTTTGTTATTCTATTCCATGTGTTGCATATAGTTCAGTTTACTTCCTATGTACTTAGTACGTGATATATACTCAGTGAGGTAAACAGTAATGTCCCCTTTTTCCTACCCTAAATCCACCCTATTTTAATAGTGTTTTTAAACACTAGTATATATACTATAAAATATAAAAATATAATTAAATAAATAAATAATAAATATTAAATAAAATAAAATATAGGAGGTTGGCTTTGTTAAGGTTTTTTATTTTGGGAGGGCTATAAAAGAAAGTAAAGTGCAAGTCATTTGGCAAGAAGAACAACCTATACATCTACAAGAAGAGGATGAAAGGGTGAGATATCATGTTGATTATATTGTTTCGGATCCTGCCATCCGTCGTGACATGTCTTTTGAGGAGTATTATGATATGAAAATAAGAAATGGACAGAGGAGAAGGTGCAAAGAGCAGGAGCCAAAAGAATCATTCTTAAAAGAGGGAGAACCCAAGATGATGGAACTTGAAACAGTGAAGGGTACAATAGAGACAAAATTACAAGATGAGGTCAAGGAACAAGACCCGAATAAATCAATTTTGTTGGAAGAAACAAAGTCTGAATCAGAATCAAAATCACTAGAAGTTACTGTAGACATCCAAATTTGATCACTTCCATATGATCAAAATCGTCTATTCTATTCATCTATTTCATTAATAGTGATTAAATAATTTATTTAATCATTATTTCATTTTCTGCCTAAGATTCCTAAAGTATGTAATTAAATACTTTACCTTACCCACTTTTCTTCTCTAAATTAAATAAACATGACAAATTATTTAATTTAGTCATTTAACCTATTTGGACTAAAACCAATTTTTAATTCCTCTTTTCTCTCACCTTGTCACATTCTTCATAACCCTCTTTTAATCCAGATTAAATTAATTAATCTGTGATTAGGATGTGCACCACTTAATCAAGATTAAGTGTCACATCCTCCATAATCTCCCACTTGTCCCTAATTTTTCATTAATTATCCTAATCTTGTGTTTGCACAACCTTAATCAGAATCATTAGCCACATTTGGCTTACCTTTTCTGGTCAACCTTCCCACTTACCATTTTTAGCCTCGACTCTCTTCCCCATGTGAATTTTTAATTCACATTTATTTGCCCAAGGTTCTTTTCTTCCTCATGTGAATTTTTAATTCACTTTTATCTTTCCAAGCTCTTCCCCATCCCCCATGCAAGATTCTAGAAGCTTTAACTTGTCACTTCACATGTGCCAAGGGCTTCTAGAACCTTGGACTTGTCACATCACCCACATGTGACAAATCTCCAGCTTTTTGGAGACCCTCTCTTATCCACTAGATTCTTCCAATTATTGTGAATTTTTAATTCACTTTTATCCCTCCAAGGAATTTTCTCATCCCTCAAGATCCACCTCATTTCCACATCACTCCATCCTAAGACATCTCACATTCCACATGTCAAGATGTGAGGGCTTGTGAGTCCTCAACTCACCATAGCCCTTCATCTTGATTTTTGGTGGATCAATCCCAACCGTTGAATTCTCTAGAGAATTCCAATTAGCCTATAAATATCCCTTCATTTTCCTCAATTTGGGGAATCAAGTCTTTTGCAACAAAACTCTTGCAAAATTGCCATTCAAGTTCTCATCCACCATAACATTTATATCAACAATGCATATTGTATCAATTCACCTTGCATCCATTTTAACTTCATTGCCATCCAAGGAGCACACAAGACTTCAAAAATCAAGGGCCAACCAAGGAAGCAACAATATGAAGGTACAACAAGCATTTCATTTGTTTTATCTTGCTTTCATATTTTTCTTAGGCTAATCTCATTGAGGTGCCTTTTTATCTTGTTACTTCTTCACATTGCATCATTAGTTCTTCATCTTGCATCTCACATTAGGAGTAGCATTTTATTAGGATCATAGTTACCATTGAAGAAAGGATAGAAAAAGAAGAGAAATCACTTGCGTTTTATTTGCAACTTAAAAGTGATCATGGGAAAGACAAAGATCAGTCAACATGTTTAGAAGTTTGGACTCCTAGCCGTACATGTGGAAGCCCTAAAGAGGATGAAGCCATGTTCACAAGTTCACTTCAGCCATATGAGGATTTGGACAAGCAAGAATCAACCATTGCATCTACAAGTGGAGAACACATAAGTCTTCATGGCGACCACAAGGTTGAAGGAAATGCTGTCTTGGAGTTTGCTAAAGAAGCATTGATTAATCAGCTATGTGGAGGTCTGAATTCTACTAATGTTCCATTGCGTGAGCCTAGTGTTGCTTCACCAACTCTACATCTTATTGGTAAGGAATCAATTTGTGATTTGGATAACTTGGATAGTGATAATGCTCATACATATGAAAGCAATACATAATTTGTCATGTAGTGAGAAAAGTGAGTTTGGTATATTTTATTTAACATTGCAAGAATTGAGGGATCAATTTATGATTGTGCATACACCCTCTAGACCAGCAACTGAAGAGGAGCATGAATCTACTTGGGTTTTGACACCCTACTCTTATGATGATGATTCCTCTATTGTGCATGATGATGATGTTGTCCTATGGGAAGAAGATGATTCTACTCACTACTATGATAATGATGCCTTGATTTAATTTTATGTTGACCTAGCCTCAAAACATGAGTTGTGTGAAAAAGATGTCATAGAGGTAGCTGATTTTGAGAAGCGTGGTTATGAATATAAATCAGAAAATTTGTATGAAGATGATAGGCCCCATGGGTCCCATTGTTTGGCAACACAATTGAAGGTCAACAAAGACATGATTATTGCAGCCCTAACACATTTTGATAATACTCATAAGTTGATGACAAATTATTATTGGAGGGCTCCAGGGACACACAAGAACTTTGAAGGAGCACTATCTCTTGCAAACTTATAGGTACTCAAAGAAGCCTGGGTGATAATGAAATCAAATTATACACCTACATTTAGATAGAGATCATCTTCATCAAGCTTGATGAGATATATTTTTGGTGCACTAAGAGGGAAAGAAGAGGAAGTTGATAAGCTTACCTATGAGCCTTAGGTTACTATGGATTCCTTGAAGAGCACTCAAATGGCCCTTCAAGAATCAGAAATTCAGGTTGATGAACTTTGTTTGGAGTTGAGCTTGGCACATTCTTCATCACCCACAGCAGAAACTCAGTCATATATGGCAGCCACATCCAACAAACAACAATCCTATACGAAGAGTGTGAAGACTAGACAAAGAGATGAAGAATTTGAGGAGCCTTATTGTGAAGGCTTAAGGATGGAAGAGACATGTACACATGAAGATCTAACTTGCAGCCATGAGGCAGAAATTATGACAAAGGATACACTTGATTTTCAGTTGGACACATCCACTAGATTAACACTTGATATAGAGCATAAAGCAATGAAGGAAGATGGACTTGAGTTCTATGAAGACACCATAAAAAGGTATGATGACAGTTCTGATTTTCTGATTATGCACAACATTCCTTTATCTTCACATAATCATGAGGTGATAGACAAATCATATTAGGATGATAGTGGTAAGACCCTACCTTGTTGATACTAAAGATTTGATGGCTAAGCATGAGGTAACAGTTGTGGATCCAAGCCACAAGCAATCTGACTTTGTGCATCGGAGCATAGGAGATGTAAAGAGGACTCAAAGCATGTGTGATGAGTGGCTAAGGAGGGCTAGGGAAGTCAAGTTGCTGGCTGCTCAAGCAAAACGACACCTACAGAATATCAGGGAACAATTCAATCACATGGATCATGAGAGGCAGCAGCAAGATACACTTCTTTGTCAATCTCTAATATTTCCAAGGGAAGAAACTATGATGGTAGAAAATGAAGACCAATCAGATTCACATGAACTTGTTGAGAGGTATGATTTTGAAAACAAATCAGAAAATTTATTTTGTACAAATGATTTTAATCATAGGGATCATGAAACACATCATTTGGGGAGCCAATTGAAGACTCAAGTCAAGGTTAAGGAGGTGGAAGTTGTGTATATACCTTGTGGACCAGCAAATAATGATTGTTATGCATATCTAGAGAACATTTGTAATTCAAATTTGGTTAAGATTTTATCATTCTTGGAGAGCTCAATGAGCCTACTTACACCATGCTATCATGATGATGATCCTTTGAGTGAACACAATGTTGTCTAGCTTCAAAACTTGTAGGAGATGTCATGCAGGTATCCGATTTGGAGTTGTATGTTCATGGGGATGTTGAGTTTCAGCTGGACTATAGTCCAAGACATGGAAATGAGCATGAGAGCAGAATTTTTTTAGATCCAATCTATTGTTTTTCAACTCACTCCTTGATGATTGGTGGCTGTTCTATATTGTTGATCATGGAGTTTTTAGACTGCCCATTGATGTTTGCAGTTATTTGGATGGATTGGTATGCATGGGATTGTCACTACAGCATTGGGAGGTTGCATGATGATGAAATCCTATCATCATATGACAGAAAAAGCATTCGTGGCATCATCATAGGTCTGATTTTCAGTTTTCACAATGTTATCCTGATTTGCACTAGCAGCCTAGAGCGGAATCGCATGCTTGGTGATGCACATATGATGGACACTTTTCACATTCATATGAGACAATTCCGGTCTAGGAGGATAGTTTGTTATGATGGCATGATGAACGACAATTATCTATTCATTTTCAGTTGGTGTGATGGTGTAATAACTTGGGATCCCGGTGTTGGTGTGATTGATATATTACTTCACAAGGATCTTGGTGAGTTGCTTCACAATTTTTGGTCAAGTGATATTTGTATCAGAGTAGAGCAGCATAAGGTTTGGTGCAGGTGGTTGTGCTTCAGAGGTCATGATATCACCTATCACATGTTGGTAGGCATGACATTCTTTAAGGCTTTGGATATGTATGATGCTTTGTCTTTGATAGACTAAGCATTTGTGGACAAAGAAGCTTTCGAAGGAAGAGAGTTGATGACACTTGAGGTTGATGATTTGGTATTCTTATGCCTACAGCTACATAGATAGGTTACGTGGACGAGGAGCAGAATTTCAGAGGTTGAGGGATGGAGAAAACTTGAGTTTGAGTGTGTATGGACAATTGTGTTTAATTTTGGCCATCAAAACTCACTTTGCATACTATTCGTCAAATTCACTATGGGGGGAGTAGGCACAAGTTAAGGAGCAGGGTGACCATGGAGTACTTGACTAGCTGGAGAGATTTGCCACTTGAGGTTGTTTTGGCAGTATCCAGGCTTGGAATTGCTTGTGGGCAAGCAATACCGGGAAGGGAGGACTGCAATATCCCCTTTTTCCTACCCTAAATCCACCCTATTACTGTATTACGATGGATATAAAACCACGAATAGAAAAAATCAACTATAAATGGTTGAATTATTTAAATACTTTGTGGTTTTGTATTCCTTCTGGCTGGGTTTTTGCTCTTGGCAATAATTATGGTGGGTTGTAGATCATGCAAAATATATTCCACATGTTGAATACTTTGTGAGTTTGTATTGTAGTAGCAAAATTGGTTCTTAGGAATAAATTAGAAAACCAAAAGATCAAGATTTTTTCAAAAAATGTTATTTAGCTGGGAAAAAAACTGGGGTAAGGTTTTTGAAAAAATAGAAGAAAGGAATAGTTTTAGGGTCTTAGAAAACCAGAAAGAATTGGTAGCAAGCATTGGAAATATATCAGCAAAATGGGAATATATGATGTTTTGGCAAGTTAATTGTGAAAACATGGTGGTTTAATCAGTTTGAGTCGTAATTAAATCATTTGTGCCAAGTTGATTAGAAAATTGGGAATTTATCATTAGATATGTCATTGAGCAGCCCGAGTCCCAAGAAATTGCAAAATTTTCATGATTTATGGTACAATTCTTTGTATAGAGTACCATAGATACATACTAAGTCACAAGGTTCGGTGAACTTGAAGCATTAAGTTCGAATTTTATCGAATCTCAAATATTTATTTGAAATTTCTTTAAATTTGCCGAATTTCTTCGTACGGAAAAAGTGTTGTTTTTTCATTAAAATATATTATTGAAAAGTGCTTTTTAAGGTTTTGTAAAGTGATTTCTAGGGTTTGCGATTTTTCTTTTTATACAATGGGATTCACTGGTCATTATGAACACATGATGATTTCTTATGGATTATATTTTATAAATGTGGCATATTTTTATAATGATTTCAAATCTATTTATCAATGTTAAACTATTTTGATAATTTTGTGGATATATTACTTATATTTAATAAATAAATAAATTATATAAGGCGAATTTAATGCCTATTTTTTTTTTCTGAATTTTTCCTTGCTGAGCTTTATCCAAATTTCAATGTTGTCGAGCTCGAACTCAAACTTGAATTCGAACCTTGTGACTTAGGATACATACATGTACAAAAAATCTCCACCTAGTTGAAAACTTTGCATAGGGGGGCATGCATGTATGATTCAAATTCTGAAGGCAGCAATAGCTATCAATTTCCTGCGCCAATAAAAGTTCCCAGTATTAACTGACTCTATTCCTTTTTGTCTTCCACTATGTGTCTAACAATATGATACTGCACATCAATATGCTTGGTCTGAGCATGGTAAGTGGGGCTCTTTGCCAAACAGATCGCACTTTAACTGGTATAGTATTAAGTTTACTAGATTCTTACATCTTTCCTTAAATAAAAACTTGTGAAAGCATTTTTGATAGAAAAGAAGATAGGAAAGATATGGTGTCTAAATATGTATTTATGCAGGGTTCAATTCTACACTACGACAGGGAAATATTACCCATCATGAATACATCCAGGTAGTTTTAATCTGTAAATTTTATCCATTCTTTCAAATAAATGACTTGTTATCTTGTTAGATATCAACATGCAAATGGAACATTTGTAACAGGTTGGAAAGGGCCGAGATGTTGGACTTAACCAAATTGCATTATTTGAGGGTAAAGTTGCTGGTGGCAATGGAGAACAGGTCTTGAGCAGAGATGTATATAGGCTTGGACAGCTTTTTGACTTCTTCAGGATGTTGTCATTCTACTTTACTACTGTTGGCTTTTATGTTTGCACAATGGTCAGTATCATTGTATCACTACCTAGTTTTATTTTCTTTGTTGGTCTTTGTAATGCCACATTGGTTTTCCAGATACTATTTTGTTTTAAAGATTTGTGAAGAGCAACTTATAAACTTTACACACTGTTTTCTGATGCAGATGACAGTCTTGACCGTTTACATTTTTCTTTATGGCAAAGCATACCTGGTGGGTATCTTTGGTGATGAACGATGAAATCCTGGATATTTGTCACTGTTAAAAATATAGAATTGTCAGTTCTAATGACAGTTTTAATTGGTTTGCTAAGCTGAAACCTAATCAATTTTCCATGGAAGCAAATATAAGAAACTAATCCCCAAATCTAATTCTAGCGAAGCCTCTAATGGGCTGATTTTCAAACATCAATACCTCCTTTTATAACACATTGGTCTGTTTGCTATAGTATTTGAATAGTGATCTGTATGAATCAATTGAATACTTTGGCAGGCTCTCTCTGGCTTGGATGAGGCTATTGCAAAAGAAGCTGGAAAACTGGATGATACGGCTCTAGAGGCAGCTCTCAATACTCAATTCTTGTTTCAAATTGGTGTATTTACAGCAGTGCCAATGATAATGGGGTTCATCTTGGAGCAGGGACTCTTAAAGGTTAGTGATGTTTTATAATATGTTTTCCTTCTCATTATTTAAAATAGCTAGTATTTGGTGATTATGACTCACGTAGAGGAGAGTTACTTTCTATGCAAGATAGTACGACTAAGCAGTCCATAGTGAATGTGTTGTACTTGAAAGAAAGATAACAAAATGAACTCATGGAATAGACAAATGGCATAATCTTATTTCATGTGTTTATCTGCACTGATATATAGCACAGGCAGTTGGACAATGATTTTCTAGGGCATAGTGGAGGGTCTTGTAGCACAAATCTCTGCAGCATAATGCCTGGCCATCACATCTAAGGATACGTAGAGTTGCTTTACGTAATTAGATTATCTTTGAAACATATAAGGATGCTTACTACAGCCCTAAGATTTCCCAGTTTCATCAGTCTTCTTCGCAGTTAATAGTTTTAATCCTAAGTAGGTGGTTCTTCAGGGGGCATGCCTGAATTTGGGTTCGATTCATATCCAGTCCAGATCTGAGTCTGGCAGGCTAGGTGATTCAGCCAGGGTGTGGTCAGATCCCTTTGGGTTCATCCCAGACAAGGTCATGACAAATCTGACAGAATCCACCCAGAAAAATGTCTCTTTTTTAAATTTTAAATTTTATTTTTTTATTATTGTTTTTAGATTGAACCTTGTGCATCCCACTGTTTCTATATTAACAAAAGCAGGGGACTCATCTGTAGAGCTATGAGAAAACAAAAGAAAGAAAGGAAATCTGTGCAAAGTGAAAATAGGAGCAAAGGGCAGGGTGGAAGGAAGAGGGCAGGCTCCTGCACAAAGTCTCTGACCAGGTCATTGAGGGCGGGCCTCTGGTTTCCTAGTGTGCACATTGGCTGATATCTGAAGTAGGGCCAATATGTGAAGTGGGTGGGCATGGGGACTGCTGTCTACTGTTCTACATCATTCCCTGAAGCTTTTCCTTCCACTTAATTCGCTGTCCATTGATGGCTGATGAGTTTGTGCGTGGAAATGACAGAGTTTTGGAGATGGTATTATTATTCGACACTGCTGTTTTAAATCAATCCTCCAGTTTTTTTAGCCTCTTTAGGGATTTTTTATGGATTATTACCCACTGCATTTATTTTATACACAAATAACTACTGCCTTCATGTGTTCAACAACAGTCTATCTTTATTTTATTTGAACTGTGCAGCACTTTTTTATTTGGCTAAAAACAAAGTTTTATTCAATAAGACGTAAATTTAGATACAATAGAAGGATTTCCAGATGACTATCACCATCAGAAAATGCAAATAGAAATGATCCCTCACGGGATCCTACAAAACCACAAGTCAGTATCCATAGAAAAGTCACAGCTTCTTCCAATCCACTTTTAACCCAGACTCAGTGAGTTACAATTACTCTCTTTGATCATCATCAATAAGCTTGAGGATCTGCTGAAATTTATCCTGGTCTAAATCATCCCAATCAGTGGCATTCTAGTTACTTATCCCTTCAAAGGCCCATTTGGCTAAACAATCAACCACCCTATTCCATTCTCTAGGAACATGGATTCAAAATTGATAGCTAAACAAAAAATCTGCTTGATGACCAAGGTCAGTCTCTAGGAGGCCTCTTGTAAATTCCTTAAATTCAGTATGGAAAGAAGAATCATGGAGTTGGTTTCACAGATAACCCTTAAACCTTTTCATAGGTTTTTACCAAATCCTTTAGAGTTGCCCAAGCTGCCATATAATTATTTGAATGAACACCCAAATAAGAAGAAAAGAAAAAATTGACCAAGCCCACACTATCACAGCCAACAACACCAATCCTTGCAGCATCCGCATTGCTGCAAGAGGAACCATTAGCGTTAATTTTAAGAACACCATCAGCAGTTGGTTGCCATTTTCCAGATTTGCTTACCTTAATGGGAATCTGAATCCTAGTTCGAGGCCCATCTTATGAGGAGGAGAAAGAGAAAGTCCCAAGAGATCAACCAAGCACAGATCAGAGGAAGTAAAAGATCCATCCAAACAGAATTTTGCCTTGATAGTCTCTTTAATCATTCTTTTGATTTTAAGCCAATCTTGCAAGACTTTGTTGTGACAATCTAAAATAATGTTGATTGCTCTACAACCAAGTTTGCCAAAGAATAAAGGAAGGTCCAATATCCCAGGCAGACAGAAGGAAGTATGTTGAGTCAAGGGGGTGACCCAAACTGTTCCAAAAGTTAGATGAGAAAATAGTACAAAATCTATGGATAAAGGAACTATTTGAGAGCTTACACCATAAATTCTAAATTTCCTTAGAAAAGGGTCATTGAAAAAATAGGTGACTAGTGTCCTCATTATTGCCACAAAGAAAACAAAAGTAAGATACTTGAAAACCTCTCTTCTTGATATTGTCCTAGGTTAAACATTTGTCGTGTGTTAGAAGCCAAAGAAAAAAAATGCATTTGGGCCAGCCATACTTCTTCATAATTCTTTTCTACCAAGGAAACTCCACATTCCCTTTTCTTTGTGATTCGAGAGCCTAATACCCAAGAGGCACCGTATAAATTCCTTTTCGGTCATGGCCCCAAGCAAGGATATCTAATTCCTCCAAGGAGCTGTATGGGTTCTCAACTAAAATTGAAGCTAGCATATCACGATCCTCCAAGAAGCTTGCATTGGACCAAGTCCAAGGCTCTTTCCACTGTTGGATTAGGGACCCCTCTAAAAAAATGGAGTAGTTAAAATCAAAAACCTTGGGCCAACCCACCTCTAGAAAAATGTCCCAGAGTGGTTGAAGCTAGGGAAAGGACAAGAGAAAAGGGGAAGGATTATCCCAGGAGTCATCCCAAAACATGGCATTATTTCCTTTGTTAGCTATCTAGAAGAGCCCTTGGTTTATAACTGAAGACCCTTTCTTTATAGTGTTCCAAATCATGGATCCTTTCCTGCTCTACTCCATTCGTGGAATATCTTCACCAACTACTCACAAAACATTTATAGTTAATAATTGTTGCCAATCGCTGATCTAGATTTGTGCACCATCTCCAATATAGTTTTGCAACTATAGCTTGGCAGGTAAGTTCAGAGTGTCCGAGACAAGGCCCATTGGCCTCCATGGGATTACAAACTAAGTCCTCATTCATAAGTCTCAATTTATGATTTTCTAGATTTCTAGCCCATAAGAACTTTCTAAAGAGCATCAAATTTCTTAAGAAAGCACTTAGGTGCAATTAAGACAAGAAATCAATTAGTAGGCGGAGATTGTAAAACAAATTTTAGAAGAACTTACCGCCCAACAAAAGATAGGCATCGAAAAGTCTAGTGGCTAACCCTCAAGCAAAATCTATCCAAAATCTTCTTTCATTGGTCTCTTCTATGGTCTCCAACTAAAAGGGGCATACCTTGACACTCCACCAGTAATGTCCCAATTTGAAAATGGAGAATATTTGCAATTCTATGTTGAATATGATCAAGAGTATTGAAAATATGCTAGATTTATCTTCATTGAGTTGTTGGCCAGAAGCAAATAAATAAGCCTCTAAAAAATTCTTGAAATTGGTTGCCTCAATTTTGGCTAACCCCATCACAATAGTGTCATCCACGAATTGAAGATGAGCATAAGAGCTAATATTGCCCTCCATAGACCAACCTTGGATGCGTCCTCTCACCTAAAACTACTTTATTAGATGGCCTTAACCTTCTATCAATAAACTAAACAAATAAGGGGATAATGGATCCTCTTGTCTGAGACCTATGGAAGATGAAAAGAGAGTTGAGGGGATACCATTGATTAACATGGAAAAGGAGGTTGACATCACACAACTCATAACTCAGTTGATCTATTCTAAATAGAATTTGAATGCCTAATAAGACCTTGCAAAGAAAACACCAACTCTATCATAGGCCTTAAGACATATCTAGCTTATTGAACATGGCCTTCGCCTTCAAAATGGACATAGAGTGAATAGCTTCCGCTGCCATCGCAACATCATCCAAAATTTGGCCGCTTGCTCAATGGAAATTAGGGATATCATACACTTCTTCAATTGCTCTACAATAATTTTAGTGATTATAACATTGCAAAGTGGAATAAGGTGAAATAGGTCCAAGGAAAAGGCTTATGGAAAGGTAGAATTGATGGCTTTGAGCATCCACTTATTATTTGGGATTAACAAATCACTTCTAATAGGTCAAATTTTAAAATTTCCCTAAATTCTTGAAAAAACTCTATTGGAAAACCATTAGGTCTAAGAGACTCACCATTATTTGTTGGGAAATCAACAACCATCAATTCGTCCATTGAGATGGGTTCTAAGAGCATTTTATTCATATCTTTAGAAACCAGGGAAGTGACACAACCAAGAATGAGTCTCTCATTGCACACGTTTTAAATTTCTTTATTTATTTGTTTGGAAAATAACAATCATCAATTCGTCCATTGAGATGGGTCCTAAGAGCATTTTATTCATATCTTCAAAAACCAGTGAAGTGATACACTCAAGAATGAGGCTCTCATTGCCCACATTTTGAATTTCTTTCTTAGTAAATAATGAAGAAAAATTCCTAACAACTTTGGAAATATCTTGAAAAGAAGATAATTGACCCCCTTGAGTCGAAGTGAGAGAGACTAAAACATTACCGCTTCTACGTGCCTGCACTGAATTCAAGTTTTTTGTTTCCAATAGATCTCTCAAATTTCCCATAAAGAGAGTTCTAAGTATTAATACATTCTTCTCACAACAACTCCTCGCTAATGCCTTCATCCTTAATTTGAAAGGTTATTCTCTCTAACTAATTTTGAAGAAACACTTTATTTTGAAAAATATTTGCAATTGAGAATTTGTTCCAATTATTAAGTTTATACTTGACAAACTGAAGTCGCTTGAAGAAGGTATACATGGCTGTCCCAAACATAGGCTTTCCTTCCATTCACCATCCCTCCATAAGCTTATACAATTCCAATTCACTATGCCACTTCAATTGCAATTTAAAGGGAGGGTTCTTTAGAATTAAGAGTCATAAGGAATGGAATAAGATAGGCCAATGGTTAGACCCTTTCCACCCCATATTTTTTGAGAATGAGGACCAACTATTACCAACCCAAAATTCAGAGACAAGAAATCTGTCTAGCCTTTTTGAGATAAAGTCAACTTTGTTAGTGTTTCTTAGATCAGATTAATTTAACCAATTGAATAAAAGAAATGCAACACATAAGACAATGAACACAACAAGATACCCTGGGAAAACCCTCCTCTTGAGGGAGAAAAACCCAGCAAATATATCTCTTATATATTGAAGGAATAAGAGCAGAAATCTGCTTGAACTCAGGCCCAACACAATGCCGAATTTGATACAATGAATAATAGCACCTCTCCTAGATGCAAAGATACAAATGAATATGTTTCTCCTTGAAATCGGTCTGCTGCTACAAAATGATGATCTGCTGCTACAAGATGATGATCTGCTGATTAAGTATGAACTTCTTCTAAGACTGCGAATTCTGCTCTGCCAAAAATGCGAACTTGTTTTTATTCGAATTGTTGTTCATAGCCAAGAAGTGACCTTGTATTTATATCTCCTAGGCGCCTCTTCACTTGGGTCGGCCTTTGATAAATATTTAATAACAATTAAAGTCGGCCAGAATAAGTACATGAAATAAATCAAATATAAGGTCGGCTCATGATTAATATGGGTCTTAGTGAAGACCGACGCTGTATTAACATCAACACTCCCTCTCAGCTAGGGATGAACTTCCATCTGCACAAGACACATTATGTTAGAATGAAAACAAAATAAAATATCACCTCAACATGATATTAACCATTATGGCTACTCCCATAGATGGTAAAAAACTCATCACGGATTCTCTCACGTGATGTTGTCATGGAGTCACACACATGACATCCACCATAGCTTCTCCCAGAGGGTGGAAACAAGGGCTTTCACCTCAACTCTCTCTCATCAGAGAATTGCATTATCAAGGACTTTCACCTCAACTCTCTCTCAGCAGAGAATTGTATTAACAAGGGCTTGCACCTCAAGCTCTCACTCAGCAGAGAGTTGCATTCTCAACAATGATCACTGATTACTGAGACTCTTTCTCAGTCAAGGCTGCATTCTCCACCATACCAAGTTTCTCTCGGAAGTATACAAACTTCATCCTGGCGAGAGGCTTGGTGAGAATGTCTGCCGTTTGCTCTTCAGTGCTGATATACCTCAACTGTATAGCTTCCCTTTGCACCATATCTCTAATATAGTGGTACTTGATCTCAACATGTTTTGTTCTGTCATGAAACACAGGATTGACAGAAAGCTTCACACAGCTTTGATTATCACAGTGTATGATAGTAAGCTCCATTGATTGACCAAACAATCCTGCAAGGAGCTTACGAAGCCACACTGCCTCACGAGCTGCCACACAAGCTGCAATATACTCTGCTTCAGTTGTACTCAAGGCCACTGAAGACTGTTTCCTGCTACACCAGGAGATCATAGCAGTCCCCAAGCTGAAGCAACAACCAGAAGTACTCTTCCGATCTGAGACACATCCTGCCCAATCAGAATCAGTAAAACCATGCAGCTCCAAATCCACATTTGAGGAATATCTCAACCCATATCCAATTGTGCCACATAAATATCTCAGGATATGTTTAGCTGCTACAAGATGTATTTGCTTTGGTTCACAAATGAACTGGCTAAGTGCACTCACTGCATAGCAGATATCAGGTCTAGTGTTAACTAGATACATCAATGAACCAATCAACTGTCTATACATCGTAGAATCCACTGGTTCTGAACTAGCTGCAGCTTCTTTCAACTTATCTAAATTAGACTCCATGGGTGTAGACATGGGTTTGCAGTCAAGCATACCAAACCTTTTGAGAATGTCAACAGTATACTTGCCTTGACTTAGAATCATCTCATTTGGCTTTTGCCAAACTTCTAAGCCAAGAAAGTAATGCATAAGACCTAGATTCTTCATCTCAAACTCTGAAGCTAATTCCTTCTTGCATTTTAGTATTAGATGTTCTTCACCAGTAATGATCAAGTCATCAACATATAAAACTAAAATC
This sequence comes from Sequoiadendron giganteum, assembly GCA_007115665.2. Lineage (NCBI taxonomy): Eukaryota > Viridiplantae > Streptophyta > Pinopsida > Cupressales > Cupressaceae > Sequoiadendron > Sequoiadendron giganteum. The sequence continues at coordinate 467,832,957 of CM021108.1, read as the reverse complement.
AATGCTTCACCATTTACTACCTTGAAGTAGAGGTTAGAATCTGCATCATTCTTTGAGAAACCCAAACTTGAAAGGTACTGATCAATTCTTTCATACCAAGCACGAGGAGCTTGTTTAAGACCATACAAGGCCTTCTTCAACTTGCAGACATGAGATTCTTTCTCATGTACCTCAAATCCTTCTGGTTGCTCAATGTAAACCTCTTCTTCTATTATGCCATTCAGAAAAGCTGTCTTTACATCCATTTGGTGAATCTTCCATCCTCTAGATGCGGCAATAGCAATGATGGTTCTAACAGACGTGTAACGAGCCACAGGAGCAAAGGTTTCTTCATAGTCAACTCCCTCTTTTTGTGAGAACCCTCTAGCCACAAATCTAGCCTTGTGTTTCTCAATGCTCCCATCGGCTGCATGCTTGATCTTGAAGAGCCACTTAGAAGACACCACAGATTTGTCTTTGGGTCTAGGAACTATATCCCAAACATCGTTCTTAAGTATAGACTGATACTCCTCAATCATGGCATCTTTCCATACTTGTTGACTAGAAGCTTCTTCAACATTTGAAGGCTCTGACTCAATAATCTGACTCATCAAGGCAACATAGCTAGAGAACTTGTGAGGTCTCTTGCTTTCTCTGAAGGTTCCTCTTGGAGCTACAAACCTTTCTGCTTCCTGCATTGTCCTGCGAGCCCAAAGAGGTCTTTTCTTTCCAATCACAATGTCTAGAGGCCCATCAGTAGGATCCAAAGGCTCAGCTGGATCAATATCTTCTTTAGGTTCTGTATCCTCCTTCAGATTCTCTGGGATATGGTCAACTTCCATATCTTGAGGAGGTTCTTCTTCATCGACCTCCATCGGAGTGCCTTTGGACTTTCTATAAGCAACATCTTCCTCAAATGTGACGTCTCTACTAATCTCAATAGACTTTTGTCCTGGAATGTAGATCCTGTAAGCTTTTGATGTCTCACTGTAGCCTACAAGAATTCCTTTCTTCCCAGAAGGTTCTAGCTTTGTTCTCTTTTCCTTTGGAATATGAACATAGACTGGACAGCCAAAGATCCTCAAATGACTAACTTCAGGCTTCACGCCTGAGAATGCTTCTTCAGGAGTTTTATTCTCTAAGATCCTGTGGGGACTCCTGTTTTGAACATAGACGGCTGTTCTTGATGCTTCAGCCCAAAGAGAGATTTGTAAGTCTTGATCATGGATCATAGCTTTCACTGCTTCCACAATAGACCTATTCTTCCTTTCAGCAATACCATTTTGTTGTGGATTATAGGGAACACTGAACTCCCTCTTAATCCCTGCTTCAATACAAAAGTCTCGAAAGGTGCCAGAAGTGTATTCTCCACCATTATCAGATCTTAATACTTTGATCTTCTTCCCAGACAGATTTTCAATCTGCGCTTTGAATTCTCTGAATCTTACTAATACTTCTTCTGATTCTTTCGATCTCAAGAAATAAATCCAAGTCTTTCTAGAGTAATCATCAATGAAAATAATATAATACAAGAAACCACTAGATGATGCAATAGACATTGGACCACACAAATCAGAATGAATGAGATCAAGAATACATTTGGATCTACTTTCACTGGAATGGAACATACCTTTTGTGTTCTTGCCTAGGGCACATCCCTTGCATGTACCTTCATGTTCTTGATCGAATTTCGGAAGACCGGTGACCATCTTCTCCATGATAGGTAGAGCACGAAAGTGAATGTGAGCCAATCTTCGATGCCAAAGTTCACACATGCTGGTACTGTTATGCACAAGTGCTTGAAGAGGACGAGTGCACAGCATGTAGAGACATTCATGTCTAACTCCAATCACTTGAGCAGATTTGAAGCTGGAGTTCTTTGTCCATATAAGAACTTTCCCTTTAGAGAAGGCAACTTGATAACCTTTGTCTTCTAATGCTGAAATTGAAACAAGGTTTCTCTTTATCCCTGGTACGAACAGTACATCATTCAATTCCAAAGAAATTCCAGAATCCAAGTGAAGAGTGGAATTTCCAAACCCTTTTACAGAATATCTAGCATCATCTCCAATAACAACTTGATCACTAGAGTTGCTTTCCATTAAGTTTGAAAGGTGACTTCTGAATCCGGTGATGTGTCTAGAAGCACCACTGTCAATCAACCAAGTGTAAGAGTCCGTAGAAACATTGCTAGACAAGGCTGAATAAAATAGATAATTACTGGAGTCCTTTTGTGGAGTGACTTCTTCAACATCTGCAGTGGCAACTTGAAGCTTAGGTCGTTGAGGGCACACCCTCGCAAAGTGACCATACTTATCACAACGAAAACATTGAATCTTGGACATGTCTCGTTTTCTTTTGAAGGTAGGAGCATCATCATTTCCATCTTCTCGATTCCTTTTGAAGAATCCTTTCTTAAGGCCTTTTCCTTTGTTTGATGAATGAGAGGTAAGAACTTGTAATTCTTCATTCTTTGAGCTTTGACCAATCCCCCTTGTTGTTAGTCTTGACTCTTCTTGAATGCAATCAATCCTCAATCGATCAAACTTAGGAAGTTCGGATCTTGCACTGATTCCTTGGATGAATGCCTCCCATGAAAGCGGAAGACCATTGAGAGCAAGCATAGTCAGTTCTTTATCATCAATCATGTGTCCAATAGTGGAGAGTTGATCTTTTATCTCTGAAATCCTCATGAAGTATGTAATAACAGATTCTCCTTTCTCCATTTTCACATGATGAAGTTGTTGCTTCAGAGCAAGGGCACGACTGGTGTTGTTGATTTCGTACATCTCTTCCAAGGTTGTAAACATCTCTCTTGCTGTATCCAACTTGAAGATAATTGGTACAATATGATCTTTGACGGAATCAACCAATGCTTTCTTTGCCCTAGTGTCTTTCTTCCTCCATTGCAGCTTCTCTTCTTCCCCCTCAGGTTCGGGAACTTTTGTTTTCACAAACTCAGCCAAATCATTCTCTTCCAAGGTTAGCATGAACCTGAATCTCCATGATATGTAGTTCGAGATTCCTTCGAGTCTATCCTCGATTTTCAGACCGTTCACCATCTTGAGAAATTTGGAAGATAGACTGAAAAAGGAATAAGTGTTGCGAACTAAATCTGATCACGATCTTTTTCACACCCGCTCTGATACCATGTTAGTGTTTCTTAGATCAGATTATTTAATCAATTGAATAATAGAAATGCAACACATAAGACAATGAACACAACAAGATACCCTGGGAAAACCCTCCTCTTGAGGGAGAAAAACCCAGCAAATATATCTCTTATATATTTAAGGAATAAGAGCAGAAATCTGCTTGAACTCAGGCCCAACACAATGCCGAATTTGATACAATGAATAATAGTATCTCTCCTAGATGCAAAGATACAAATGAATATGTTTCTCCTTGAGATCGGTCTGCTCTACAAAATGATGATCTGCTGTTCAAGTATGAACTTCTTCTATAACTGTGAATTCTGCTCTGCCAAAATAGCGAACTTCTATTATGTATATTCGAATGTGTATTACCATCAAAAGGTAACCTTGTATATATACCTTCTTGGCGCCTCTTCATATGGGTCGGCCTTTTTGATAGATATTTAAATAACAAATAAGGTCGGCCAGAATAAGTACATTATATATCTTAAATATAAGGTCGGCCCATGTACTAGTGAAGACCGACGCTGCATTAACATCAACAGGAGGACTATTGTATTTAACTGCTACCAAGTCGGATATCATGTATGGATTTTGTCTTGTGGCTAGATTTCAAGAGGATCCTAAAGAAACACATGTTGTAGCTATCAAGAGGATATTCTGATATCTAAATGGAACTCCAAATTATGGCTTATGGTATCCTAGGGATATTGATTTTACACTAGGTACTTATACATATGCAAATTGGGTAGGTTGTGCCGATGATAGAAAAAGTACATGTGGTGGCGCATTCTTTCTTGGATGCATATTGGTATCATGGTTAAGAAAAAAGCAAGATTCAACTTTCTTATCCACTGCAAAGGCTGAGTATATTGCTGCAACATCTTGTTGTACACAAGTTTTGTGGATGAAACAAACATTGAAAGATATTAGAGTAATGTATGATGATCCAATCTCTATTTTTTGTGATAATACAAGTGCAATTAACATTTCAAAGAATCCAGTGATGCACTCAAGGACAAAGCATATATCTATCAGGTATCACTTTTTGAGAGAGAAGGTTATGGAGAATGAAGTAAAGATTGATTATGTACCTACAAAGAATCAAATCGTTGACATATTTACTAAGGCTCTTCCTAAAGATACTTTTGATTATCTCCAAGAGAAATTAGGGTTTATTTCCCCTCCTTTCTTGAACTAGATGCATATGGAGATGCATTAGTTTGGTGGATCTATGGATCTATCTTCCTTCTAGACTGATTTTTGGTGGCAACCTCTTAGGGGGAGCAAGTAGTGTCATGTGTTGTCATTGTAGAGTTGATTGGGTGTACTCCTAAGGGGGAGTATTTAGTATTGGTAATGCTATTGATGAAAAAGGGAGAGAACAATATAAAATATCTTTTGCCTTTTCCATTGATTTCAAAGGGGGAGAAAGAATCATATGAAAAATTAAGGGGGAGAGAAAGCATTCTGAAAAAGAGGAGATTGATGGTTCAAAGTTGTAGTGTTGTCTTTGATGGTTTTTCACATCATGTGTTGCCATCAATGACGAAGGGGGAGATTAATGTTGCAAGTATGAAGGTGTTGTCATTGTGTATAGGAGCGAATTTACACCTCTTGTGTAAATTCCCCTTTCACATATCCTCACTTTAGAAAATCAAATCCGAAAGTGAAATTCCACATCACCCATCCAAAATGCATCCACTTGGCGCATGCTTTATGTGCCAGTGGGGGAATTTTCGTCAGGGACACGAGCGCAGCGTACAAATGTTTATGCGAGGTGTTGTCGTTCTTGACAGATTCCTACCCCTGAGTCTGCAAGGACATTACACTCCTCATTAGGGACGGTTTGTAATGCCTCTGTGCGACAAACTGACCCAAAAACGATCCATTTTGGCCTTCAAAGGCATTCATTCCACACTCACTTCATCTTCTTCACATCCTGGAGCATTTCCATTTCATCCTCTCAAAGTTCCAACAATCTACACAACTCCATTGAACATTGCAGCAACTTGATACTCCATTAACTTAACTTTTGTACATGTCGGGCTACCATAGAAGTTATGAGCTTGGAGTCTTGCGAGACCTCCCTTCATCACCACTATGGTTGTGATGAATTTTCCAAGTTCGTTGCTTGCATTATCCCTTCATTGGCCTTGAGAGCCTTGGGGTGGAGGTGGTAACACTTCACTTCTCCTTTTTTGGTTTGATAGAGTAGCGTAGTATTCTTTTGTAGTGTTTAGCAATCTATCTTTCTCTTCTATTTATTTTATCATACTTTCTACTCCATTACTTTTCTTGCTATCCATGGAGGTGAAAACACCAAAGCGGGGGTTTGATTGAGGCAAACCCCTATACAACCCCAACAATTTTCCCATCTTGCTTGTGTGTAGGTAAACATGTGTGTGGAGCTCACTGGTGAACTAGGCCTTCAGTGAGTTGATATTTGTCACCCTATTTTTCATCTACTTACTTTATCATTTCCACATTTACTTTCTATACTTTATTATTCTATTTATTTCATTAAAATCAATTAGCTAGGTTTTCAGTAGGCTTCTGCTAGTTTTCTTATTGTACTTTACATTTTCTGGTTGTACAGATGCTAGCGTGCCAAAGAGACGTTAGTGCGCCGCACTGTCATCCCAAACCCACGCTGTCATCCTCAAAAGAGAGTTGTCTGAGGTGCGATTTGGACTCCAGAAATTGGCTCGCCTAGCCCCAAGTAGATTTCCAGGTTTGTAGAGTGACATAAGCACTTGAGAGTGCTCTTCATTCTCGATCCTCATCCCAAAACATCTATTAGAGTGAGGTAAGTTAGGGCAGCTCTCTACTCTTGACTCTTTGTGACTTAGAGCCTTGACGTGATTGGTCCTCTCTTACATTTTTGGTGAACCCAACGTGAACTATGTCTATCCATTAGCCCGTGTTGATAATTTTCCCCGTACCTAGTGAGGGTTGTAAGCATGAGTGTTGTGGAGGTTTATGATCATCACAACCCAGTCCACAACTTCTGAGTATGTTGTTAGGAGAAGTGTGCAACACCTATCGATGGAAAAGATGAAGGTCACTTCTAGTTTTGCCTCCAATTTCTCCACTAGTCTAGCTAATGACCGTACTACTGGTTTTCCTATAAATTATGTTGATGAGATGGGTTTCATAGAAGAGACCACTCATGTTCCTACCCCTCCAACATCCCCTATGGCTTTGTCCATATACGAGGATGAGGTTGTGCATATTCTTGTGGGAAACCATCTGGCATTAGATAATAGATTACTAGACCTTGTGAATCATTTAGAAAAATCACTGAGCATGGAAAGAGCTGCTAGGATTACTAGCAAGGTGAGACAATTTCTAGGGAAAGATCAGTTAGGCATATAATTTCTATGTGGCCTTGTCGATCTAACCAAAGCTTATATCCCCTCATATAATCCTAGGTTGGGTACCACACGAGGAGAAGTGCTTAATACTTATGAAAGACAAATATGTCTTTCAATGCCACCACGTCTGTATGCATGGCCGAGACAAGCCCTTCGGTTGGTGTTTCCTTTGCTTCTCTAAAACCCCCTACTCTCAAGGTGAGTAGAATACCCCTTGGGTCCAGTTTCACCCCTCCTACTGCCTCTGGTAGTGGGGGCTCTGGTGGAATGAGCGGTGGTGGTTTTGGTAGCGGGGGTGGTATAGCGAAAGTGGCTTTGGTGGACGCCATGGGGGTGGTTTCAGTAGTGGGGGTGGCTCTGATGGAGGTCCTACTGGTGGTAGTGGCTCTAACTGTGGTCACAACTGTGGCCCCAGAGGTGGCTCTAGAGGTGGTTCTAGAGGTTCCACTGGGCCTTTGTCATCTTCTGACCCTGTTTTGAATTCCCTTTTGTAGAACATGGGTTGGATGCAAAACCAGTTGGCGAGCCTTTCTTAGGCCTCTGCCCAGCCTATTTTCAGCCCTTCTTTCGACATAGCCCATTGTCGGTAGACATTCTGAGTACTCCCTTCCCACAAGGAATGGAGATTCCCAAGTTTGAGAAGTATGGTGACAAAGGGGATCTGTAGACACGTGTGTCAACCTTTAATGCCATGTGTACAAATTTCTTCCATCACACCACCTTGATGGTAAAATTATTTCCTCAATCTCTCAAGGATACAACACTCGAGTGGTACTGTTCCTTGCTTGAAAATTCTATATTGTTATTTGATCAACTTTTAAATCGGTTCCTTTGTCGGTTCCAAGCTAACATCGGTCTGAAGATGACCTTGTTGGATCTCGTCTGATGTAAGTAGGGGGATAACGAGAAGGTAACTGATTTCATAGTGCAATACCAAGCGTTATTCTCATAGATCTCGAACTCACTGCTCGAATCCGATGTGCAGAAGGTGTTCATAGGTAACCTACAGAGAGCTTGGAAGGAAATTTTTTACCTAATGAAGTACCCTTCCTTTGCGCATCTGTGTGCCGCATTGTGGGAATATCAACAAATGGTAGTTCAGTTTGGGGGATCTTCCTCGAACTCCCATTTAGAAGGAAAGTCTATTGTATCCATCTTAGGAAAAGGAAAAGCTATGGTAAATGTAGTCACCGTGGCAAATGATAACGGCCTTAGACGCAACAGGAAGTTTACAAAGTTAGTGAAATCTTATTCTTCCATCTTGTAAAAGTTGTTGAAGTACAAGATCATAACTTTGGAAAACCCTCAACCTCTCAAGGAACCTTATATTGACTAGTATGATGTGAATGCTTTTTGCTAGTACCATCGAGTTATCGGACATGATACTGAGCATTGTATGCACCTGCGTCACAAGATACAAGATTGAATTGATGATAGTACCATTCGTCTCAATGGGACAAAACAAAGTGTGAATAAATCGGTGGCCAAGGCCAATAGTGAGTTGTAGATCTACACGGAACCATTTTTGTCTCACTTTGCTAACTTGATTATTGACCCCTCTGATTCTTCTACTCAACCCATGGTGTACATTAATATGGTCACGGTTACTCCTTCCTCGCAACCTGCAATTGGTTCACTAGATGTGACATTCACCCTGCAAGACATGCCCTTGAATAATAAGCCCTCTCCCCTCTACATTCTTGCTCACCTCAATGGAAACATTGTGACGGGGGTTCTAGTTGATCCCACAAGCTGAGTGAATGTTATTACAGAGGAGACACTGTGGTTAAATTCATTGTAGAAGAAGCATGAGAAAACACAATCTACCATTCATACACATGATGGCCTCTCTCTTAATCCATATGGCTCAATAACTCTTTTCGTCCTAGTTGGACCTAGGGCTGTGGATACTAGCTTTGATGTTATACTAAAATCTAATTTGTTTAGGGTGAAGTTAGGCATCCCGTGGCTAGCTTCCATGAATGGAATCACTTCTATCATTCATAAGTGTTTAAAATTATCCCATGAAGGTGTTGTGCATGTCATGCATGATATTGGATATCAACCATCGGTATCCCGTGGAGGCTATTCATTGGATCATTTTTGTCTCGCCTCGGTCAGTCCGCTTCCACCTAGAATAGACCTAGTTTACTAAAACTATGTGAAGTATAAGACCAGGGGTAAAGGACAACCAAAAGTGACCCCTCTAGTAGTGCAACAACAAGCTTCCTCCTCTTCTCAAAAGGGAAAGGAAAGGCCTACCCATCCTTGAGGTGCCTCTTCTACTCCCCTTTCTGAAGAAGAGTTTTGGATGTCTACTCCTCGATTCCAACTAAGAAGTCTAATGTTGTCTGCTTGGCATAGAGCCAAGATTAGGATATCGGACCTTTCTACTGTGCCTCCTATACCTTGGCCCTACCTTTATGGTAGAGGGAAAGGTCCCTGCAAGGAATCCTCTATGTCTCGGCCTCCGCGACCTCTTAGTGCTCCTGCTCCTAAAGCAGTGAATGGGAAGAGGCCCGCCATCGAGGCGCTAGAGACAACTCCCCCCATTGTTTCTCAACTTCTTCCTCCTACTCTCGTTCAAGAGTCTATTGCTCCACCAAAGACGACTATGGTGGACAATCCTATGGCTAAGTAATAGCCTTTTGTCTCATCCCAACTCCTGACCTCTAGTTCCAAGAGTCACATAAATAGCCTTGCGCGCGAGCGCAAGCGTCGATGAAAGGATTTGGTGGCTAAGCAGGTCGCTTTAAAGAGGAAGGAAGGAGATTCAACTGCCCTTGTTCTAAGGCCTCCAATCGTGTCATCCTCTCCCATCCCCTCTTCTTCCATTCAATCAAGTTCAGTCCTGCTTCCAATTCTTGTTGTGAGCATGAGCACCCCATATCCTAAAAGGGTGCAGGTGTTTATTGCTCCTTTGGTCGAGTCGCCTCTTTTGATGTCCCTTCTAGACATCCCACCATTCACTAAACCTGCGGACATGCTGAATACCTCAGTGGTGTATGTTGTAGTTTTATTCTCCTCCACACCTCTTGCCTCATCCATGGGGAGTTCACATCCTTCGATGAAGAAAAAAGTGGAGGTTGGCCCTTCTAGAAATGGCGGGCGTAAGAGGAGCCCACCTTCTTCAAGGGGTGGTCCTATGTTATCTTGTGTCGTCCTAGTGACAACATGTTTTGGCTTCTCCTGAGTTCATCACTACAACTGTGTTACTCAGTGAGCCTAGCAGTGAATCTCAGGCACCGCCTCCCTCGCCCCTTGAGGTAACACATGGCACTCCCATGAAATGCATGTTCAACTCTTTGGACGAGGTCATGTTCTTGTTAGCAATCTTCATGAAATCACCGACCATAGCTCAACAAGAGCCAAGCGGAGAAGATCTTGCGGGGCCTTTTTCCTTGGTTCTTATTGTGGGAGGGTCAGAAGCTCCCCCCCTTAATATTCCACCACTATAGGCTCATCCGCCTTCCCCATATAATGATCTAGATTGGGAAGCAGACAACCTCTTGGTTGATGAGTGTTAGGGGGGATGCCTCTTCTTTACCTTTAGATTAGGTGTGTGTTTGTTGTGATGTGTTCCCTCGTGCTTGCATTATGTGTTCCTAGATGACCCTTGTCACCCTTGTAGGTGCTTGGATACAAGAGTGATTATGTGTCGTAAAACTTCCTCTATATGTATCATCATTCTTCGTCTGTTATGTGTTTTTATTTTCAAAAAATTGGGGATGATGCAAAGCTTTGGGGGCATTTAGGCTTCCCTTTCATGTTGACCCAATTTTTTATTTTAACTTTTTCTTCTCATGCATTCTTCATATGATTGATATAGTAGGGGGTTGATGAAATTTCGTCTATATACTACTACTATACTTATATATATATATATATATATATATATATATATATATATATATATATATATATATATATATATTTATGAGTAGCTCTGACTCTAAAATATCACATCATTCCCGTGCCTTATGTATGTGATGTTTCTTTTTTTCAATTTTGTTATCTTTCTCTCTTATGTGCTTGAGTTGTGATGCTTTGGTGCCTATGTGTTGTCCCTCGTGTGTGTGACAACATTACCATGGTGACATCTCGCCATGCCCCACAGGCCACAACATCACTCTCTTTTCATTCTTTCTTTTCTCTCCTTAGGCGATTGTGTGCCTTTGCATTCAAAACACACCAACCTAAGATGGGGTTACCATGTTGACTTCAATTTTCAGAAAATGCATTTGTTTCCAATGAATCTTTTCTCAAAAATCTTTGCACACTTTTTCAAAAATTGCATTCTCAACTTGCACCTCCTAGCGGAGCGTGTTTCCTTCATTATGGGTCCGCAAATAAAGAATTTGGAGAACTTTCCTCCGAGGAGGGAGCAAATTTTCCTACGATAAAAGCTTTGACCTTCCCCCCCGAGGGGGAATTTTCTTCCTTTCAAATTCCTTGATGAAGTGAACATCTTTTGAAAGGATTCCTTGATGGTGAATTGATTCACAAAAATTATTCTTGCACTTTCAAACAACGTGTCCATTGAGTGGACCCCTACTCTTTTGATGGGTTCCCGAGGGATCCCTTTGAAATCCTTTCAATTTCTTGACTGTTTGTTTGTTAGACTATGTGCCTACTTTTTATTTCTAACATTTTTTATCTGTGGATTAACATGTTTCTTTGCAAATGCGCCTGTGAAGCCGCTTTCCAGTCCGACTCTATGGAGTCCCTTATCACTAGGCTTCCTTCATAAGAGAGAACTTGGGGGAATGCCTTCTTTGCAGGTCCAAGGACCTGTGAAGCGCTTGTATCTTATGGGATATGTCCATCACTGGTCTAAGGGCCTTCAGTGTACTTTGTGCAACTTCGTAGTTTTGTGGAGCTACGAAGTCCTTTTGTTTGAGCCTCCTCAAGAGAGAGTACTTGTGGAGTCCTTTGCTCGCCCTACGCTTTCGATTTTTCTAGATTGTGGTCTACTTCCTCGAAGATTCAGGTATACATTTCTAACTCTTTGATCTACTTTATTGAATACTCATTGATATTCACACCCGCTAAAGTGGGGGCAAAATGTATAGAAGCGAATTTGCACCCCTTTTGTAAATTCCCCTTTCACATACCCTCACCTTAGAAAATCAAATCCGAAGGTGAAATTCCACATCACCCATCTGAAATGCATCCACTTGGTGTGTGTTTTGTGTATCGATGGGGAAATTTTTGTTAGGGACGGGAGTGTGGCGTACAAAATTTTTCATAGCGTGTTTTCGTCCCTAATAGATTCCCACCCTTGAGTTCGCAGGGACATTGCACTCCTCATTAGGGATAGTTTGTAACCCCTCTGTGCGACCAACCGACCTAAAGACAGTTCATTTTGGCCTTCAAAGGCATTCATTCCACAATCACTTCAACTTATTCACACTCACTTCATCTTCTTCCCATCCCAGAGCATTTTCATTCCATCCTCTCACAATTCCAACAATCTACACAACTCCATTGAACATTGCAACAACTTGATACTCCATCAACTTCACTTTTGTACATGTGGGGCTACGATAGAAGTTGTGAGATTGGAGTCTTGTGAGACCTCCCTTCATCACCACTACGACTCTAGTAACTTTTCCAAGTTTGTTGCTTGCATTCTCCCTTCATTGGCCTTGAGAGCCTTTGGGTGGAGGTGGTAATGCTTCACTTCTCCCTTTTTGGTTTGATAGAATAGCATAGTATTCTTTTGTAGTGTTCAACAATCTCTCTTTCTCTTCTATTTCCTTTATCATACTTTCTACTCCATTTCTTTTCTGACTATCCATGGAGGTGGAAACACCAAAGCGAGGGTTTGACTGAGGAAAACCCTATACAACCCCAACAATTTTCCCCTCTTGCTTGTGTGTAGGTGAACGTGCACGTGGAGCTTGCTGGAAAATTGACACTTTAGTAAGTTGATATTTGTCACCGTAGTTTTCATCTACTTTATCATTTTCGCATTTAATTTATGTACTTTATTATTTTGTTTATTTCATTAAAATCAGTTAGCTAGGCTATCAATAGGCTTCTAATAGTTTTCTTACTGTACTTTACATTTTTTAGTCGTACGAACACCAACGCACCAGAGAGACGCCAACGCACCGTGCTATCATCCCAAACTCATGTTTTCGTCTTTGGAAAGAGAGTTGTCTAAGGTGCAGTTTGGACTCCAGAAACCGGCTCATCTGGCCCCAAGTAGATTTTCAGGTCTATAGAGTGCCAAAAGCACTTGAGAGTGCTCTTTGTTCTTGATCCTCATTCGAAAGCATCTGTTAAAGTGAGGTAAGTTAGGGCAGCCTTGAGTTCTCAACTCTTTGTGACCTGGAGTCTTGATGTGGTTGGTCCCCCTCTCTTACACATTGATGTCAATTGGTTATTGTTGTCATTGATGTCATGGAAGTTGGTTATTGGTTGTATATGTTGAGGATATTGTAATGAAGAAGGTTTATAGGGTGTGCATGTATAATTGTGATGTTGAAGAAGTGTTATGCGTACATGGAGTTATCCTTTTGTTTCTATGTCTGGAGGTGTGTTAGAATGATGTAATGTGCTACAATGATGTCTCTGGTACTTGGGTTTCAAGTGCTTTTGAGAGATTTGATAAATAGGGAAAACAGTGTCATGTAGGTACTCAATGTATGCTTTGGGATGTGCTCCATATTGTTGCTATGCTTGTGCGAATCTAAGTTACTGTTCATGGTTGTTGGTAGTTTCTATATTCAGAATTTGGGCTTCTTGATCGTCATACAATGCGAGATATTTTCACCGGTATGTGAACTATGCATTTCAATGTGTTTGGTTGTGGTTGGGGAGAAATGTATTTGCTCTAGATTTCTCTGAATTTTGGTTTCATGACTCGTGGTTCTAAGAATAAACTAATAAGATTGTGTTCAAGTGAATTTTGTTGTTCAAAACGATTGGTTCATGTTTAGGATGTGTGTGCTTAATTTTTTTTTATTTGTTTTGCACGGGTGTTGGCCGACCTTGTGTTAAACACTACTTGTGAAATTTATCAAATCATGGTGAGGCATTTTGGGACTTATTTAGGTTCTCATTAAGTATGTGTTTGGGTCACCCTCATTCTCTTCCACCATGTGAATGCTTTGGTGCTGACCTAATTTGAATTTGTAAATACAAATGGTGTGTGGCCAACCTTGGATGGGTTTTAAGGTTGAAGATGGTATAAGTACAAGTTGAGATGTTGGTGAAACATAAGATAGATGCAAGATAGGTGTGAGATAGATGCGAGATAGTGTGTGTGATGTGAATTCGAGCATATCAGTGTGAATTTCAAGTGTTGAGTTCCTAAAGACAGTGAGTTGAAGGTGTACTCTATCTTTCAAGCATGTTTGTAAGTGTGTGAGTGAATTGTGGTGGTATCTTCATTACATTGAGATATTTTTCTCTATGTAACAATCCTCTTCTATCTTCTTTGTAATTCTATAGCAATGAGCCCTCATTGGACAGTGTGTCTATCTTGGCAATGAGTCTTTATGCCAATGTGCCTTTGTATTCAATTTTGGAATTTTTTATATTGTGAGCTAATCCTCACCGTGGTTTTTCCCTCATTGGGTTTTCCATATAAATATGATGCTAATGTGTGCATGGTTTTATTACTTTCAATTTCTATTTATGCACTTAATGATTAAATACATTAACAGAGTAAGGGTTGTGTGAATGCATATAAATCTAACTCTTGTTGAGGGTTTTGAAGTTTAAAATTGCTACAAGTGATTCACCCCCCTCTCAATTGTCTTGTTCAATATAAGACAGTCCCCTTAGTCTTTGTATCTCAATTGAAAAGATTCTAACCTAAAACTTAGTGCTCCCATATCAAATAACAAAATAATCTTGTGAATGATATCTAATCTTTAAAAAAAAAACCTATTTTTTTATTAATATTAGGAGTAATTAACTTGGAATCAATAAATTTTCTAAAAGCAAATTCCTAAACATGAAAGCTAACTTCTCAACAACGGAGTCTAAAACCCATAGCAAAAGACTCTTACCATCCGTTGATGGAGATAGGGAATGAAAAAAAAGTGGCGTGGACACCAGCGAAGTAGGCCCTACTAAGAAAAATATTTCCCACCAGCAGTGTTAGGCGCAAAGGAGGGTGAAAGAAGACCACTACGTTCTTTCGCCAAAGGGAGGAGAAACCCACATTTCAACCCCTGTTGTAGGCCACTTTTAACAATAAAACATTGCTCAACATCATCCTTTTGTGAATTCTTCCTCCATCAGGCCACTTTATTGCAGGTATTGTTAAGTTTGTGCAACCGTCCCTCCATCAAATATTTGTTGAATAATAATGAGTAGAATGACTCTACGACATCAAAATCCCCTTAGCAGTACTCAAGAACATTTAAAATGGATAGTGGGCTGCAATCAAATTCATAGATTTCATTAAGGATAATGGAGAAGAACCAAACAACTCAAAATTTCAACCATTTTATTCTACTACATGTTAATAATTTTTCTACTTGCTACAAACTTAGCAATTATATTAACATTATATTTTAATCATATTTTCTACTTGCTAAGACATTTTGGGACAAGTTTGGTTCATGGTGAATGTCAATAAAACTAAGATTATGGTAATATTCTTTTATACTTATTCTTTTAAAGTACTCGAAGAACATTATCTACACCATTGCCAAAGGTGAGGGTTGTGTGTCATAGAATCATCTACGTTGTGATTTTTTGGTACCGTTGAGATAAAATAGTAACAGATGGTGATGCCAAGCTCCAAGTTGCTCTTCTTTTATGATAAGGTGCAAATGACTCAAATCATGGGAAGTTATAACCATTCTTTGTTTTAAATTTGTAGAATAAAAAATGGAATACAAGCTTGGGGCAGTGTAAGCAGGTTTAGATGAATAGTTTTTTACTTGGTAGGAATTATATCTTTTGATATTGATTAATCACCAAGAAAAAGTTTGTTGTGAATATTTTGAATAAGTTGAGATCAATACTAAGTTTTGCAATGAGTGGACAGTTCTATGGAGGTGGTCCAATTGGCATTGAGTTGGGCTTAAGTGCTGGGTTTAATATAGATCTATTTATGCTAAAGGGCAAACCATATGTGATCCTTTGGAGCTCCCATGAGTCTGAAACACACTTAGTTTGTGAATCCATATGCTTATAAAGGAAGAATGGAGGAAGACAGGTTTGGTGCATCGGTGGTAATCAGACAAGATTCTCTTGAGACTACTATAGAGAGATTAAACAGATGCATAACGGAAGTTCCTCCACTCCAAATATTCTCTGAAGGGAAGTGAGAATCGAATTTCGAACCAGACCAGAACGAGGGAATCTCGTCTAAAGAGGGGTTTGTTGCAGTTTTCTCTTCTTGGTGAGGCTATCTTCAGGGGACAGCAATCGCAGTAGAAGGTTTTTATAGGAAGAACACAAGTTTTGATTCTTAGGATTTTAGATACCCCTTTCACCAGAATTCAGAACGCTTCCTTCATAAACAATGCATCGATAACCAATCTGTAGCATCAGACATTTGCCTATTTTACAAATTTGCAGTGAAGAAATATTGCTACTGACAGTCAGCTCGACTATTGTCATTGATGAACAGACTGAACTATTCTTGAGTCGTGGAAAGGAGGCTCGATAGCAATTTGTTTGTTGAATCCTGTCTGAGGAACCAATTTTGAAGAATCCAGGGAGCAGTTGGGCAGAACGAGAGTGGGAGCGAGGGATTGCATCGACGGGAAGCCCCCGAATGAGGGGGTTTACAGGTTTATCTTTCCATTCAGTACTCTCTTTTTATATCTAAACAATATCCTCTGTTTTTTGTGGTTGCTTCCAGAGGGTTTTCTTTCAATGTAGGGGAAGAGCATCAGTAGTGGATATAGCTAACTTCCCGCACCCCACACTAGTCTTAGGAGAATCTCATCTGATTACCACTGATGCGCCAAACCTGTCTTACTTCATTCTTCCTTATCAATTTCGCATCACTGTATGGATGCCCCTATATGGTTTCATTATATACTAAAATTATTTCAGGGATTGTGAAGTAATTACAATTCTATTTGGAATGGGTTTTTTGTTTCAGTAATTACAAATATATATCTATATAAGATTATATATAATATATATCAGATTATATATTTTTCAATATATATAATCGTTGTATATATATATATAACCGTTATATTAATGTATAATATATATTCTCTTATATAGATGTATGTCTGTATCAGATTATATATGTATATGTATATATCTATTTATATAAGATTATTTATATATATATTCTATCAGATTATATATTTTTCTAATATATATAACCATTATATTTTTATATTTATATAAAGGGATGGCTCTATTCCTTTGTTGAATTCGATGTTTTGGGTTTGAGACAGGGCATCTATCATCTTGAGGAAGAAATATTGAATCACACGCCCCATTATCTGGATTGGTTAGCTGAAAGGTGGGCATGTGTGTTCGTTCGCGGTGGAGACATTAGATACGTTCAACCCCGTTAACTTCCTTCGATTAGTTGTCCTTTATTTGATCAGTTCCGCGAGGGTGGTCGATAATAGAGACGTATCTAATATATATAACCATTATATTTATATATATAATCTAATCTGATATATATATATATATATATATATATATATATATATATATGCCCAGTAAAATAATGGGGAAAATAGGGAAGGAGACAATTTACTTAGGGCTAAATGATGGTCTCCAACTTGTAATAGAGAGGGTGGCTACGTGGCGAAGGGTGGACATGAAAGGGTGGTCGGATTATTAAATTGCCCCCCCTCCTAACACTATAGTCGTTAATGTGCGTGGGCCCACATGGATGAACACTTAGAATTAGGTGTTTTTTTTTAATTTGTAATTGGATATTTTCTAAATTGTTATTGGTTGTCTCCCAAATGGGTAATGCCCCAATAGGGGTCATGTATCAGGTGACACTTTGATATATATATTTATGTTGGTTATATTGTTTACGCATCAACTCCATCTACTATTGCTACTAGCACAAACGGTAAGTTATGTAAGGCTTCCCAATAGACAAAAAAAAAACTTAAACCAAATATAAAATTGAATTCATTCAAGGAACCATTGAAATCGGACATAAATGGCAACTGCAATATGAAACAACCAATTCTTTTCCACATATATGTAGATGTATATATATTATGTCTATGTATATATATAAGATGTATGTCTACATATATCTGATTACATTAACCTCTTACCACAAATCAATGCATTCATTTTCCACATTCAAATAATTTAATGAGATGGAATCTAGTGTCATTTTCATTCTAAATTCTCCTTCGTTTTCACTGAATATCCTTTGAAAAATGTAGAGCTTACGAAAGCAACTATGATATGATCCTAATTGAATGACATTTATTCTGTTTGGTACACCCTGAATAACTAAACTCATGTTTTCATAAATCAAAATATAGTTTTATATATATTTACTCAGTGTCTAAAATATTTTGAGGCATACAAATTATACTATTGTTAGTCAGCTATTAAAAATTTCAAGGTCCAAATTTAGAAATAGCAACATTATCCATTTCTCAATCATATCACAGTTACATCTTTATCACTTGCATCTTATCATTCATGTTAAGCTTTTCAACTATATATATATATAATGCGAGCTTAAGAAAGCGATCTCTACACATCAATGATTGAAGGGTACTTATTCATGTGTGTACACTTTATATAAATGTGTGTACATACATTTGTATGTATGTATATATATGCATATGCATATGTGTGTATGTATGTATGTATGTATATAGATATGTATATGTAAGTATTTATACATATGCATATGTATGTATGAATGTATGTAAGGATCCAAATGCATTATTAATGTTCTCTTGTTCACAATTAGAAATGTATGAATGTATTTAAGGATTGTATGCATGATGTGAAATGTTGAAGACGATCAAAATATTGTGCAATTTAATCCTCCAATCTAAACTCTTATTGTTGTGCATTCTTCTTCTTGTATACAAAATTATTGTTGTGCATGCAATATTGTAAGGATGATTTGATGTGGGAATATTAGTTTTTTTCAGCAAAAGGCATAACATGCCTATATATATTTATATTAATAATAATATGACACTTACAATATTGGATGTTTCAATACTATATCTCTTTGGATCTTGCTTTCTCTTTGCCCTTTCCATCACAAAAGCAGCTTACAATTTCATCCTAGGTACATGACATTTTTTTTATTGTTCTTCACCATTACTATCTTTTTACTATATTGTCTTCCCTAGAGTATAGAAAATTGAAGATAGAGCATACTTTGGATTTTGACTAATACAATTACCCATATAACTAGTAGCTACTATGGACAAGCAAAAGCAACATTTTCAGCTTGTGCTTGTTATTCTTCCATTTAAATAGGCTGGATTTCATTTTCATCTTGGTCTTCCATGAATGTGTTTGCAAGAGGCTATGTCGAAGGTAGAACATTGAGATTGATCTCCCAATCTTGCCCACTCGAAGGTTGGTGAAGTCCTCTATTCACACCTGCTGGTTGTTTGAGACCACTTTCCACTGCTGATTGTTGAAGAGCACTAGTTTCATCTGGTACATGTTGTTGAATTGGTGGATCGTGCACATGAGTGAGCAAAGCCATAATGGCTTGCACCCTCTCTTTTATTTTATCTGCTAAGGCAGTATCAACCTCCCCTGCATGTCGTTTGAGTGCATTTAACATGTACACAGAGTTTTGTAGTACCAAAGTCTTGTTTATAGCAACAAACAAAGTAGGAAATGTTGATCTATGCAACATAAAATGTCTTGGGAATAAACCGCCTACATACCCGTGACCTTTCCACAGATTATACCTCTGACAAGCTTTTTGAAGGATACCATCATGCAGGAACTCTTCATTTACCACCTTATTTGTGATAGTCTCCACCAAACTGACACTCTAAAGCACATCCAACAAGTTGGATATGAAGATTGACAACAATTGTGAAGGATAAATCAAGCGCTTAGCTTCAGGCTCTAGTATCTTGACCCCTATTACTCTTCTTATGTTCCTTTTATAAGTAGAACAATGATCTTTGAAGACCAAGCTCAATTCTGCATCACCAATCTTGTCCGATATAGGCATTTCCCATTCATTGACTGGGATAAACACTCTGTAGTTCCTTGGATAGAATTTCATTTGTCTTCTTCTACACGCTGCACAGGTACGAAATGGCAACCTTAGCTCACCACTGTTGGAGGTTTCCTGTTGGGACATAACACATACAGGCCAAAACACACAGAAAGAGTGGTAGTTTAGGCGATGGATAATCAAATTTATTAACATTGCTATGAGGAATATGTTGATCGAATAAAATCCTTTCTAGAGCTGCAAATGAATTATTAAATTATCTAACCTCAAGGAGGTTAGGGGCAAAGTCCATTCCTATACCCCGGGTCAACGAAGTAGGAACTGGCACAATATTACTGACCCTTGCCTTTCCCACTAGGAAGCGGAGTCGAACCTGTGACCTTGAGGGATGCAAACCCCAAGCCCTAGCCAACTTCGCTACAAGTGGTGGCTAAAAATGATCTAACCTCAAGGAGATTAGGGGCAAAGTCCATTCCTATACCCCAAGTCAACGGAGTAGGAAGTGGCACTATATTACTAACCCTTGCCTTTCCCACTACGAAGCGGAGTCGAACCTGTGACCTCGAGGGATGCAAACCCCAAGCCCCAACCAACTCCGCTACAAGTGGTGGCTAAAATTATCTAACCTCAAGGAGGTTAGGGGAAAATTCCATTCCTATACCTCGAGTCAATGGAGCAGGAACTGGCACAATATTACTGACCCTTGCCTTTCCCACTACAAAGCATAGTCGAACCTGTGACCTCGAGGGATACAAACCCCAAGCCTCAACCAACTCTACAAGTGGTGACTTAAAAATTATCTAACCTCAAGGAGGTTAGGGGAAAATTCCATTCCTATACCCTAGGTCGACGGAGCAGGAACTGGCACAATATTACTGACTCTTTCTTTTCCCACTACGAAGTGGAGTCAAACATGTGACCTCAAGGGATGCAAACCCCAAGCCCCAGCCAACTCTGCTACAAGTGGTGGCTAAAAAATTATCTAACCTCAAGGAGGTTAGGAGCAAAGTCCATTCCTATACCCCAGGTCAACAGAGCATGAACTGGCACAATATTATTGACCCTTGCCTTTCCCACTACGAAGCAAAGTCGAACCTGTGACCTCGAGGGATGCAAACCCCAAGCCCCAGCCAACTCTGCTACAAGTGGCGGCTAAAAATTATCTGACCTCAAGGAGGTTAGGGGCAAAGTCCATTCCTATACCCTGGATCAACGGAGCAAGAACTAGCACAATATTACTGACCCTTGCCTTTTCCACAACGAAGTGTAGTCGAACCTGTGACCTCGAGGGATGTAAACCCCAAGCCCCAGCCAACTCTGCTACAAGTGGTGGCTAAGAAATTATCTAACCTCAAGGAGGTTAGAGGCAAAGTCCATTCCTATACCCTGGGTCAGCGGAGCAAGAACTGACACAATATTACTGACCCTTGCCTTTCCCACTACGAAGCGAAGTTGAACCTATGACCTCGAGGGATGCAAACCCCAAGCCCCAATCAACTCTGTTAAAAGTGGTGGCTTATTACAAGATGTGGGAATGTTACTACCCTCGATTATTGCAATTTTTTTGCAAGCATGGAGAGCGTCGAGAGTTGAACCAAGTATGTGGATGATCAACATATCAACCAAATTGTGTTTGTTAACACACTAAACAACATTGGGACATTTTTCTCTGAATGCATTGTGATTATTATAACTTGTGGTATATTGTGTTCATATAGTTATTGTTCTTACGATGCATACTTATTTGAATGATTATATGTATGTATGTTGGACTCTCAATTGCATCTAATTGTTTTTGCAGGCATGTGAGGACTCTCTACATTAAATAGAAGACATCAACCATTAACCACAAGTAAAGTCTTTGTGACTTTACTTAGGCAATGACCTAGTAGACATCACGTGTTGTTATATATATGACTGAAACATAGAGGAAAATTAAGTAATACTAAAGATTAATTATCAAATTATATATATATGTATGCACATATATTTATTTGTATATACATATATATATATATATATATATTGTAGATACCCTAAATTGTCTTGATTGACGAACAACATTATTTAACTAACTTTCACCCTTCTTCCCTAAATGATTAAAGAATACATTATTATTTAGTTATTATCAAATTTTATATTCGTCTATTAATTAAGTGATTTAACATTATTTAATTAATTCATCCTTAATTGTCATTTCTAACTAATTAAATAAATCTCATTTACTTAATAAATGTCCTAATTTAACCTCTTTCCTCTATTAATTGAATAATATTACATTATTTAATTAATTCACCTATCTTATCATTTATCTAGCTTTATTCCTCTTGATTAATTAAATAAACATCAATTATTTAATTATGTTGCTAACTGACCCTATTCTTCTAATTTAATTAAATGGTTATTATTAATTGTTTAATTAATCAACTTCCCCCTTTCCAAATTAAATCATTTAATTAATTCAACACCATCCTTTTAATAAATAAACTTTATTTATTAAAGTCAACTCACCATGCACATTCCTCTTATTAATTAATTAATTTAACTAATTAATTAATTTTCCCACATGGAATAATTCTTCTTTCAGTTGACTAAATAATCTATTTAGTTAACTATTCACCTAATTCTCTTGACTCACATCCTCTCTCAGTCAACTGAGATTGACTATTCAATCTATCTAGTGGATTGTTCAATCTAAATCGGTTCACTCCTACTCTCTCCCAGTCCTCTGATCAATCATTGGAGTTGACCGACTAATCTAATTACTCTCAACAACTTTCAACCATTGATCTTGATTCAACATTGTTTAATCTTGAGCGTTCATATAAAAACATGAAATCTATATAACAATCCTCTTCATCCTCAAAAACAATTGGAGAATTGACATCTTTTGCACAATGAAGTAATGCTAAACTAATCATTGATTTCTTAAGAGATTTTACACACATCTTCGATCATTATTAACACATGTTGGAGCTTTTTACAAACGCGTAATGGAGGCTTCACATCGATACAATGCAATTCAACATCATTGCGGAAACACTTCAACATGAGATGGGTAACAGTATAGTTAGTGAATTCGTTTGTTTGTTCTTTATTTGCATTATCTTAGTTCATTGAATTCAGTAATCTTGTACTGTTTATTTCATGAGTAATGGGTATGGAATCTATCTTTCGTTTGAATTAAATCTTGTTTAATTCATTTATATTTGATTTCCTTATGCTTCTTGATTTCCCCCTTACACATTTTGGCACGCCCAATGGGACCTCGGTCCTTGACATTAACATTTCTTTGAGTGTATTTTGAGTAGTTGCAGGTTTTAAAAATGCAATTGAAAAAAAATTATGCGAACGCTATAGGAATCTTACACGGTCGTCCCTTCTTTTCAACAAAACTGGCCACTTTTGCTTCAAAAATAGGTCTGCTTTTGACATTTGAACCACTCTTGCACATAATAGGGCTGCTTTTGATCATGAGGACCATAGATGCTGAAAATAACAACATCACTTTTGATTAATATGCACTCTTTTTCTCTATGTATTTTTTATTCAAAATCTACAAAGTAATTTTGTTAATTTCTAACGCTAACAGGTGTTTGTTTTGGATGTTTTGTGTTTGTTGACTTTGTTTGTGCAACTCTTGCAAGGATATGGTACACTTTACATCAAGAACAACTAACAATTTTATTGCAGAGAAGGTGAACGGTCCAAGTCCAAGTTTTCAAAAAGCTTTCATAGTTTAGGTAAACACTTTGAATTGGTGCTTAAAATTTGAACCCCACAACTTGCACATTTCGATTTGGTGTCTTAAAATGAACTTTTCAAAAGATTTCTTAAGTTAGATAAAACATTTTGATTTGGTGTTTCAAAATAAACTTTCAAAAGCTTTTGTAGTTTACGAAAAACACTTGAAATTGGTACTTAAAAATTGAACCCCACAATTTTCACATTTCAATTTGGTGTCTTAAAATGAACTTTCAAAAGCTTTCGTAGTTTAGAACAACACTTAAATTTGGTGTTCATAAAATGGAATGCTTTATTTTCGACCAAACGCTTTCATTTTTGTTGACACACATAGGATCTTTCTTTTTATTGACCACATTAAGACAAGGTTATTAGAAACACTCAAAAATTGGTGCTTAAAATTGAACAAATACATTTTGATTTGCATACTGATATCTACAGTGCTTGAAATCCAAAACACTTCAAAATTGATGCACATAAAAAATAAATTGCTATCTTGTTCACACTTCATTCATTTTTTCGGATAGCACCACTCGAGGGGCTTAAAAAAAATATTGTGATGAATTGTATGTTGTGTTTTTCGTGTTTGGAAAATTAAGTCTATCCTCTCCCCTCGTGTCTTTTGGCGATCTTGGGTGACGAAAAAACACTTTGAGTTTCACACTTGTTTCATTTCAAGCATCACCTTTAGAGGGCCTGCCTTTGAGACACATCCTGCATTGGAGAACTCAAAGGCGACTCAAAATGGTTTTTCCCTCAGACCACTATATAAATGGTCAAGGCTAAACACTAAACGACTTAATTGGTGATTACTTTGTTGTTAGTGTCATTCATGAAAAGGGGAGGTACCATTTGGTATATAGGGCCTCGAGTAAGTTGGTTAAAGCCTTAAGTGGCTTGTTGGGCACTAGCAAAGTGTTGGATCCCCTAAGTAATGACTAAGAACCAATGTAGTAGAGGCCACCCTTTTTAGCCAAAACATTCTTTGAGAGTCTTGCATCAGAATTTACTTCCGAGAAGTTACTTACCAAGTCCGATTTATGGTTGGGATTAAAACACTCACCATAAGTTGCATGTAAAACCATCCCTTCGGGGCATGAGGTAAGCCCACTTAAAAGAACACACCTATCTCTAGGGTGTAATGGTTGTCTTCACGAGCTTACCAAAATTCTTCGCTACTTTGGACATCAAACACTTTGCTTGATCTAAAAAGAACACATCAAAACAAACATTGAATATGGTTATCAAATTTCAAACCCTTCGGACTTAGTGTGAATACCTTTGAAAAGAGCCCTATATTTGCACTCCTTAAAAGATATCTTAAACAAATATCTCTAAAGGTTTCCAAATATTTAGGCTTACATTTCAAGTCACATTTTACACCAAATTCAACATTGGGAACTATTGTTTTAGTATCTTGACTTTCACAAACTTTGAGCTTTTGTGGAAAGAAATTTGCTTAAACTATAGACATTTAGAGTCAAATAATTTTGATTGTTGTGTGGTGTTGTATCACTTGCCAGAATTCTAAAAACAAATCAAAACAAACAAAGATTTCAAAAAACTACAAACTCGTCTAAAACCATTGTCAAAACAAAAACTAGAAAATAAACTTGCATAGAAAACTGTTATTGTTGTTGTTTTTAACACTTTTGACCTTAATATTACCGCAGTTGATCTAAAAAAGACCACTATTGCTCTTTGGATTATGATAGTCACTATCAAAAACTTGTCGCTTTTGAAAATCAGAATGCAGTTGACCTAAAATTGTCGCAGTTGATCCTAACATTATCGCACTTGACATATTCTTTTAGCCACAGTTGACTTAAATTTGGCCACTTTTAACCAAGATGACCACTTTTGCATTTATTGCTCACTAGTCATAAAACTTGCAACAGGGGCCGCTTTTAACCAAGATGACCACTTTTGCATTTACTATTCACTAGTCATAAAACTTGCAAGGGCCACTTTTTCTAAAATCTACCGCAGTTGCCAAAGAAGACTTTGATGCTATTGACACAAACAGGACCGATATTGAGCTCTCTATTACCAGTCACAAACTAAAACACAGACCGCTATTGCTCTATGTTTTGCCGCAGTTGTCCTAAAATTGAATGCTACTGCTGTAAAGATTGTCATTTTTGCCTCATTTTCTAGCAAAAATTAAAAAAAACTAATCCTAAATTGGTTAATCTTTTTCCCTTTTGAGAATGAAACAGTTAGACTTCCAAAACATGTCATATCTACATCTATTTGTATCCATTTACAAAATCAAATACCCCAACCAAGTTTTAGGATTCAAAATCAAAACACAACTTGGATTATTCCGTCACTCAAAATTCTAAAATATCAACATTTGCTTGAACCTCAAGGCTAGTTCAAGAAGATCTTCAAAACATATCCTCTAGGAAAACGAAGTGAAATATCAGTCCAAGTTTTCAACATTTTAAAACCCAAAGTTAGCACCATTTCCTAAACATTCACCAACATCACTCACTTTATGACCATTTGGCATCCTACTACTCTCGTTCAACAACCAGATCTTACGACACCGATTATACAACCAAACCTCACATAAATTGAAGGTGAACAAACATACATTATCAACACTTTGAGAAGTTTCGTGTTTGAGTAAAAAGGAAACACCAACTCAGTGGAGAAACACAACTAATATCCTAGACAAAGAAGAACGAAGAGCTGACATTGTGACCAAAAGGCCCGTATTACCACCTCCCGCGTGGCAATAGAAAATCTTTGCTTACCCAAAATACTTTTAAAACAAAAAATCCCAAAACACTCAAAAAATAGAAAATCCCAAAAACAAAGCACTATTTCATTCCATAGTTAGAAATCACCAACTTTCACTAAGTATTTGCACTTGTTTATGACAACCACACAATCTCAACATAGAAAATAGATGGGAGAAAATAAGAATAGCTCGAGCGCATCGAAAACCAACATCACTAATGAGGAAACCAACCCATGGGGATATAAACCAAGTGACCTCACAACTCCTCAAAAGGAACCTTCCTTCAAGGCAACACCAAACAAACCACCAAGTGATGAGGAAGTATGCCTTAGGCACCAAAATATGATTGATAGACAAAACCAAACTCCAAATACCAATGACATGATCGTAGAAGAATATGATAGTGAGAAGGAGCTCTCTCTGCGTTAGAATACTCCCAAGAACCTAAGATGCAAAAACGCATGGACAAGATGCTTGAAAGAAATGCTCTTATATTTCTTCACACTAACACAAAGTGGGGCAAAACCACCTATTGACTTCAATGTGGACATACTAAAAGATCCAAACCTTATTCCACTTGGAGATCAAACGGTAGTTAGACAACTTCCAAAACCAACCATCAACACCAACATATGCTATTTTTAATTTTCTTCAAAGAGCATGAATCCCAAAAGAAAATCTTGACCAGACAGTATTGGACAATAGGCAGTGTCGTTTTTAGGGTCATTGTGTGGTCCTCGAATTTAATTAATGAAGAATTCATTGCCCTCTTTTATCCTAGATGGGTGATAATAAAAAATGTGATGCCCCAACTATGGAGCTTCTTGCCTCAATTGCTCACTCTGATGGACAAACTCTTGAGAGTGGAGCAGACCAATACTACTATTTTGCATATGGACACAAGGGTTTTAGTTTTTTTAATACCCATACTTGACATTCCAAAAGAAATTGAATTTGAAATAGGAGGGAAAACCTTCAATTGTGAAATTGAAATACTCGGTGGCCTAAATGCCTGCTTCCTCTATAAAAGAGAAGGCCATTGAAGGAGAAATTGCCCCATAATTAAAAGAATAGTGGGAACCCTGAATTCAATCAAAAATTCTCTAATAATGGACAAAACAACTTAATTGAGATTAATCCAATTCCTCTTGCTGCAAACTCGGTATATGAAAACCCACATGTTGAAAGCCCTAAAGAGAGCCAAAAAATTGATGGTGAAAACAAGGAAAACAACTGCGGAAGGATGGATATTCATCCAAAAGTAGGTGGTCAACATAATTCTATTAAAGGAGAATAAATCCGAACTCATTGCAAGTGGAAACAGTATTAGTTCTTTTCACAAAAATGCAATTAAAGTTAATGGGATGGGCATCGATATCCGTTCAGACACTGGGTATTTGTAGAAAGACTTTGTCTGTAAATATAGATAACTCTCGTCCCACCCTTGGAATAGTTCTAGGGACAAAAAGAAAAGCAGAAGAGATGGTCCTAGAGGAAATCAAACAAAGGATAGCAAAGGCAAAGATGGAAAAAAAAAATAGGCAAAACAAAATAGCGGGAGGTGATTCTTCCTTAACTGTAAAGGAGCAAATTAGCCCTATTACTAACATTGATTCCAGAAAAGACTATAATGGTGATTCTAACAATTCTTCAATCAAAAAGAGGTTTGAAACTCTTTTTGAAAGGAACTTAATAGTGGGAGAGAGTGAAAAATCTCTTAATTCTAATGGGGATCAAAGAACCAATATCTTTGAAAGCAAATTGGAAGGCAATTGTATGTTGATCAAATTGCCCAATGGTAAACCAGGATTGCACTGCCCATGAGTTAGCATAGGACAAGGTTAATCACAAAAGACTAAAAGCTCTGAAAAATAAATTTCAAGTAATGGAAAAACACTTGATAATGAAGGATATCCAAATGGAAAAACAAATGTGGCATCTAATCCAAATACTAATATGCTTGTTTTTCCCAAGGAAAAAAATGAGCAAGTTTATAACCCCCTGGGGATAGCATTGGACATAAACAAGCAGATGAGTACTAGGGTAAAATGCCAAGGAATAGAAAAAGTTAATATTGCTAAAAGCAGTAGTCCCTATGTTTTTCCCTGCAATGCCTTCCTCTTGCTTACCATACTCTGATGAATTAAATCCAAGGTCAAATATGGAATGGCAAGGTAGGAGAAAAACTAGTGTCAAAAAGGATTCCAATAGTAAAGAATTGTTAATTGGGAACAAAGAAGAGAATAAGGTAGTTGCAATTTAGGATCTAAAAGAGCAACAAAGGTTAAACCAAAAAAATCTATTTGAAAATTTATAAATTACCTAGGGTGTGCAGATTTTTTGCAATGGTATGGGGTTTGACTTCCTCCTTTAAATTTTAGCTTGCTCCAAGTCTTTCCTCCAACTTCTCCTCTCCCAAATTTTATGAGTTTCTCTCCCTTTTCTTATTTTAACACCAATTCCCAACCAAAAGAAGAAGGCCCTTTTCCATGTTTGTTCTTCCTCTTTATATTTACCCCCCATAATTCCAACTACCCCTAGAAATATATATCCTCCCTCATTAATGGGGTAGGGTATGGGATGACCTTATTTTCCTAAGCAAGTCCTCTTATCCTTTCCCTTCTTTTTATTCTAGCATTTTCTTAAATATCTTCTAAGGTTTTGACAATAATTGCAATAGCAACAATAAATGCTCTTTTTCATTCTCCATTTTTAATAATCTTTTTCATCCTCCCTCTTTCTATGTTCCTCCTTTTTTTTGATAAAGGGTTACTTTTGCTATTCTTGTTCATCAATAATAATATTTAAACTCTGCTCCTCTTGGTCATGGTCCATTATGTTGAGTCCATTGTTGGCAATCATGTGCTAGGATAAAACATGCCTCTCAACTAGTTTGGTGTCACTTGGTGCCTAATTTGTCAATATCTTTGTTGTATCAACTCAATTATCCCCCTCATAATGGAACCAGGCATCTCCCTTCAACTTTGATTGGTTTCCATGTATTCCTATGACTTACACATTAAACCAAATAGGATGGCATTGCCTTACACTTTATAGTATAAAAAAAATCATTAAACATTGAATTAATATTTCAATATATTCCTTTGTAAAATACCATAGGTAAAAATTGTTTAACATCATAATTCATAATCTTCTAATCTAGATCACATGCCCCAACATTAATCAACATGTTCAATTTACAAATATTTAAAAACATTTATGACACTTTGATCTTTATCTTAACATGCCTTATGATCACCATCCTACCCAAAAAGCGAGTGTCTTCTCTAGCCATTGAATCCTTCAGAATTTATAACAAGGAACATATAGATCGTGAAATTTCCTATCTAACTAGAGTATTTAAAATGATTGGATGCAAGAACAAACACATTTCTACAACTGTTAAATAGGCCAAACATGCAATTTTTCTCATAACAAAGATAAAGACCTTCCTAACATTCATGTTGTTACCTACTTGCATGTTGAAGGCATATCCAACAAGGTTTCCAAAATTTTAATGAAAAGGGCCTCAAATGTGCTTTCAAACCCTACACTATGGTGAGAGGTCTTATCTTTTCCACCAAAACCTAAAAGAACTTAACTCTACGGTCTATAAGATCAAATGCTCTTGTGGAATACCTTACACTAGTGAAACAAGTCATTCCATTAATACAAGGATCAATCACTAAAGAGCATGGTGTAGACATCAAACATGAATGCATTGGAAAATCCACCCTTGTTGAATATCATCCAACATGAAACACCATATATGCTTTGAAGCCACTCACTTCCTAGCAAAAGAAGAAAACTATTTTCAGAGAAAGTTGAAAGAGGCAGAAGCACCCACATAACCTCAACCGAGAGCATGGGTTCTTATCATGAAATAACTAGAGTTCATGCCCAAGTTCTAGGCTTAAATAGGAAATTGAGTTATTATGATGAATAGAGTTTGAGCTTCCTGTGGCAACCCATGTTACACACATTTAAGACCTACTCATAACATTACCTCTTGAACATCCTTGCCCTTCCTAATCTTTAGATGTGTTGTCAAACCCTGCCCTCACGCCCCCCTCCTCTCACACACACACTATAGTGAGAAGTCTTATCCTTTCCACCAAAGACCCTAAAGAATTTCTCAACATTGGCATCTATAAGATTGAATTCTCTTATGGAACACCTCACATTGGTGAAATAGGCCATTCCATTAGTACAAGGATCAATCATCAAAGAGCATGGTGCAAACATCAAGCATGAATGCATTGGCAAATCCAACCTTGTTGAATATCCATCCAACATGAAGAATCATATACGCTTAAAGCCACTCAAGTCCTAGTCAAGAAAACTACTTTCAAAGAAAGTTGAAGGATGTTGTAGAACTAGTAAGCAAACATAACCTCAAGTGAGATGATGGCTAGAGTTTGAGCTTCTCTTAGCAACCTATATTACACACATTTAAGACCTAATCATAACACTCCCCCTTGACCCTCCTTGCTCTTCCTTCCTCTCTTGGATTTGGTCTTTCTCCTTTTTTTCTTTCTCTATTTTAAAATATGGAGCCTCACTTTCTTCTTGGCTTTCCCCTCTTCAATCTCCAACATTCTTCCCCTCTCTTATCTCTCCCAATTCTGGATATCTTGTTGGCATGTTTATAATTATTCTAAGGACCTTGGTATCCCCTATTATTCATTATTTCATGTATCCTTATTTTAGCATACTACTTATTTAGCTCCTTTATTAACAGTTATATTTTTTTCATTGCCTTTTCTTATCCCTTTACGGATATCATAGCTTTATAATTATCTTCGTGTCTCTACTAGCCTCTTTATCTATTTTCCTATTTTAAATATCTAGACTCCTAACTCTTCCACCTCATTCACCATTCTCTCCTCATCCTCTCCCTGTTCTCAACATGTATTTGGTTAGTTATATCTGCAAATCATTCATTGTTTCCTTATCTTGCTGATGGGTCATTAAGTATGATCCGAAATGTTGATTCAAAAGAAATTACACAGTTAATTCCAAAAGAATATTACTAAGTCAACATTTTCTAAAATTCAAATCATAGGTAAAGTATCACAATGTATCTAGTGATAAACACAAAATTATATAACTGAATTTACAATGTCTTGACAAAATGGGAACCAAAATGATAAACAGCACAAAACTAGAGACTTATCATAAGCTCTGGGCAAATCAAAATTTTCACAGTAAGGAAAGTCATAGGAAGACTCATTTTTCTCCCTTTTTATACAAAGATTGCTATACACTAACTTGAACTTTCTTTGATAGAGGCTTAGGTTGTCAATTCATAGTAGTCCGCCTTCAATTCAATACTGCACCTTGTAAGGCTGATCTGCACTAGCCTATATTTACTAGTATTTTAAAAAATGCACCGAGAATGGGAAGCCACCACCCAATGTATAGGGAGTTCCTTCAAAAATAATCTCATGTAATCCTATGCTAACTTTGACACCAAATATTAGCTTCCAGTATAAAATTTAGCTCCATATGCTGTTTCTAAGCACTCTTTTGCCTTTTGAACCTTGGATTGAAGATAAAAGCTCCCCCTCTTCGCATTGTTCTCAAAGAGTGACTCATACTTCTGTATCAAATGCATGCAAATGAGAATGCAACAACTTTTTGGTAGCAGTAATAAATTCCACTAAAACCAATATTTAGGCATGAATATGCTTCACCGGAAAAACAAATACTACTGTGCTTGATTAATGCAAGTTGTCTAATGGAAACTATATACATGCATTATCAATTCATTTTGCAACCTACTCAGAAGTTGGTGATGCCGATCCATTATAAAGCAGCTACAGTTAAGGGTTGAATGTAAATAGCATTTCAAAAATAGTCACTGCAGATAAACACCATCTGTTCAATGCCTAACATAATTAACAAGATGGTTAAGCTTTATAACTTACCTGCAATATTTCTTCCCACGAAGTGCGCTCATTGACACCCAAAATCTGTCTAGCTTCCTGTTCTGTCATGGCTTTACTAGTCTTGCGAACAACATTCTGCATTGTTTCTTGAGCAACACCTGTCTTGGAAGCATCTGTAATACTTCCATACATATAAATGAGCACACAAGATCATAGCAGAAAAGCAGGCGTTTTACAAGTAAAAGCTAAGGGTAAAGGAGATTCACACACTTATAAAAAACATATAAATAGGTCGTGCTCAATGCAAACATAGAAAGGAAGTTTGTCTTTTAAGGCCATGCCATGCCTGATTTGGCATATTAGCGCTCACCAATGCTGCATCACCATGATTATGCCACCAACCACTCCCAACCTCTTGTAGAATCTAATAAGAGGATTTATTTCCGAGTACCTGTTCACATTTTGCACCCTGGGTGCTGACCTCATGAACAAGTACACAAGTAAATGAAACTTCAACAATCCACCTGCACCCAGAGTACAAGGACATTGTTTGTGATAGTTATACTAGTCTGGCTATCTAAAAGACAATTATGTTGGTTTTGGTTGAAATTTTGAAATTGATTATCGATCTGAATCCCCCAATTTAGCTATATCTGAAAGCCTAATTATAACATTCTGTTTACATCAGTTATTTCGTCCTGCCCAGATTATTCAAACTGGAGTATCCGCTTTGGTTCTTATGTTGTCAATAACTAGGACAATGAAATGTGAGCAATTCTGCAAACAGGTGGTATGATGATTCTAAGTAGCAAACTGGTCGCAGGAAGCTTATTTATC
Source organism: Sequoiadendron giganteum (assembly GCA_007115665.2). Taxonomy (NCBI): domain Eukaryota; kingdom Viridiplantae; phylum Streptophyta; class Pinopsida; order Cupressales; family Cupressaceae; genus Sequoiadendron; species Sequoiadendron giganteum. The sequence continues at coordinate 467,800,075 of CM021108.1, read as the reverse complement.
ACATGCCAAGATGTGCTTGCCTGCATAGCACTACCAAGTTGAAGATCAACAAGTAAATGTTATTTCTCATACTAAAGAGATGACAATTTCTAAAATAGCTTCCAATTGACTCCGAGTAAATGTTTGGTTTAACTACATTTATTGTCATTTTTTAATAAGGTTTCAGATTGTATTTTTATGGAGATGACTCCTTCCATAAAACATACCAGTAACATTCGTATGCTGCCTATAAAGTCAATTATGAGTCTTGGCCAGCACTAAAATAAATAAAAATGCTAAACAAAAAGTAAACCAAAATCCTTTTTAGTGCCATAACATCCATTAGGTAGCATGTTCTCTCAATAGAGTTCTAATGAGATTGGTTCTAAACTAGACTGTAAATTGTGAATAAGTATTCACTGCTTCAAAACCATGAGCTTTTAACTCTATTTCAGTTACAGGTGGAGTTGTCATAACAGAATAATAAAATATTAGCAATTTTAACGTATGGTCCCCTTAATTATAAATTTTTGTATGTCATTTTAAAATACTGCAATAACTGAGGGATCTTTCTGAAATTCACAAGCGCTTTAGCATGCATGAAGGGAAATTTAACATGGTTCAGACAAATGCAAAACCAGGGTTAACGTCAAGTTTCAACTTTCTAATAAAGCTGTACCTAAAGCAAATATTGAAAAGGATCATTTTACTTAGAATTAGTCGAGAAACAGATTTCTTAAAGTGCTTGTTTAACATGATTGACTCTAGACATTGTGTATCACCCTGCTTACTGCAGGCACGCTGTGTGCAGAATTGGGGACATAGCCGACTAATTTGATTTGATTTAGAGCTGTTGCATGTAGAAAGCAGCTCTAATAATCTTTCCACATCCGTATTGTATTTTGGGGGGGTCAGTAACAACATCCTTTTATGCATGCTTATGGATCATCAACAAGTAAATCTTCCAGCAATGACACCTACAAAACTAAGATTGAACTCAAGCAATAGCAAAGTACGTACTTTGAAAGCAATCAATTTCATTATCTGAGCTAGTTACCTATGAATTTGATGTACATGTTTTTTTGTGAAAATTTCAGCTAAACAATTCCAAAAAGTCTACATACAGATCAGAAGAAAGCCATTATAAATATAAATTATATAATGAGCTGCCTTACTCTCATCCTCTAATAGATTCCAAGTATCAAATAATCCATTTTATTTATCTAATTATATATTGCACCTTATATTAAGTTTATGTAGGTAATTTATTTTATTTACTTAGGTAAATTAGAAAATAAAAGAAAACAGTTTTTCCTTGATTGATGGGACTCTTGTGCCATCTCCACTTCATTCGCTCCTTGATTGACAGTAATTAGATGCCACCTACTCCTACATGTTGAGTCGGTCCACAAATCACTATGGCTAACTCAGCCTCTCTTGGTCACTTGTCATCCTAACTTGTCCATCCCAAAGTCTATATTGTAGTCCATTTCCTTTGTTTTTCATCATCATGAACCTTGAATACAAATATAGGAATGTTGTTATTCCCATCTTGTTTGCATTTGAATTTATGTCATCATCGTTGTTTGTTCCAAGGCTAGAATGATTTCATGCATGAAGATCCCAATGAATCTCTATTCCCAAATAATCCGACTACGGATTGTCTTCTAACCCTTGATGATTTTGAGAATTCTCCATAGGACAATGACACAGAAAAGGAGCTTGCTTATTGGAAAGGTCTCGAATATTGTGATAACAAAGAGACTTTCTCTAATACTCCTACACCTCCAACATTGATAATTTGATAGCTTTGCCAGTTGTTCATACTCAAGCATTTGAGGTGGGCATATTGTGGAATGAGCAATGTAGTCACATGACATGTCATGCACTATGATTTCACCACCTCCTCCTATGGACTTTACCAAGTTTAGAGTAACTTCATTGAGGGCTTGCAAAGCATGACATCTCGTGGGATGAGCAATGTACTGGCATGGTATGCACTGAGATTCCACCTGCTTACACTATTTCTTTGGCACCTATTGTACATGACTTTCCACATGGTCTTAAGCAGTCATCCTCTTTAGTTAGGTTTGGGACTCCTAATTTGATCTTGTTACCACTCAACACTAACATGGGACCATTGCACTACTTCCAAAGAACTACATTTTGTGTTTTCTTCTGTCATTCCCCTTCATGGATTGGGAAGACTTTCTACATGCACCTATGTGTCTACTACTGCCTGAGAGAAGGAATGTCATCCGATGAGCATGGAACTTCATTATCCTTTAGTTTCATCATTCCATCACTAATGTAGAAGGTGACACACTTCTAAGGGAACTCTCTCATCCTCCATCTTCCCTCTCCTTGGGAGGGAGTTTTGTCCTATGAATTTTCTTATTCTCTTCTTTTGGAGTGATATACTCTCTTCGTACCTTGGGGTTCTTTCATATTGTACATGAGTACCTCATATGTCTTGGCTTGTTGAGACCCATTTCTTTTTTTCCTAAGTTGCACTTACAAGAGGGTGTTAGAGTAATTATATATAGCACCTTATATTAAGTTTACTTAGGCAATTTATTTTATTTCCTTATGTAAATTAAGAAATAAGAACGTGTCTTCTCTTTGATTGATAGGATTCATGTGCCACATCTACCTCATTTACTCCTTAATTGACAGGAGTTAGGTGCCACTCTCCCTTAGCAAGTAAGTTCACTTGACACCCCTGCTCTTACGTGTTGAGTCACTCCAGAAATTACTATGGCTAACTCAACCTCTATGGGACACTTGTCATCCTAACTTGCTCATCCTAAAGTCTATATATTGTAGTCCATTTCTTTTGTTTTCCGTCATCGGGAACCCTGAATGCAGATGTTGGAATGTTGTTATTCTCATCTTGTTTGTATTTGAATTTCTGTCATCATTGCTGTTTGTTCCTAGGCTAGATTTATTCTTGCATCTAATTCTTCATTAAATCTAACACACTCACAAAAAAAATATCCAATAAATACTATTTTTGGAATTATGATGCTTATTTATGGTTTGTAATGACACCTTGTTCAGATACCTGTACTAGAGATTTGAAAAATAAACACCCCAACCATGATAAATGCAGATAAAAGTTTGATACATACTTGCAAGAGCTTGGCGGTAAGCTTGAACAAATGCCCTAGCCAAGACTCCAGAACTCAACAAAATCAAGTTTGCCAGCAATCTTGCAGCCTGCCATTGTATAAACCAGATGCAATTCAAGATATTGATCCAACTGTGTTTGCAACATTTGACAGAACAACACAATCAAGAATTCCTTTTGATGCAAAACATTAACTGCTATATATGAGCTCCCAAAGGATTGCAAATTCATAAGATAAAGCATGTCAGCAAAAGTTAAGGTAAAGAGCAGGATTTAAATCGAAACCTAAATTTTCACGAGATCCTGGATAAAAACTTGTTTTCAAAATTTAAGCATTTCAATATGGTCAAACAAGCTCAAATAATTGTTTTACCTGTTAATATAATAATCTTGTGGAATATATCACCAAAATAAATCTATAAAACAAATCTGAAAGCCTGCTTGTCTTGTAAACAATTTGTTAAAGTTCTGAATCAACTGATAGCATGAAATTTACATATATGTCCTAGAGACTTGGCATTGCCCTAGAAAGGTTTTGGGGATAAGCTATAACAGTATAATGCAGCTGAAGTATCTCTACCATAATTGAAAATATTTGCAAGTTGGTGGATTGGAGGTTTGGAAGATGGAACCATGACTCTGAAGAGAAGTGACAGTTATAAATCATTCCATACTTATATTACACTCTTATTAAGTCCTAGGAATTATTACTAAGTTTCCATATATGTTCTTCCCATGTAGTTGTGTTTTAAAAAATGTTTCCCTTCCAACTGGCCAATGGATTATTTTTTATGTGGTCCCAAAATGCAAAGTAGCGTTGCTCTTTTGAACATATAAAACATTTCAAGAAGTATTTTCAGAAAAAAATGGAATCATCCACTGAATTCTCTTAGCAATTGCAACTAGGTTTCACTATAATTGAGCAATAGGATACAAGATTTACATTCTGTGCATAAAAAATGTGACTCAAAAATCAGTTTTTATAGAGGATAGTATGAGGCTCGCAACTAAATTCAAGTATGTTTGGTGCATCCCACTTTTACAGACAACTGTGCATGTAGTTAATGAGACATACTGGATGAACAGAAGTCTAAAAATTCTATTGAGTCCCCTTTTGGATGGAACTAGGAGACGTAGAAATGCAGAATAGGCTCACCAAGAAGTACCCCAAAAATCCTAGGAACAATATTTAAATTGTAAGTAGAATGGGGATGGGGATGGGTGACAGGAGCCAAGGGACAAGAACGGTGTATCAAGGACTGCCCAGAGAACATGAGATGTTTTGATATTGGTCTGGTGATGCTGAGAACTCAAATCCTAAGACTTGCTTATCAGGGTGCCTGAATTTATACCTCAGCTGCAGATAAATTCTCTAGAAGGGGGTACACACTGGTTGGCGAGACCAGACAATCCAGATGACCTAGGAGTTAACCCTTACCGTAGGAGGAATCGCCTGAATTCAGCAAACAGTGAAATCCCAGTAGTCTAACAAATAAGTATCCAGCAAAAGCGTTTCCTGACAATAACATCCAAGTTAGTTATAGAGACGCCTTGGAGGTTAACTCTATGTTTGCCTTTCTTTGAAGAGGTGGGATTGGAGAAAACAGGTAACTTTCTGATGAGCATTATGGTGCACCCCACAAAAGAGACAACAACAATGTCCAGATCACAACTCCTACATATCTCCAAAAAAAATCATTCGCCTCATGCATGGTAACTAATATATTTATCGGACTTATTGACCATTTTGGCTTTGTAAAGTTGGTATGATCTTCATCTATCTATCTGACAAGCTGCTTATCATATAGCAGCCCCTAGAGGTAAAGCACACAGAATGAAAAGATAAACTGAACCTCCAAGAAACCTGTTCCCTCAGGCCCCCTTCTCCCTCCAAAAAAATAGTCATAGTTCTATCAAGTGAAATTTGAGAGAGACTAAATCAATGGGAAAACACAAAACGCAGATTCTATATGGCTCATATGAAATCACCAATTTCCATGAATCAGCAAGGCTATGACTAAATAATTGTTATTGTATTTATATCCATTTTCGTATTGTTTTCTTCGGTAAAATCCTTTTTTCTTTAAAAGAAAATCTTTGCCTGTGTTCCAAAAATAAACAATTCAGCAAAAACAATTTACAAACACCTATATTACATCTTTCTAAGAGCACTGGAGTTGTTGACATAAATTCATAAGAAACTTGCCTGGACTCATTCTGCACAAATATACTATAACGATTTACAACGCCCAGATTCATCACACGCCTATAATGAAATAGAATTTAAACACCCAAGTTGTATCAATCCAAAAAATTGAAC
>CM021108.1:467783585-467794546 GCA_007115665.2 Sequoiadendron giganteum | reverse complement strand
TAGCCACATTTAGCGTACATTTTTTTAGCCAACCTTTCCACTTGCCTTTCTTGGCTCCCTTTTCCATGTGAATTTTTAATTCAAATTTATTCATCCTAGGCTTCTCTCTGCTCCATGTGAATTTTTAATTCACTTTTATCCTTCCAAGGAATCTTCTCTTCCCCATGCAAGCTCTAGAACCTTTGACTTGTCACATCACATGTTCCAAAAGACTTCTAAAACTTTAGATTTGTCACATCACTCACATGTGGAAAATCCCCATCTCTTTAGAAACCCTCTCTTATCCATTAAACTCTCTCAAGCATGCAAATTTTTAATTCACTTTTATTCACCCAAGATTCTCCTCTTCTCCATGTGATCATTAAGAGGTCACATCATCCCTTTTCCAAGGTACTTGTCCTTCCTCCACATCATTTATTTTTCTTCCACCTCACTCCCACATCATCTCACCCTAAGCCATCTCACATTCCACATGTCAAGATGTGAGGGATTGTGAGTCCTCAACTCACCATAGCCCTCCATCTTGACCTTGCTGGTTTAATCTCAACTGTTGAATTCTCTAGAGAATTCAAATCCCTCTATAAATACCCCCTCCTTCCTCTCATTTTAAAGAATGAGCTTTTTGCTACCCAACTCTTGCCAATTTTTCATTTACAAGAATTCTTCATCAATCCACCAAGTCATTTAGCCACTAGAATTTTATTACATTTTGCATCTTCCATCTATTCACCTCCATAGACATCCAAGGAGCACACAAAATCTCAAAAATCAAGGGCCAACCAAGCAAATCTGCAGCACAAAGGTATAACAATTTATCTTCTTGTTTTGTTTATCTTTATTGCATAGATATTCCTTAGGCTAATCTTGAGGTGTATTTCTTGTGTTTTTCCTTTTAGTGCATCATTAGTTAGTTTTGCATCTTAGAGAATAGGACATAACATTTTAGGAGATCTGAGATACATATGCATACAAATACAAGGCATTTATTTTAAAGAGTTATTACCCATGCCTTTAATTACTAATATTGCATAAAAAAATATTGTTTAACAAAGGTAGTCGATAACTTTGGGTATCGCATATTTTTGAAGAAAGAAAGATGTTTAACATTGGATACTTTTTATAATTACTATTTAGTGCATAATTTTATAAATTAAAGTTTTAGTATGCATGTGTTTTTTGGGTTAGTAGTAGTAAAATAAAATAGAGACAAGTAAAAAAAATTCAAAAGTAGTCAATTACAAGGAAATTGGGAATAAAAATATCATTTTTTAATGAATTACTTCATAATGCAATTGAAGACTTAGTGACACCATCTTTGATCAGAAACAAATAAACAAACCTCACGAAAAGAAGAGTGTGATGATGCAATAAAGGATTTTTTGGATTGTTAGAATAAATGAATAAAAGATATGCTTTGCTTTGAGGTGACATGACGAAAGTCTCAAGTGCTTCCCTACCACTTCCCATGACATAAGAAACATGTTGTTATAAACTATGCTTTTTGAAGCCAAGGTACAAATCAATGTCATGATTGCAGTTTCTAGCAGTCTACAAAATTTTAGAATTCACAAAAGCAAAACCACAACAATAAACACTTTGTTACAGAGAGCTTGAAACAGATGAGGTAAGAAAAATATAATGAAACATATTGATACAAGACAAACAATCTATGTGAGAACTGCCTTCTCAATTATGAATTCAAACTACATTATTTGGCAGTAAACACTATAGACAAATAGGTAAATTGTAAAAGAACAAATATATGGCTTCTCAATTTTAAATTCAAACTACATTATTTGTTAGTAATCTATGTAAGAACAAATATATGGCATTAAAAGCCAAAACACAAAACCCACACTCGTTATCCACCCTACTATATTGGCATCATGAAGCCTCGGGGACTCTAGCCAAACCCTCGAGCAAGAGAAGTACGAAACGTCAACGGGAAATTTTGTGGAGTTCCATTATACATGTCACAATATCAAAGTTGAGAAAAATCTAGTATTTTCAAATATAATCTGTCATATTGAAGTGTTTTTTTTGTTGCAATAACTTTGTAAAAAACAAGCATCATGATTTTGGGATGCTTTTGCATGCTTTAGCCTAGTACCTGGAAATAGAAGAGAGGGGTATGTCAGTGGACGGGCAAGCAAGATCAAGAAGGACCCATAAAAAAAGAAAAAAAGTATATGGGTAAAATCAATATAAACAATCTAAAACTGGAAATAATCAATAATATTTACAATTGGTTCACCGAATCTATTTATTGATAATGAAAAATTTATATACTTACATGTATTGTTGATAGTTTTTAACAAGCATGAGCAGGATTGGATTGAGTTGGAGCATTAAACAATTTGAAATGGACAATTTAGAGTGCACTAATTTTTTTGGATGCCTATTGTATCTGTGCAACATTATAAAGGAAACCATATAGATCTACAATAAAAGAGGTTACACATCTACATATACATATGCATATACATACATATACATATATACACATATACGTACATGTACATATATTATTTTTGGTTGAATTTTGGTTGCAGAGTTTGAACACAGATGTGCTCCGAAATGTGCAAGAAAATATATTGATTAAGTCGCATTGTTGAAAGGAGTCATTGTAGTCTCCGTTCCAAACAAGACTATAGTAAAAACATCACCTTTGGCTTGGTTCTCATTTCGTACATGACTACATTTTTTTCCTTTTTGGCTATTGGTTATTATATGTGCTCATGTTTTGCAAACATATTTTTGCATACACATGTTAGGCATGGAATGCAAATAAAGTCGTTTTGCATAGGTTTTTTTGCATAGATGATTAATTTATTGTTCATGTCTTCTTGTTATATGTTTCTATCTTTGGCGTTACACCCATTTTGCAGACTTCAAACAAATTATCTATCTATTTTGGATGCACAAATTGCAATTAAAATGAGAGATTGTTGTAAAAAAATTTCCCTTGGTTTATTGTTTTAGTTATCTTTGTGCATCTCTATGCACCTTTTTAGTCATTATAGAGTCTTTATAGTGTGCGGAATGAAGCTTTGTGGATGGCTCTCCAGTTGAAACATATGAGAAAAAAAGAATATCATGAAACATATTGATACAAGATTCGAGCTACATTCTTTGGTAATAAATATTGAAGATAAGTAGAGAAATTGTATAAGAGGTGTTGAGTGATTAATTTATTGTTCATGTCTTTCACTCTCTGCTTATTATTCCTTATTATATGTTTGTATCTTTGACATTATACCCATTTTCGAGAATTCAAAGATATTATGCCTATGTATGGATGGAGAAATTATAGTTAAATCTTCTTTCCTTCATCAAAAAATATGGTCAGGGTTACTAATTTTTTCTCCCTTCATTTATTGTTTATAGTTATCTCTATGTACCTTTGGCGTTATACCCATTAACATAGGAGCAATTGCATATTAACATAGGATTAATTGCATATATATATATATGCAGATGGTCAGTATGAAAGCATAAACATTTTGGAGATAAAAATAATTTAGTGGTTGTTAACTATTATTCTAATAACTCTTTTACAATTTCTCTATTCACCTATAATATTTAGTTGGAAGTAATGTACCTTGAATTTTCAATTAAGTCTATGGCATTATAGCCATTTTGTACAGGGTATTGCAGCCCATTGGCTTTACCACTTCTATTTAATGTGGGTTGACTGCCAAAGAACATAACTCAAATTTTCATTTAACAACTCAACTCCTACATAAACTAGTTATCTTGTATTAATATGTTTAATGTGGGTTTTTGATCATGTGCCATTTATCTATGATTCTTAAGTTTTTTTCTAATAGTTCTTTTACAATTCCTATATTTTGTCTATAATATTCAATGCCAAATAATGTAGCTTGAATTTTGAATTGAGGAGCCAACTGTTACATAGATTCAATGTGTTGTATGAATATCCACTTGCCCATAACAAACTGTTCATTATCATAGGTCACCCGTTCTATTCTCCATGGTTTTAAGGTCTATTTAATGTGGGTTTTTGACCATCTGTGTTTTTCTTGTGATTATTAAGTGTATTTCCACTTATATAATAGGTATTAGAATGACACTTATCTGGTGCTAAATATTATAGAGAAAAGTCACATTAAATAGAATTTTAAAATATGCAGCATTGAAGAGGCAAACCACGAGAATGAATAGTTTGTTATGGGGATCTAGAAAGAAGAGTACCATGAAGAACAATTTTTCATGGGGGACTTAAAATAGATGAGGGCAAATGAATATCATGGAACACATATAACATGTTCCATCCAAACAAAATAACCACGAGAATTAACAGTTTGTTATAAGGAGCTTGAAATAGATGAGGGAAAAAGAGTATCATGAAACATATTGGTACAAGACAAGTAGTTTGTGTAACAGTTGCAAGATGTATTAGAATAACAATTTAGAATCACACGTAAATGGGATATCAACGGGAACCATTCGCCTTTTTTCAAAAAATTAGAATGTTTATGTTTTTCTACCTCTCGTAAGGTTGTATTTGATGTGGGTTTTTTTACCATCTATCATTTACCTGTGGTTCTCAAGTGTTTTTGTAACAACAATTTTAGAATCTCTCAAATGAAAGATCATCTAAAATAGATTTTAAATGGAAGTTTAACATATGGAGAGTAGAGGTTGTAAGCCATAGATATGGAGACTCTCTTATACAGAGCTTTTGTTGTACAAAATGCAAATAGCACTAAGGATGAATAGAGATAACACCGAACAATAGGCAGAGGCCAGGGAGCATACATGGGTCAAAAAATATAGAAACCAATCAAAAGGTATAGGTTAATCTTATATTTGATAAAGAATAGAACAAGTAAACTACAACAATAAAGACCTTGTTACAGGCAGCTTCAAAGAGATGAGAGAAAGAGAATATCATGAAACATATTAATACAAAACAAGCAATCTATGTAATAGTTGGCATTTATGTATCGACTATTTGTTTGAAATTTCCATCGGGGTTTCCATCAGAGCAGTCGTGGCTAGAATTTCTCAACACATATAGATATTTGTTTTGATTGGATAGAAAGACAACTATACGAACATGGACAAATGTAATGTGTACAATGGACTATATTTATTGTAGTCAAGTGCATGTAAGAACCTGCGCATGAATGTATATATATAGCAACAAATATATGGAGGCTATCTAGCCATGGAGGAAGAAAAGGGTTGAATGTATAACTCAGGAAAATAAAAATCTATAAAACAAACCTTGTTTATGCTTACAGCTATGGTCGTCTTTCAAGTACCAATTGTCTGACACATGGGCTTCATATCTCGTTCTTCATCTATGTTTGCATTGAGCTCAACATGATATTACTGCAAAGCAACATTTTATTTGAATATATTAAAATATATGTTTGTGGTTACATGCGTATGGAACATCAATAAGGTGTTGCAAAATGACTTACACCAAGAAAAGAAGCTGAAATACTATAGATTATGGACCAAAGCAATTGGGAGGCTCTCCAATCTGTTATCTAATGGAGGTGGATGGCAACTTTGTTCAGTAGTCTACTATGAAACCAACACCATGGTGTGTCATTTCACAATGGAAGAAAAACAATAGACATCCTCATATTAGAACAATGAATATTACATGTACTCCCTTTTGTGGCATCAAGCAACAATTCTAGGATGTATCAACTCCCACAGGAGCGAAAATCCACCATTTTGTTTTCGTTGAACAAGGCAACCAATTTCACAATCACCAAACTAGGCAGTCAACAAACTCCATCATCGTTGTAAACAGGACCGAGCAACCCATCACAAATAGCATGGAGTTTTACCATATATGAGAAAAAAATCAATGTAGACAAGACTATATATTTTTGAATGCAATATACAGGAAAACTGAAATAGTGAAATGATGAAAAAGAGAATTTTGTAGATCAACATTTCCATCTATTTGAATCGAATAAAGCTAATAGAAAAGCTAACAAGAAGACATAAGAATATGTGGAAGCAAAGCATGAAGGAAAAATGTCAAAACTCAAAGTATATAGGCAGAGAAAATAGAAATCACAACATGGTTGCAGAATTTTTAACTTATTAGTCAAATGAAACACAATTTTTTTTGAGAATGTTTCTACAGTATGTACATATATAGTTTAATATACTGGAATGTTCAAAACACGTTATTGACTTATAGAACTCTCGGGCTCTACTTATTGTTGGTTGCGATCTCTATGCATATTTGACACTTGAAGTTCTTTGTATTTGCATATGTATCAATTTGTAACATCTGCAACTATATGTTTAGAGTACTGCATGTTAAAATCGGTTGAAAGAGAATTGTAGGTATGCTGATAAAGAATTGACATCATTGAATTCAAAAACACTTGGAAAAACATGGATAGGTGGAATATACAAAAGAGTGTATTCTTCTGAATGCCATATACAAAAAGTACGACACAACAAAATGTTGAAACGAGAAGTCAACATATTAATATTTATGGGTGCATATTTGCATACTAAATTGAACAAAAACTATATTGCTGAAGGTGCAGAAGATAGTAAAGAAGAAGAAAATTATCTTTAATGTGTAAAGCTAAAGAGGATGCAAAACATTGAATAAATGGGGAAAATTTAATGTGGCAGTCAAACACAAAGTATATAGGTAGAGAAAATGCGAAACAGAGCATAGGTGCATAATTTAAAACCAATCAGTGAAAAACAACATAATATTGTTGAAAAAGTTTGTGGAATAGTTGAATATATACTTTAATAGAATGGAATGATCAAAACATGCCACTGGCTTGTACAAGTTTTGTCCTATGCTCATTGTTGCCCAGTATCTTTTTCCATCTTTGGCATTATACCCATTTTGCACAAATTATTAAATGGTATGCTTTTGTAAAATTTAACTTAAAAATCCTTAAAAAGAGGATGGTATACAATCTGGACCAAATGCAAGAATAATTGTTCCAGAGCCTTTTTTATAAGTCGGGGCATGAGCTAGGGGCAAAAGCATTTGGCAGGGGTTGGAGTTGTTCCAAAAGCGTCTCTTTGTTGCGACGTCGAGCAATGTATTTGTTGTTGCTAAGTCTAGAGTATCTCTCAAATGAGAATGTTGGATCAATGCAAAGTCTTTCAATTGATTTAACATGAGAGATAACTGTAAATTCAACCCTTGCCTCTCTTTGCTTCCTATGTTTATCGTTGCTCTGTTTAATGTTAAGCCTTATGCTTTATGTATTGTGATTCCCCATGCCATGGTAAGTGGAATTTATGTTCGACTACCCCGAGTTATAGTTGGGATGGGGATGTCTCTCGGGTTTTCTGGGTCTCATGGTGGACCAATGTAATTTTGGAAGCGAACAACAACATAGTCAGGTGGATCTGGTGGTTTACAATGTGCATTGTACACAATAGTTGTAACAAGACCAAGGAATCCATTGACTAGGCCAACTTGAATCCACAAATTTGTTATTAGCATCACCTGTTCACCAACACAAAGTAGTAGTTCTAGGAGAAGTTGGTCATCATCTCCATGATCAAATGTATGTTGTTGTGCTACTCGAGCAATGCTAATGGCTATGAGCAGGTTTAACTGTTTGATCATTTTTTTGTTGTGGAATACTACTAAGTCATTTGTGGCAAACAAATTTGTAGCAACATCAAATTGTTCTCTTTCTGTGGCTGAGAGCATTTTATTTTTTTGTTTCATAAGCTCTTCCCAGTCATCATGGAGAGCCTCGCCATTTCTTATATGGAGAAGGATTTCCCAAAAATTTTGTTGGGAAGGGCTATCTCTTTTTTGATGAAAAATAGTGTCCAATGTGGTCGAGATTGTGAAAGTATGCCATAAGGCTACAACCGATGAGCATGAAGCATAAATAGGGGTATCCATGACATGTGGCAACTAGGCAAGATCGCCAACAAGGATGATAGAAACACCGCCAAAAGGCTCCCTTTGGTTATCGGGGAATGCTTGGTGCAATCAACTATCTATTTTTAGCAGTAACTTCAGGCCTAGAAAACTCATTTCATCTATCAAAATGTATTGAATATATTTAAATTCTTCTTGGAATATCGTCAATGTCTGACCTTGCAAAGGATTCATATCCTTTATGGGAATCTGAAGGGTTGTATGGATTGTGGAGGCGCATATGTTGTACGCAGCAACACCTGTGGGGGCCAATGTGAGTAACGAGTTATTGGATCCAGTAGTAGACATGTTTATTTGTTGTCTAATACAATTTATCAAAAAGGATTTTCCAATGCCAACTATCCCTTGAATGATCATGCAGAGAGGGCCTTTGGGGGAAGGTTGCATGCGATGGGACTGATGATTTGAAGAGCCATTTGTTGTTTTGGTGAAATCTGATGGGATGATGTATTTACAGGAAAAAATTATATTGTAGCTTGCTCACGTTGTGCCCTAGTTGATGGGATGAACTGCAAAGCAATATTATGAAGTTGTTCAGGCACATGGTTTGTATTCCATGAATGGTTCATATCAAAGTCTCGCCTACCCAACAGTTGGAGCTGATTTATACTGAAGTTAGTAGTTTCACCAAGCCAAGAGAAAACTTCCAATTCATATTAATCCATATAAGGTCGATGGTTCAAATCATCAATATCACTACCATGTTCTTCTTCAATCGTGGATGCAAGTGGAAGTCTATTGGCATGCTAAGGATGATAACTAGTTGTTTCTAAAACTTTCCAATTTTGTATGATCTCTTGTTTGGAAAGACCTATATCTGTCAGTATGTTTCCAAAAGGTTTGTATAACATAAGTTCAGTCCAACAAAATGTCTCAAATATTTTTGTATCTTCAACGGGAATAGTCTTGAACAATAGGTACACAAGGACAATTGCAGGTTGTTGTCTCGGTTTCCATTTGGCCTTTTTGCGTCGCTTTGAATGTGTATATAAGTAGACCGAGTCAATTAGTGATACACCACCTAGCTTTGGAGGCCTTTGCATTTAGCAGTGAATGTAATTTGTTGGTAGGTCTTCATCAACATCATCTTTATTTATACGGAATCATACTTTTTTGCCAACATTCAAGCGAACATATTGTCGGCTTAAAATGAGAAGAGGCAATTTATGTAGCATATGACACGTCTCCTATGTAGAGATTTCATACTCCACAAGAATATTCATCATGAATTTTTGATATGCAAGCAATGCTCTATCCTCAACTATATTTGAATTTGCAAGTCTTTTCAACATATCAAGATAATTTTTTGATTTCTTCTCAAAATTAGCTACATATTTAGAAATATAATTTAAAACAATTTTCCTAGAAACAACTAGCAGCAATCAACATTGGCACACTAGATTGCAAGCATGGGTGGGCTATGAATATTTAGGCGACCATCATTTCTTGTTGGCTTGTATGATTTGTTAGACTCAGCATCAGATGTCAATGTAGAGGTAAGTTGTTGCCAAGGTGCTTTATACCAACATTGTAATTGCTCTCCTTTTTCCCTTAAACAAGTATATTCAAAGCATTTTTTGTGCCTTTGAACTGTATTTAGCAACTCTTCATAATCTATGATTGGATCACTAGAAATAATCTGGCTCATGGAAAGCAAGCGTAGATTTTCTTCAAAACAATGATACATTTTGAGCAATCTTTGTGCAGCGCAACATGGATTCCAAGCTGAAACATATCTATCAAAAAAGTGTCTTGCCATGGTAACATCATGGTGATTGGACCAATCAAGAGTGTCCATGTTGGGGGCTTTTGAAATCCATAAAAACCATGCACATGTGTAGAGCCACGATGCTACCATTCATATCTATACCAATAATCTTTTGCATGCAAAAGTTTTTCAATCACCTCTTCATGGAAAATTGAGAATCTATGATGCAAATATAAAGACGTTATATGTGGATTCTGAACAACGCTATCTATTAGTGTCTTTGTTGAAGGCTCCATTGCCAAATGAGCCACAGAAGAGAAAACTTTTTTTCAAATCAGCCCATTTTGTGTCTGCACAGCTCAAAGTGAAAAAAAGGGTAGGTATGCCAAGTTGTTCAATCATTGCAAATAGTTGGGCCTGGCAAGAGTTCCAAAAAGAACGGGTCTCGCTCAACAATGCACCAAAATGCATCAACTGCTCAGCTATCTAGCCATCGGGAGCAGCTTGAAGACATTCATGCAATGCAAAAAATGACTTGGGGATTTTGTCTTCCAGATTTGCTCTAACAAAGACAAAAACAATTTGTTGGTTGTGATGTCTCATTGTCAAGTTGTAGAGGAAATACCTAAACTTGACATGTTTGCCAAATTTGTGGTCAAAATATCTCATTAAGTGGAGGGCATATTCATGCAAGTGAATTTGAGCATTCCTCGGTTGGAGGGGAAGTGCTTCTCCAGTGGGAAACAATGTTGGAAAGGCCATTGTAAATAAACCTTCAATGTTCTATTCATTAATAGGAGAAGAGCTAATTTTAGGCCAACACAAAATATTTTGCTCTTTTTTTTCAATTTGTAATACTTGTTTGATTGCTTGGAGCTCTCGTCTAGCATTTGGCAAGGAAGGGATAAATGATGAAAAGTTTGAAGATCCATTTTCATCTTGAGAAGAATTTGTTGAGTTGGTTGATGGCATTAGCTCTTCATCGAAAACTTCTTGTATTATACGCAAGAAATTGGAGACATCAACAGCAACATCAGGTAACATATTAAGAGCCTCAACATCAATCTCATCGTTGTAGTATTTTTCATATTGAATTTCAATGCATCCATGAAATGGTGTTTATTAACATAGCAATCATAATTACCACCTTCAATGGTGGTTCGTCGTACGATCACAACATCAAGGTCTTGTAGTCGGCACGTAAATTTTTTTGCCATGCTCGAGATACCTTGAGGAAAGATTATCATGTGACCATTGTATTTAAATTGACCTCCTTTAGAATGGGACACTTGTACAACTGGAGCCACCCCAACAATAAGC